>CM053599.1:19807478-19841288 GCA_028646575.1 Pseudocheirus occidentalis | reverse complement strand
ACAAGGGGATACACACAGGGTAAAGGTAAAAGGATGGAGTAGAATATATTATGCTTCAGCTAAAGTGAAAAAAGCAGGGGTAGCAATCCTAATCTCAGATAAAGCAAAAGCAAAAATAGATCTAATTAAAAGAGATAAGGAAGGAAACTACATCCTGCTAAAAGGCACCATCGAGAATGAAGCAATATCATTACTTAACATATATGCACCAAGCGGTATAGCATCCAGATTCCTAGAGGAAAAGTCAAGGGAATTAGAGGAAGAATTAGATAGCAAAACAATACTAGTGGGGGACCTCAATCTCCCCCTCTCTGAACTTGATAAATCTAACCTCAAAATAAACAAGAAAGAAGTTAAGGGGGTGAATAGAATTTTAGAGAGGCTAGACATGATAGATCTCTGGAGAAAACCGAATGGGGAGAAAAAGGAATATACCTTCTTCTCAGTGGTACATGGCACATACACAAAAATCAACCACATACTAGGGCCTAAAAAACTCACAATTCAGTGCAGAAAAGCAGAAATATTAAATGCATCATTCTCAGATCATGATGCAACAAAAGTTATATGTAATAAAGAGTCAAGGAAAGATAAGCAAAAAACTAATTGGAAACCAAATAATTTAATCCTAAAGAATGAGTGGGTCAAACAAGAAATTATAGAAACAGTAACTTTATTCAAGAGAATGACAATAATGAGACATCATACCAAAACCTGTGGGATGCAGCAAAGGCAATTCTTAGGGGAAGTTGTATATCCCTGAATGCATACATGAAAAATTAGAGAAAATGGAGGTCAATGAATTGGGCATGCAATTGAAAAAACTAGAAAAAGAACAAATAGAAAATCCCCAATTAAATACTAAATTAGCAATAATGAAAATCAAAGCAGAGATTAACAAAATTGAAAGTTAAGAAAATTAGTGAACTTATAAATAAAACTAACAGTTGGTTTTATGAAAAAACCAATATAAGTGAGGAAGACCCATATGTACAAAAATATTTATTGCAGCTTTCTTTGTGGTGGCAAAAAACTGGAAATTAAGGAGATGCCCATCAATTGAGGAATGGCTAAGTTGCGGTATATGAATGTAATGGAATACTATTGTGGTATAAGAAATGGGGAGGAGACAGTCTTCATATTTACCTGGGGAGGCTCATACAAAATGATGCTAACTGAGAAGAGGAGAACCAGGAGAGCTTTGTACACAATCACAGACACATCGTATGTGTGACGACCAACTTTGATAAATTGGACTCTTCTAGCAACGCACAGGTATAAGACAACTCTACAAGTCTCAGGATGGAAGGAGATTCTACATTCAGAGAAAGATCTGGAAAGACCAGAGTTTAAATGGAGACTGAGGCAGTCTACATGCAATTGTTCTTTTTCATGTTTGGTTCCAAAACTCCAGTGGGTCTGTGATCTCATTAATGTGGGTACTCTCATAGTTCAGATTGCCACACACCCATGACCAGGTACTTTGTGCGACATGTCTTTATCCTTCATTAATCCTACATGAGGCCCACCGAACATCTGTTCATCCCATTTCCTACCCTTGACATTGTACAACCTGCCAAAGGATGTCGCAGATTGGCCATTGGCTATCCCTTATATACATATCCCACATATGTGTATATATATATATATATATATATATATATATATATATATATATACAGACACACACATACATATATATAAGATATATATCCCGTGTATGTGTGTGTGTATACACACACATATCTTCACGTGACCAGCCTGCCCAACATTCTCCTTGTGCTTCCATTTGCAGAGTGCATTATCCATCTGTCATCACACCTAAGCCTCAGAAGTGCCGTGAAGGTCTTTCTCATTTTACAGATGAGGAATGTGAGGGTGAGAAAAATTGAGTCATGAGCTACTGAGTATCAGAGGCGACATTTGAACCCAAACCTTCCTGACATGAAATCACAGCAGTGGATTTGTGGATCCTGGAACCCTGCTGATCACAGATAATGTTTGAATGGCTCTAATGCCATTTGAGAGGTCATAGAGAGGAGGGGAGAGCCGTGCTAGGCATGGAGTCAGTGAAGCATGGCCTCCCACTCTCATTTGTGGGATAAGTCATTTAACCTGCTCTCCTCATCTGTAGAAGGGGGATAATAGCTGAGGTGCCTGTTTCACAGGGTTGTTGTGAGAATAAATGACTTAGCATGAGAGGCTCTGCAAACTTTTAAAACATTATGTAAATACAAGCTGGTGCAGGTAGGTGGAGCAGTGGGTAGAGCACTGGGCTTGGGATCAAAGACTCTTCTTCCCGAGTTCAAATGTGACCTCAGACACTTACTAACTCTGTGATCCTGGACAAGTCTCTTAACTTCATTTGCCTCAGTTTCCTCATCTGTAAAATGAGCTGGAGAAGGAAATGACAAATCACTCCAGTATCTCTGCTAAGAAAACCCCAAATGGGGTTACAAAGGGTTAGAAGCAATTGAACAACAACAAAATGCAAGTTAGCATTTTTACTTTGTAATGTTTAATGTTTGCCTGACTTTTAAAATTACATACTCTAGACCAGCGATTCTCAACCTGTGAGTCACAACCCCTTTGGGGGTTGAACGACCCTTTCACAGGGGTTGCCTAAGACCATCAGAAAACACATTTTTCCGATGGTCTTAGGAACCGAGACATCCTTCCTCTGTCTCCAGGAGGGTCTGCCCACATGCAGATACTCCTATATATATAAGTATTAAAGGGTCATGGCATTAGGAAGGTTGAGAACCACTGCTCTAGACCATAATCTTGTCAAGTCTGCACATCTGCCCTCTCCTTCCTCTCTTTATGAATTTTGAGACAGGAAAAAGACATAAAATTTAAGGTAAAAGACTATCTCTCTTGGGGAAAACTAGTAGCAGTAAGTGATAAGACATAATTAATTTTTATCTTTTTTTTCCTTTTTGGAGGGCAATTGGGGTTAAGTGACTTGCCCAAGGTCACAAGGCTTGTTTTTGTGTCAAGTGTCTGAGGCTGAATTTGAACTCAGGTCCTCCTGACTCTAGGGCCAGTGCTCTATTCACTGTGCCACCTAGATGCCCCAGGGTATTATTAATTTAAAAAAATGAATTTCCACCTTTTTTTTCTTAGGTTTTGAAAATAAGGTCTCTCCTCTCTTTTCCCTACCCCAAAATTGTTTCTTCTAAATCCCTACCTTCCTAGAAACCATTATTAGCTATTTGGGGATCTCGGTAAGAAAAATGTGTGATTTCAGCTATGAGTGGTACCCTCAGCATGGAAACTCACTCCGTTGGTTCAGATCAACAACTTGTCTGTAGCATATGGAGGCTTCCAGAGTTGCCTGGGGCACTCAGGTTAAGGAACTTAACAACAGAACAAGTCAAAGGTGAGACTCTGGCCCCGGGTCTTTGAGGCTAAGGGCAGCCCTCTACCTTACCATAATACCCTCTGCTTCTTTAGATTACCTATTGGTTCTGGAAAAGAAGAACACATTTGAAAAGTTCATGGGCATGTTAACTGAGCATCCATACAGGGAAAGGAATATTTCATCTTTTTTTTCCAAAATTAATAATTCTGTCCTGTGTCTTCCTTGGGCCTCTTCTGCAACCATGACTGACCTTCATCCTGCTTTATGACATCAGATGCCTCTCCAGAGAGGGAGAAAATCATTCAGAAATGAGTTGGTTAAAGGTTATTAAACTAACACTTAAAATTCTAGTCCTGAACATTTTACTTTACCCCTAATTAAATGCCAAGAAAAGAAATGTGGAATAATCAGTATATACATGGGCCATATCCGCCTTCTTCTAAAGGAATAAACCTCTTCAAGGAATTCCAGTTTTATTTGCAATAGTTAGATGCTCTTAGTACATCTGTCTATGCCTCCCCCTTCACCCTACCCTCCACCCAAAGCTGAACTAACAAGAACAAAATGAAGAAAGACTACTAATTTTGTGTTATTTCTGTTTTGTTTATTTTCTGAGAAGCAACATGGTCTAGTAGTGGGTAGGGAGTCTGCCTTGGAACCAGAAAGACTGGGTTCACCACCTTTGACGCATACTGACTTTGGGACCCTGAACAAGTTACTTAACCTGTTAATGCTCAAGCAACTCTAGAAGGCCATAAGGCACAAAAAAGTTGCCAACTGAGACTTTGCAGGGAGAATTTAATCACTTGGAGGTTCATAACACCAGTGCAGTTACAGGTCTGTTCTTTAACCCACCCGTATTGTATTCAGTAGTTTAACAAATATTTATTAAGGGATTGTTGTTGTTGTTCAGTTGTTTCAATCTAGTTGTGACCCAGTTTGGAGTTTTGCTGGCAAAGAGACTGGGATGTTTGGCATTTCTTTTTCCCGTTCATTTTTCAAATGAAGAAACAGAGGCAAACTGGGTTAAATGACTTGCCCATAGTCACACAGGTGGCTGGTATCTGAAGTCAGATTTGAACTCATGAATGTGTATCTTTCTGACACCAGGCCTGGTGCTCTATCCATCATGCCACTTAACTTCCCTTATTAAGGGGTTACTGTGTCCTGAGCAGTTTTGAAAGGGCATTTCTTTTGGTCTGCCCTTGTGCTCGCTGGCTAGCAGAGGTAAACCATAACTAGTTAACCAGATGATGCAAAGCCGGAGGAGTAACAGTACTGTAATAGTGGATGCTAAGTGCCTGGGGAGGGTGCAGGCAGCAAGAGACAGCAGAGCTGAGAGAACCAAGGCATCTTGGAGGAGGCAGTCTTAGGGCTAGTTCCCTTCTCTCTCTCCAAAGTGAATAGACTTGTGACTTCATTAACATAGAGAACTCCTGGGGAAAGCTATTCCCTCTACTAAGGCAAGTTGTCACCTGACCTTAATTTATAAGTAGTCTGATAGTTTCTACACAGGCAGCATTGGGCCAACAACATTCCCAAGAGTGGCCCAAACCTGATGAACTTGTAATTGGGACATAACAAAACAATTAAAAAACAAAATAAAACATAGCAGTTGAGAAGCTCCTCTTTCTGAGTTGGACACCATTATGAGAGGACACTGAGAGGGTCATGTTGCCCAGAGTCACGTGGCCTCTGTATATGTGTCAGAAACAGGAAACAAATGCAGTTCTTCCCAAATTCCCAGACTTCAGTGTTTCCCTGGAACTCCCTGCTTTTTCTCACCATGGAACATACCTTTGTCATGGTGCCCCTTTCTTCCATTCCTGAGTCTGCCATTTGGGGAGGGGCCCACAGCAGTTTACCTTCATTCCTCTCATGTCTCTGCTTCTGACTCTCCAGACTTCCACCTCCATGCCAAGGCAAAGATACCTCCTCCTCCATCCCCTCCATTTTTCAGCATCCTTCTTCCCCTATTAGAATGTAAGCTCCTTGAGGGCAGGAGTCATCTTTTTTTTTTCTTGTCTTTGTATCCCTGAACAGTTAACACAGTGCCTGACACATGGTAAGTGATTAATAAATGGCATGTTGCCTTGTTGCCTTGCCTTCCTGGCTTTGAGGCTAATTCTCTATCTACTATACCATGGTACTTCCTCACAGAGTATTTTCTGTCTAACATGAGCAAAGCATCATCACAGATCACATACTGCGCTTGAGAGCTGGGAAGATCTGGGTTTGAATTTAGCCTCAAACATCATGGGCCAACCATTTAGCTTCCTGGAGCTTCATAGTCTTCATGTAAAAATGGATAAAAAAACACTTAGCATTTCGAGTCCACAGGTTTGGGAGGCTCAATGAAATCGTTCAGCACCTTCCCTTCCCACCCCACTCCTAGATTTGGAGGTCTTCATGCAGAAGCTTTACAGTCACTTAGCAGGTGTGTTATAGGGGGGGTTCTTTGGAGATCTGGATTGGACTGAAGTTTTTTCCCAACAACCCTCATATTCTATACTTCTATGCCATAGAAAATAGTAGTTCCTATTATTTAACAACCACAAAAAAATTCCTTCTGGGCAGCTGGGCCAGAGTCAGAAAGACCTAAGTTTGAATCTTGCTTCAGATACACTCACTTGTATGACCCTGGGCAAATCACTTAACCTCAGTTTCCTCAACTGAAAACTAGAAGATAATAATCACCTGTAGCTACCAAGGTGGCTGTTAAGGATAAAATGAGGCAGTATTTGCAAAGAGTTTTGTAAACCTTAAAGTGCTATGTAAATGTTAGCTACTATTATATTTCCAGTAACCTTTTACAATTTGCCAAATGATCAAATGTCTAATGAAGAACAGATTCATTTGGCAATGACTTTAATGACATTCCCAAATGACTCTTGGTAATGACTGAACTCAGTCCTTCAGACGGGAAGGTCTACAGTTGGAAATTATTGATGACTTTTCTTTTCTGATCTTCTGCAACTCCAGAAAATTAAAATTGAAAATCACCCACAGGACCGTGGAGAGAGAGAGGCTCATGGTAGATGTGATCAGACTGCAACACAGAGCCCATAAAGCTACGAAGGGAAGATGAAAAGTCTGTCATCAGAGAAATGGAGAGAGAAAGTCAGCCCCCTTGAGAGGATGCACAGACCATTTGGTATCCTTGAGAGACAGCCAGTGAGCCTCCCGGCACATTGGATGGTGCCTCCTTGTGGCAAATTCAAGAGGAAACTTGGGCAAGAGATGTAGATAATGGATGGGCAGGTCCAGGGAGGGTTGAGATCATTCAACCTCAGAAGGAAACACCCTCATCTAGGAGATGGCACATGCAGAGTGTTTCTATATGGACGTCCTGGCCACCGTATTAATAGAAACAGCAAGGTGATAGGAAATCGGCAGGCTTTTAAAAGTTCAATCCCAGGTTTAATTTTTTTTTCTTTTACAGGTAGTGTTTGTGCTCAGGAAACAATGACAACATAGTTAGCAGTCTGGCCTCTGGGAAATTACCCCACATGGAGCTGGGTCATTTCAGTTTAGCAGCCTAAGAATTTTTCACTTGCACCCCTGGGGTGGAACACTCCAGTAATGATTTAGAAGCTGCTATGTACGTCTTTCTGCCATGGAGGTCTGGTTCTTTGGGCTAATAAACCTGAAGTGTTTTAATTCATAAAATCACTGTCTTCTCTAGCTTTGCTTCTCTCGCTCTGTTTCTTCTCCTCTCCCCACTCCCCTGTTCTCTGCCTTTTCCTCTCCTTTCAATTCCCCTCTGTTTTCTCTTCTTCTCTTGCTTCCCTCTCCCATTTCCCTCTAAACTTCTCCCAGTAGATGAAGAAGCTGGTCATATTTCCCACCCTGGGCTGGTCATATTTTATTAAATGGTTTTCATCACTCTGTGCAATAAACAGGTGATTTGGCTTAGCTGCGTCCAGGTGCTATATTTAGTACTTAGTGCTTTCTGGAGGGATTCCAAATAATAATGGCTTCTTTAAAAGCTTTGGGATCCCTAAAGAGCCATAAAATTGCTCTGAGTCGTCCTCGATAAATAATACTGTTTCCTTCCCCCTTCCTTCTAGCCCCCCTCCTTCACCCCATGTCTTCCTGTGAGAGCTCCACATTACCTGACATTATCCCAGGCCCGAGTTCCTAGTGAAGGTCACTGTTTGTTTGCTACTATCTCTTGCCTCATGTGACTTCTTGTGAGTGTCTTCATGGGGAGCAATACTGCAAAGATGAGAAAGTCATGTTGACTTTTTCCTTAGAGTGGAGACAAAGTTAAATACCCTACATGGAAGGATCTGTGGGTTCCTTTTAATTTTTAATTTTTTTCCTATTTGATGTGTATTTATTAAGCCCTTTCCATGAGCCAAACAATGGTGTAAAAGACAAAACTAACAAAAATGGGCCTTGCTCTCAAGGAGTTTACATTCTACTAACATTAGACATGTATTGGTTCTGATTGTTTGCGTCTCCCAAGAATTGAAAGAGATGTTCCTCCCCTGGGGAATCGAGGGGTGGAATGGTGGGTGGGTGAAATACATCACAAACAGGGCATTGTAAAGGACAAAGGGGGTCCCTTCTACCACCTATGCTTGCTATGGGACTTCTTGAGACCCCAGCTGCCATGACCTAGAGGTCACCTAGGACCTTCTACTCACCTGCTTCCTCACTGCTACTCTCCAGCGGACTTATTCCACAGGGATTGGCACATTCCTCTCCCCCTCTCATTTTCCCCATCCTAGTGATACTATCAAAGAACAAACCCTCCTCCCCAAACCCAGTTCTCTGCTCCCTCCTTCCCAACTACTTTTCTCCTACCCCTTCCATGCCCCCCTCCAGATCTATCCAACCCTTTCCATTGCCCTTTCAAATATCTACTCCATAATTAATAAAATTCCTCTAATCTTAAGCATCCTCCTGAGATGAGGCTTCCTCCTGATGGCATGGCATCACTGACTACTCTTCCTAATCCTGGTGCACCTTCCCTTATCCCCCCTGATTCACTGCGTGGGGTGGCAGAGTTGTATTGCTTTGTTCTCCATGGCCATAGCCAGACTCTCCATCGTCATCCCTCATTTCAGGTTCATTCAGTTCATTATTATCACCAGATCAAGATCTTGGTGATCATTATATGTCAACCCCCAGGCCATTCTCCATTATCTTCCTCAATGAATTTAGTGTCTGACTCCCAAACTTCCCTGTATCTATTCTCATACATGTTGATATTCCTTCAAATCTTCTGAATTTCTAGGCCCTCAGTCTATTCATCTATTCTCCTACTCCATCTCAACTATACCCAGGGATGGTCAAACTCTTGATCTAGTCATCACCTACACACATATCACATGTTTATATGTATTTATATGCACATATGTATATTCAAGAACTCCAAAATTCCTTTATTTGATCACAATCTTTTATCATTCCCTCTTTCCCTGGTTTTATAAAATGTAACACTTTTCTTTGCCCTCAGTGTGATGTCCAAGCCTTCTACCCCTCAGTTTTGTCCCAGGGTAACACTGCTATCCTGATTACATGCTCTTACCTTCCCAGAATCTTGACCCCTTGATGAGCCAGTTCAATTTTTCTCTTAAATCGCTTGTCTGCATTGTTCTTTGTGCCCAAACCTGGCTTACTCCCATGATCCTCCTCCTTCATTCATACTCATTTCCTTGTGAGCAAGATGGGAGAAAACCACCTGCATTTTCTAGCCCCCGTCCAGACACTGGTCAGATCTGTGGTGGCCAACTCCAGGGAGGTGTCTAGCTCACTAAGTAAATGCCTTTAAGCAAGGATGCTCAAAGGCAAATCAGCCTCACTTGTTTGCCTACGCGACTTCATCCTGCTTTCCCCATCATCATCATCATCATCACATTCCTCCAGGATGAGAAAAGGACCTTTTCCAGAGGGACCCAAGAGAACAAAAGCTCCTTGAGGGCAAGGGTGGTTTCATCATGATGATGATGATGATGATGATGATGATGATGATGATGATGACGATGATGACGATGATGATGACAATGACGATGATGATGACGACGATGACGACGACGATGATGACGACGACGACGATGATGATGATGACGATGCCGACGATGATGACGATGACGATAACGACGACGATGATGATGACGATGATGATGATGACGACGATGATGGCAATGATGATGACGATGATGATGATGATGATGACGACGACGACGACGATGACGATGATGATGATGACGACGATGATGATGACGATGATGATGACGACGATGATGACGACAATGACGATGTCTCCAAAGCCTGGCACAGTGCCTGAAGTAGAGTTGCTTCTTGTTGTTGTCCACCCATTCCATCATGTCTGACTCATCATGACACCAATACTGTCTATGGGGTGGCTGGCCATTTCCTCCTCCAGTGCTTGGTTAAGGCAAGCAGAGGTTAAGTGACTTGCTCAGGGTCACACAGTTAGTAAGCGTCTGAGGCCAGATTTGACCCCAGCTCTTCCTGATTCCTGACCTAAGCCTACCCGCTGACCCGTCTGGTTGCCTAAGAAATGATTATAGATTTAGTGATGAATAGATCCAAGCTAGAGGAATAATGCACACAGAACATATTCTCCTTAATTCCAGTTACCTCTTATCAATGGTTTTTAGATTATAAGCATATCATGGGACAAACCCTTTCTGGCTTGCCTTTGTATATACAGTGCTGCTTTACACATAGAACATAATTATTCAGTATTTACTAGGTGCCAGCTACTGGGCTAGGTTTGGGGGATGTAAAGTCAAAGAATGAATCCCTACTCTCAAGGAACGTATATTCTAAAGGGTGAGACACCAAGTACGTATGTTAGTGTATGCAGAAGAATGGAAAGAGCGTGAACATAAAGCGGATAAATGCAAGGAGATTTGGAAAGTAGGGCAACGGCTGCAGACTTTAATTGAATCATTGAAACCTGGCGCTTCTGTGGCCATGGGTCCTTTACTCAATGCCTTTCTTCCTCAGTTTTCCCCCCAAATGGCGTGTCTTGGCCTAGCAGATCTCTTGGAACCTTCTGTCTTTAAATTCTAGCAGCTGCTCCTTGTCTAGGGTGAGTGTTGTCGCCTCTCTGGCCTTCATTTGCCTCCTCTGTAAAAGGGGATCAGTCTAGATGCTCTTTGGGCTTCCTCCCCAGCTGAAAGTGTCGCGCGGCTTCCACTCCTGCTGATTAAGCACCTGCTATGTGCTGGGCACTGCGCTGATCACGCGGAATACAAAAACCAAGCATGAAACGATCTGCAGTCGTGAAGACAACTTGCATTTCCAGTGCGGTTTGAAAAGTGCTTTGTGTGTTTCAGTCTTGATTTCTAAATGGGCCGTGTAATGATGTCCCTGTATTGCAGGTAAGGAAACATTCTGAGAAGTTAAATCAACTGTCCGTGATCCCAGCCAGCGGACGGTAGAAGCAGGATTTGAGTTTGAGTGTCCAGATGCCAAAGTCAATGCTATCTCTACTCTTACGTACTCTCAATTAACAAAAATTAAAAAAGAAATAATGGCTAGCATTTACATGGATCGCACCATGTGCCAGACATGGTGCTCAGTGTTTTACACTCACTTGATCCTCAGGACAATACTGGGAGATAGATTATCCTCCTTTACAGTTGGAGAAACTGAGGCAGGCAGGTTAAGTGATTTCTTCAATGTCGTACTGGCAGTGAGTGTCTGAGGTTGGATTTGAACTCGGGTCTTTTTGAATTTAAGCCCAACACCGTATGCCCTGTACCATCTCACCGTTAAGAATAAAGAAATCATATGTAGGGACTGTCAAGAGGTTACGCTGATTAGAATAGAGGCTCGTAGGGTTTATTTAGAGGCTGATGATACAGAGGCCATTAAGAGCTGGGGCATTCAAAGCAATGCACAACTTCCCAGAAGGATGAAGTAGAAGGAACATTGAGCTTAGAGTCTCAAGACCTGAGATCGAATCCTGGTTCTGCCCCTTGGACGTGTCTCTTAAATTCTTTTTATTTCCTCATTGTTAAAATGGGGGGGGGGGATCACACTAGACAACGCTGAGGGCTCCTTCCAGCTCTTGATCTGAGATGACTTTTTTGCCTTGGTTTATTTGGTTTTAAGGTTTTTTGTGGTCTCCCCTTCAGTTCTGCATGTGTCCATGCATGCCGTAGTAGGGTATGGTAAGTGGGACACTCGACTAGAAGTAATGAAAACCTGGCTTACATCCTGGATGCTCCATTAACTACCTTGTGCCTAAGTTTCCTAGTCTGTAAAATGAGGGTGGGGGTTGCGCTTGATAGTCTCTAAGGCCCCTTCCAGTTCCAAATCTAATGTTCCTGTGATTCGTCTTGATGGACCAGTTATCCATCCATCTGCTTGTCATTGTCAAGACCAGGGGCTCTTACATGGAAGAGGCAGCCAGGTGTAGTTAGTACACAAAGGTCTAGGACCGGAGTCAGGAAGACCTGAATTTCAAATCTGGCCTCAGATACCTGCCAGCCGTATGGCCCTGGGCTAGTCCCTTACCTGCCGCTGGCCTGCGTTTCCCCAGCTAGGATAATAACAGCAGCTGCCTCCTGGGGTTGTTGTGAGATGAGATGATATTTCTGAAAGTGCTTAGCACCACACCTGGTCCACAGCAGGTGCTCATACAAATGCTTGTTCCTTTTTTCCCTTTCCTTTTTAACCTTCTTTGTGTCATCTACCTCTTGGGCCATCTGGTGCCTATGGATCTTTCTGAGAATAATGTTGTAAAATGCATAAAATAAAGTACATAGGGTTATAGTTACTCATTTTTTTAAGTTTGTGAACCCAACAGCTCCTGGTCTGGATGGTGGTCAGTTTTGTGTTTGTTTATTTCAGAGTGAATCTTTTGATAAAACTCATAATTATGAGTGATTATGGGTCTCATTAGGATGCACTACAGTTTTCCAAAGCTTGCTCCAGTCGTGACTATGTCATTCACAAACAGGAGCATCTTTTAGGAAATTGTGAAGTCATTTTAAAAAGATCAATAGCTTCTCTTTGAAACAAAGGCCAATCCCATTTTATTTTACTTTTTTTTTTTTATTTTGGAGGCAGTTGAGGTTAAGTGACTCACTCAGGGCCACAGAGCTAGTAAGTATCTGAGGCCGAATTTGAACTCAGTTCCTCCTGAGTCTGAGGCTGGTGCTCTATCATGCCACTTACCTGCCCCTCCAATTTAATTTTAACAACAGGGTTCTTTTAATGAGACCGTGTGGCTTTGATCCTTAAAGGATTAAGGTTTCAGGTCCCCAGTTTTCCATGGAGAGGGTCATAGGGATTGTGATTATTTAGGTATGACACAAGTTTGGCCATAACATTCACAGAAGTGACTCAGAGGATTTTATAGGAGACTTAATGTTTTGCCCGGATGAGGGCTTTTCCCATGCTGAGAATAAGGGATAACCCATAAAGAGCCCACTTGCTCAATTGGCGGCTCCAGCCTGCAGGACATCATGAGGATGAGAGGAAGGATTTAAGCATGTTGAGTTCATCCTGTGGGGAAGGATTTCTGGTAGGGATATGAACAAGGATCATACAGAATCAGAGAGGGTTTATGGATTGTGATTGAGAGTTTTCCAACTTCCCCAGCTGCTAGTGTCCTCATACTAAAATTTCTTTTTATTTCCTTTTATATATATTTTGTATTTGGTATAGTGGGTAAAGTCTCATATCGGAGTCAGAAAGATCTGGGTTCAAATCCTGCCTCTGACACGTATTGGCTGTATGACCTTAGAGAAATCACTGAACCTATCAGTGCCCCGGACAGCTCTTTAAGACTTTAGTTTTCAGAGAAGGTACCATGTGCCAAGATGCATGGGTAGAGGGAGTCTCTCATCTTGGACATCCCTCTACCAATGGACCTTCTCCCCATTCTTTATAGTTACTTGGCTGTCTGTAGCCTCTTCTCTCTGATAGTAAACCCTCATTTTATCCTTGCATTTAAATTCCTGGGATTTTAGCCCAGTGTCTGACACTTTTGTTGTTGTTGTTGTTCAGTCCAACTCTTCATGACCATTTGAGATTTTCTTGGCAAAGATACGGCAGTGGTTTGCCATTTCCCTCCCTAGCTCATTTTACAGACTAGGAAACTGAGGCAAATAGGTTTAAGTGACTTTCCCAGAGTCCTACTACTAAGTGTCTGAGGCCAGATTTGAACTCACAAAGATGACTCCAGACCTGGCACTCTATCCACTTCACCATCTAGCACCCCACGTCTAACACACAGTAGGAGCTTAATAACTGTTAGTTGATTGGCCTTTTTGATTATTATTGTTAGATGTTAGATGGAGAAGCCATATTAGTGAGATCACAAATCCTTTCAAAAATGGAGTCAGGGTTAGATGGAATCCTCAGAAGCATGTGAAGTTCAAATGGAAGAATCTGATTCATCATTGACTCCAGAGGTAATAGCTTATGCGTGAAGAAAGTTATTCAACAATGACGGATAGCATAGGTGGAAGCCCAGGTTGACTTTGAAATATCTAACCATAATCTGATCTAACCATAAGTGAGCCAATAAGTCTATCTGACTCGTTTGGATCTGAACAGACAGAAAAAGTAAATCTGAGACTGCCTTATCCGGGGGCTTCCTCACCTTCACTTCAGCTGGCACTGATTGTCCCTCTGGTGCCAAATGGCCCTTTCCAAAGAAGACATCCTTCAAAGACGGCCATGATTTTGGAAGGAGAAGACAAGGTCCTGCTTCAAGATGGATCATTAAGTCTTTGTTAATTAATCTGTCATATGTTTGGGTCAGAAGTTGGAAGACATTAATCTCTTTTCACTTTCTTTCTATCTCACATATACTTATGACGTTGAATTTATATGCTGTTGTCTCCCACACTATTTAGGCCACCAAGATATCCATGATAAAGCACCGTCAAGCCTGGAATTGCAGCAAAAACCATTCATATCATCACAACTTTTCATGAGAAAGGAAGACAATCGATCAAAGAAAGTCCAATTCCTTTGGATAAAAGAGACCTGTGTCACCTTCAATAATTACTGAAGAACAAGCTTGGGCTATAAATAAAACCACTTTTATTTCACTTTCAGCTGATTTCATTTTAAAATTAATTTCTGTTAAACAGGCCCGAGGACTAGGGAGAACTGCCAAGATCCATTTCTTTAGACTTGAACATAAGTCTTAAAGGACATGTATATACTGTACTTCTAATAATTTCTCATAATTTTTAATATATGGATTTTATGTCTGTGAACACAAACTTTGACCAGTTTTCTTTAGTCAGACGACATCTAGTTCAGTATAGATGTCTTGGACAAATTCATGTGCATGGGGGGAGAAGCTCTATGGTATACTGGATTGTGGGGTATGGTGCTAGACTTGAATTAAAAATAACAATTCAGTAGTTGCAGTTTGTGTTTATATGTTGTTTTAAGGTTTGCAAAATGCTTTGCCTGTTTTACAACAACTCTGGGAGGTAGGCACTATTTTTATCCTTATTTCACAGAAGAAAATATGGAAGACAATGACTCGTCCGGATTCCCATAGCTAGTGAGTCAAAATTTACATTTCTTTGGACTGGGCATCCGTAGGTAAAACCTTGCCAGAAATCTTGGGGTTTACAGGCTAGATTTCTTTCTTAAGCACCATGCCTTAACCCAAATCACTCTAGGTCTCGTTAATTAGCCAACAGTAGGTCCCAGCCCAAGCCCACTGAGTCATTATTTGGGCCCTGATGGCTCGGAGTGAAGGTAGAAATTGTTTCTGTTTTGGCCAGAAAACCTGAGGGTCTTCCCCTCCCGAATGTTTATATATATGTTTATGTATATGTATGTGTATATCAGTATATAAATGCATGCACATGTACACATACATTTGTGTGTATATACATGTATATGTATACATATACACATGCACACACACCTACATGGGTATGCATGTATTTTGACTAGGTAAAAGAGACCATTTTTGCATCATTTCTTATGTAGTCACTGAATGGGCATTGCCTCAGTCAAACTGAGACCTGGGAAAGACCTTAGCTTAAAAAGGCCAAGGTCCCCCACTGCGTCCAGGGCCATGGCCAGTCTTCCTGATCTATATCTCACTGCTGGACCCAGATGGCTCTGGAGGAGAAAGTGAGGCTGGTGACTTTGCACAGCCCTGCCTCACTTAAATCCAATTCACTTACAAGTCATGGCACCACCTTCCTGGTGTCGTGATCCTCTTCAAGAATGAAGGACAAATGGTGGCTAGCGAGTATCTAACCTGGGGCTTTCTGCTTTCAAATCCAGCACTCAGCCAGGCATGACAGCTCAAGCTTGTAATCTCAGCTACCAGGAAGGCTGAGCTTGACGATCTCTTGAGCTTGGACGCTCTTGGCTGCAGTTGGCTGTTCACACTGAGTTTGACATTGATACGGTGAGCCCCTAGGACCAAGTGTGGAGTGGGGGGTGGCGCACTAGGTTGTCTAAGAAGGCACAAATCAGTCCAGGTCAGAAACAGAGAACTTCAGGCCAGGCCTGGGAGCAGCCACCATATTTCTGGCCTAGATGAATTAGGGAAACCCAGTCTTTAGAAACTAAAAAAAAAAAAAATCCAGCATTCTACCCACTATGCAATATTACTTACACAAAGCTTGACTTACAGCCCCACCTCAGATAGCATCTAGCTGCTTGATCCTGGGAAAATGGCTTGACCTCAGGCACGTTTCAGCAGCTAGAAGGTCTAGTGGATTGAGTACTAGCTGTGTGACCTGAGGAAGTCATTTAACCTCTCTTTACCTAGGAGGCAGCCAGACAACCCAGTGGGTAGAATGCCTGGCCTGTAGAGTAAAGAGCACCTGAGAGAAAACCCAGACTCAGACATTTCGTAGTTGTGTTGCCATGGGTAAGTCACTCAACCCTGTCTGCCTCAGTTTCCTCATCTGCAAAATGAGCTGGAAGAGGAAATGTCAAATGACTCCAGCAGCTTTGCCAAGCAATCCCCAGATGGGATCACAGAGAGCTGCCCACGACTGCAAACTGAACAAGAAGTTTGAAAGGTCTGTATGGGGATCCAGGAAATCTCTACACCAAAGACATTGTAGGGTCTTAACCGCTCTGCACCTTCCACACTTGGACCAGATTGCCTCTTGAAAAGTTTCAACCTGAATAAAAAACTCCATGTACAATAAAGCAGTTCATCTGAACTTTAATAACTTGAAATTTACATTAATTTATGAATTGTAGACATAGTTCTTCCTGAGCAAAACGTTCCTGATAAGATTTGAACTAAAAGGAAATTAAATGCCATGTTTGTGAATAAGAGGAAGCGAGGCTCAAATCAGCGCCTCTCTCGAGCCAGGGGCCAAAGCGCCGGGGCACGTGGAGCTGAGAGCCCGACAAGGAGGCCGGGGCAGGAGAAGATGCCCCGCTGTTCCCTGGGCACAGGCGTGGCAGAGGCCTGAGCACAGCACTCTGTACTCCTCTGGTAGAGATTCCCCTTCCTTTGTATCGAAGGGATGTGTGTTTATGTCTTTCCAAGCTATTAGATTACTAACTCCTTGAAGACAAGGTTAATGATGTGTGACAAACATGTATGCATGTGTGCATACACACACATATCTGTACTCGTGTGTGCATGAAAATATGTGCACACATACAGGTGTATGTGAATATATGTGTATACATATACAGCTATGTGTACTGATACCTGAACATATCTATGTCTGTATGTCTATATACATATGTGAATAGATGTGACTCCATTTGGTGTTTTCTTGGTGAAGATACTGGGGTAGTCTGCCATTGCCTTCTCCGGGCCATTGTACAGATGAAGAACTGGGGCAAAAAGGTCCCGTGACGTGCCCAGGGTCACATAGCTAGTAAATGTCTGAGGTCAGATTTGAACTCAGGTCTTCCTGACTCTAGACCTGGTACTCTTATCAACTGTGACAGCTAGCTGCCCTTATATAAATGCATACACACACATACTCTCACACACACACATATACACACATACCCCTATGCACAGCTATGTATATTAAATGCACATATATACACACACGTGTGTGTGTATATACATATATATGTACTTATATACATATAGTTATATACATATGTACATATAGTTATCGGTTTATCAACTTAAAGAAGACGCGTCCGTGAATTGTACAGAATCTTTGTGTAACTTACTCTGATGTTTGATGACCAGCACTGTAGAAATTTTGCTCTGTAACTTGATCTGTCTGGTCACATTGTTAATGCCCAGCTTTTCCATCTTGTCCTTAGGTGGGCCCTGATATTTGGTAATGGTTGTTGTCTTTTGTTCTCAACGAGGGGGCAAGATACTGTGTGTCCGACTGCGACTGATCAAACCAGTATGAGCTCAAAATACTCTACCATGGGTCGGGCACAAATAGTCCATGTGAACATTTGAGGGGAAGCTGTTCCTAGATCTATGCATCTCACATTTCTTTTGAGCTAACTGGAATTCTGCTTCACTCACAGAGCTTGTATCGCTCCTTCTGACCACTATGTGGGTGACTTCCTTGCGTGAATTCTTCATTTTAGTATTCTTATATTTAGTACTTTTCAGTTCTAGCCAATAGTCACCAAATATTTTTGGAGATGAGATAAGATGATTTCTGACATTTTTAGCTGTGAGTCTTTTCAATTCAATTTCACATACAGCTTGTCTGGTATAATTTTGAATAACTGGAATAACAAGTTTTTCTTTAGACTATTTGGAGACCACTTCAAAGTCTAATAGGTATTTATTCATCATTTTTAAGCTTACATATTTTTTCTGTCCTTCATTTATGTCCGTTTGGTCAGGAAATGATCTTAAAAAGCTTTCAATTCCAATTGAATAATGCATTCTCAAAAGTAGCTGCCAAGTGTAAATATGGCTGATATACATTCATGCATATGATAGTACATAAATAATAGGGAGAGGCATAGCAAAGGTTAAGCAATTATGGATGGCTCGGGATGCATTCAATCTTGGATTGGGTCATTTTAGCAAATGATCTCATGTGTCCTTTGGAGTCTGTTGTGAAATGTAGCTGGAGTCATTAAAGACTGGCTTCTTCTCTTGGTTACGCAAATGGGAGTGGTAATGTTGAATCAATAAATATGTTGGATCAGTTGCAGCAGCAGATATACACAAATACAGAGCAAAGGTTTGGAGACCTGGTGTGGGGGAATCATAGGAGGTGGGAAGGGCTAGCTCTCATCTTGGAGAAGCTAGAAATTAGCCATTATAATGCTTAAGAAAGTTAAACACTTTTATTTTTGTAGACATTAATGTATGAATTGTGTTGCAGATAACAACCTTCCCTTCTATACCCACTAATGCAGTGGTTTTCCCGTGTTTCAGCTACATGTGCCACAAATTGCATATAATTTAACACAGACAGATCGTACATATACAAAACACACATGTTTTCTCTTGAATTAATCTTATACTTGCTATTGTAGTCACTGGGGTGAGTTTTCTAACTTCCTGTAGTGTACCACAATTCTTTATGACAAAGAATAACACTATGCCTTGAGCAAGAATTTGGTAAACCATAAGGTCTGATGTTTTCATTTGCCCTCCATATGTCTTGCTAGTAGATGATCTGTATATTTTTGTGTGTTTGTGTTCTCCAGTGGAAATGTGGTAACCTGGAGGAGTAACCATGCACATGTGTGCATGGAACAGTCATTTTTTGGTGTTTACTGTGTTGTTTGATTAAATGCCTTTTTTACTTTCAGTGAATGTCTATTCTTTCCAGTTGGTAAAAGGAAACACATTTGTGGGGGCTCACAAGCTATGGCTTGAGTGGGAACTGACCCAAAGAGAGAATCTCAGACTGGTTGTATCTTGTCTGGAGGTGTGTGTGTGGGGGGGGGCTTCCTTTCTTAGCTTCTCCTTTGGCTCCCCAAGACCTGTTCTCTGTCTTTCACTGGACAGGAACCCAGTTGCTATTGCTTTCCAAACTAAGATGAGACTGGGACGCTAGGGTATTTATTGAGTTACTTGGTTAGAAATGTGATCATTTTCTTTTGGCACCATGGAAGATGAAGTCAGCTTGCAGATCAATTGGAGGAAGGCCTAGCCAAGTCAAGTCCTTCCTGATTAACCTGGGCTTTGGAAGGTAAATGTTACTTGACAGTATTTACTGTGTGATGTCCTTCCACCACGTGGAATGTTTTTAAAGTGTTGAAAGAGGTTGGGTGGGTATTTTTCTTCTCCCTCCCTCCCTCCCTCCCTCCCTCTCTTCCTTCCTTCCTTCGTTCCTTCCTTCCTTCCTTCCTTCCTTCCTTCCTTCCTTCCTTCGTTCCTTCCTTCCTTCCTTCCTTCCTTTCCAGCTTGGGTGGAATTGAGGAATGCCTTCTGAATAAAGTCCATCAGAGAAAGTCCGTGACTTCCTCTGTGCTTAGGGCATAGGGCTATATCTTTCTATCCACCCTTCTCCTTCCCCTTGTTTTTCTTCTCTTCTGTAAATTTACTGCTCACTCGTCATTGATCAGGATGATTCTAGAGAAAGCTTATGAAAGCTGGAGAATAATTAAAACTGGCTGTAGAGCAATAATCCTAGAATCAGATGTTTCTACCTTCTCCCTACAGCTCTCTTATTTGACTTCATTGTGTTTGGCCAGAGTAGCCGATGATGATGGGGCAGTGGTGTGTGTTGTGCCCTAGGGGAAAAGACCAAAGAAGGATCATTCTGCTCATTTTTTTATCTTTATGAGGCTGGATAGCTAGGCTGACTGATTTATTTTTCCTTTTTCACAATGAAGTAGTCCAGTTTTAGGACAACTGCTTATAGATGTTGTATTTCTCTCTGTTCCTTCCCAAATGGGAGACAGTGTGTTAAAGTGGAGAGAGAGCCAGCCTTGGACCCAGGCAGATCTGGGTTCAAGCCCTTCCTCTTATGTACACTGGCTATGTATACATAGCAAATGTATAACAAATCACAACCTTGCAATACCCCAGAATACCCTTTAATACCATAAATTACACAGAAGGTGTTGACCTGCATTATTAGAGGGAGCTTTCTATACCTATGATATCTCTGGACCTTCCTCTTGCCCAGTCATGATGGAATTTCCAGCTGTGGGAAGGATCTCTAATCTTTCCTTGTTGCAGTTTCTAAGACAGATTAGTCCATTGATTTGGAGCCAGGGGGTATTTGGAGTTTCTTTACCAATCACTACTTGGCACAGGGTGTAGAACAAATTAAACTGGCAAATAGCAAGGGGATCTGGTTATGTAACTTATTTCTATTTGAGATCTCATTCAAGGTGTTGATCCTTGTGCCTCAGTTTAGGTGAGGAAGAAAATGTGGGTTCAGATCTCAACTAGGCCATTTAGTGAAGGGGAGTCAAATACATATTGGATTTGGGATTGGGGGACTTGGCTTTGAATCTGTGCCCTGCCACTTACTATCTTGATGACCTTGGGCAATTCACTTCCTAACACTCTGACTCAGTTTTCTCATAGTATATTGAGACTCCCCTCAATTCTCCTTTACATTGCTGCGTGAGCACAAATTCCGAAGATTTCTGGAAGAAGAGACTATTCTCCCAAAAACATTGTAAGGCTTAGAATGCAAGGGAAAGAACTGGCAAATTGTTTAGGTCCTTTGCTCCATGATGCCCTGTTATCTACTCAGCATTGTCATTTAAATACTTGAGAAAGTTATAGAAAACAGGATCCCATTGTTTTGGCCAGCCAAATTACACACACACACACACACACACACACACACACACACACATGCGTGTGTGTGTGTGTGTATCTGATCCAACAGCCATACATACATAAAGAAACCATCTTAGTATCTGTCCATCAGACTGTCTCGGGGTTTGTTGTCCAGTTGTTCAGTCATGTCCAATTCTTTATTACCCTCTGGGCCATAATGTCCATGGAATTTTCTAGGCAAAGTTCTGGAATGGTTCGCCATTCCCTTCTCCAGTGGGTTAAGACAAACAGAGGTTAAATGACTTGCCCAAGGCCACACAACTATTAAGTATCTGAAATCAGATGTTAATTTCTATAATCCCTCTGTTCCCAAAATTTATTTTCACCTGGAAATTTGTTTCTTAGGTAAAAAAAAAAAGGTTTTCAAATATTAGTGTAAAAGGATTAGGTTTCACAGGTTCACCTGGAAGTTTATACATATGTGAGCTTTGAAAGATGGGCATGGAGATGGTGCTAAAAACACAGTTTGAGGGGAAGTTTGGCTGATGACCGTGTGTTTATCACTTGAGATTAGTAATAGATGCAATTCTGAGGCCTCTTCTAGTAATTTACATGTGTGGTGATTAGCAATGACATTCCCTGAGTGTCAGCTCTCAGGTCAACAAAACTGAGCGTTGCTGTGCAAAGAGTTAGGGAACCTACTGAATTTATTATCTTTGGTTTTAAATGTGAAAAATTTTAAAGTGTACAAGAAAGCCTAATTTAGGAGCTTGCTGATACTCTGTGACTACATAGCATCACACATGCTTGCTTTTTATTGTTGTAAAATAAGATTAATTTTTATAGCAAGCTTTTTATGGTGTCTTTTTTTCAATGTTAGGTATGAAAAGAGGTATGGAAAGCAAAGGAATTTGGATATAAAGTGTATCCTTCCTCCCTTTTTAGTAAATCATTCATCACACTCCCTCACCTGCAGCATCTGTCATGTAGGAATGATATCTAAGTCTTCAACCAATCTAATTTAATAAGATATATATTATGCACCTTTTAGGTATGAGGGATTGTGCAAGATACCAAGAACACACTCACACTAAAACTCACACTCACACTAAAGCTCACACTCACACAAAGACAAAACAGACACAGAGGAGTGTAGATTTTTTCTGAAGATGATAATCTAGTTCGTAGATGTTCCAACGTTCCCTGCTTCTTCTCCCTTTGTTCTTTCTCCTGCCACCTGGGTTTTAGTAAGTCTATATTTTATGAATATTACTGCCAGAGGGTGTGTAGGAGCAGAAAGAAATGGTGAAAAACATATTTATCTGTTTGGCATCTCTGTTAATATTCTTCCTCTGTGAAAATCACTTCTTTGGCTCACTGTCAGTTGGGAGGATAGACCTGAAGGGATCCATTCCCCCTTTCCCAGTTGGCCTCCTTTACAGCTGGTTGTGTGCATTCACATGATGACTGCCCAAATAGCTCTTGGTCATGAATAGAACAAAATGAACTCTCATTGATAGCATGGCCTCAAAAATTCTCTGGCTAACAACAGTCCAACAGAATTCTTTTTGGGGACACCAGAAGAGTTCAAGCTCCAACTGTACCTGTTCAAGCTGGTATTTTTTTTAAATTGGTAACCAGCAAATACACAGCAAAATCTTCTAAGGCCAGGGAACAAATATGGCTTAGGAATTGACTGTTAGCTAGGATAAGGCTGCTAGGGTTCAGAACTTCTAGGGAAGAGAAAGAAAAACACAGCTTCCTGTAATCATTTATTATCTGCAGGCTATAAAAGAGCATCAGGTGGTGTGCCTGATGCTGGTCGTCAGAAAATGACCTAGTGAACAAACTGACCTAAGGATTTCTACCCAATTGTGTAATAGTTATTGAGTACCATGGAACATGGGCGTAGAGTTCAGTTATGAATGCTGGAGTGATGTGAGCTGTTATGGGTCAGAAAATGTATCTGTGAGGATTGTTCCAGGTACCGTCCCTGGGAAATCTGTGAGTCCAGATTCCTGCTGTTTTGCAGTTGATTCTTCTGTCTGGATTCCAGGTAGGACTGGCATGACACTCAAGGTTAGCCATGTTTTATGGACAGCATAGAAGTAACTTCCCTTCCCTTGGATTCTTAAGACCTGAGTTTGACCCTTGATGCTCTTATTTACTAGCGATGAGGTTTTGGGCAAAGAAGTTGATCCCTATGAACCTCAGTCCCCTTATCTATTAAATGGAGATAATAATACCTCTCCTGACTACCTGATGGATCTGTTGTAGGGGTCAAATGAGATAACATTTGTTAAAAGCTTTGTGTTCCATAAAGTCCTGTAAGAAATGTTTGCTGTTATGTTTTATTTATATTACCCTGGCCCTAACAAACATTTATCAAAAATGTTATATCTCATTCTATGCCCTGAGATTTAATGAAATTTTCCAAGTTATCTAAATTATTCACAGGGTGTAACTTAAACCTAAGAAGAAAATCACCCAATCAATGACTAGATGCATCATTTTTCATAGAATAGAATTTTTGGCTTTTAGAAACTCATGGTTTAGGTGGTGTGATACACATAGATACTGAATATATATCATGGTTAGACTAACAGAAACCAGCTTGTCTGTTGAAATTGGCTATTTTGTTGAATGTATCTATTAAGTCTTTCTATGTGCAAAGCATTTTAAAATCCAAGACAAGTAAAAATCAGACATATTTATTAAGTATATACATAATCTGATTAGTAGCCAAAGTAAAAAAACTTTAGTTAAACAGATATTTCTGAGAAAATAAATATAAATGAATGTACAATGAAAGATTTTCTAATTGTTTTTCCTTGTCGTAGACGTTATCCAGCATTGACTTTCTCGTTAAACACAGGCAGAGGATCAAGGTGATACATTAGCTATTACACATACCATTCTGAATGAAGATTCCTTTGGAAATGTGGTTTGAGCCACTCATTTCTTAGGGAGCTATTTTCTCCACCACACGTATTACTGGAAAGTGTGTGTATTGCTGTTGTCTCAGAGCTGCGTGAAACATTGCCAAGAAAAGGTCTGCTAAATTGATTTAGCCCTTTGCGTATGAAAAAAAAAGTGTTGATAAAGATGTTATCAGATAACCCGTGGATTAGTCATGTGTTTATTCTCTGCTACATTGCCTGCATAAAGTAGTAGGAGCAGAAAATACCAGCCACAGCAAGGAATGGGTCCAATTAAGAGGCCATGGGTAGCATCCACTCGTCGGTATTTTGAGAATTAAAGGGGGAAGAAAGGGATGCTCACATCTCAAATGAGTAACATTGCGGTAATTATGACATACTTAAGTAATTACTTTCTTTGGATTTTTGTTCTATAAAAATGGCTTATTTTTCTTCAGACATATGCTGGTTAACATAAAACTTAACACGACAATGGCACACAGGAGATCATAGTGATTGTCAGAGCAATTTTTTCCTCATCAAAACCTGGGCTGAACCATTTATTTTTAAACCAACATTTATTTTATGGTAGAAAGATGGAGTCGATTAAAGAAGCATCTAGCCGTGTAGAATCACTGAATCTTTATCCCATAGAAAATCTTTTAAATTGATCCGGTCATGGCAGCCAACCCTGTTCCTGTTAGGGGGTGATTCTGCTGTTTGCTTCCCAGGGCCATGAAATAAAACCCATTATGTGTAAATTTCCCTTTTCTTTGTGATTCACACAAATTTGGATGTGTTATATGGTCCTGAAAAACTTAAAATGTTCAGAGTGATTCTCCAGTAGTGAAGTTTCTGATCCTTGCTCCTAAATAAGGGGGAATTTCATTTCGAATGAGTCATTTTCTTCCCAATCCAAGAAATTAAAATTTCCCACACCCAAGAAATTAAAGTTTCCTTCAGTCTCTTCCTCCAACAACTAATTCTTCTATATCGAAGTAATTATCTTTTTGTGTATTTTATATAATTTTAGCCAATTAAATTCTAACATTTATTAATTTTGCTCAATTTGGCATCTTAGTACCTAATTATGTTGTTGATTATATTTATTATTCAATTGTGTTATATTTCTTAATAATAGCTTATCATCGAGATGTTTAATTGGTGGATAAATGTAGCACTTTTTAAAGGCACATAAACTGCAAATGGGGAGGTACTTGTTGATATGGGACTTTTTATTAACATCATTACCATTAGCAAGGATTTCTTGAGCAACAACTGTATGTGAGTCATTGAGCTAAGGGCTGGTGTTACAAATAAAGATAAACATACAGCCTCTGCCCTCCAGGAGCTCCTTCCTCTTGGGGGAGACTTGACACGCAAACAGTTGTGTTTTACAGAATGGGGAGGTGGAGTCATACAGTGGGAAGAGCACTGGGCTGGGCCTGAGAACACCTGGATTCCAATCATGGCCCTGCCTATGGTTAGCTGGCTGGGTGACCCTGAGCAAGTCACTGCACCTGGCTCAGGGTCCTCCCTGATCAGACACTTGAGGTCTTTGAGGCCATTTTCAGCTGCTTGAGGGAATAACCTACAGGGCAGCTGCATTGTTTACTTACTGTGCCTCTTGTGTCCAGCACAGATGTGGCAGAGAGAGAGAAGCCGCTATTAGGATATGAGGCTGCTTGAGAGCATTCACCTTGTTGTTATTGTGGTTCAATTGTTTCACCTGTGTATGACTCTCTGTGACCCATTTGGGTTTTCTTGGCAAAGATACTGGAGTGGTCCACTATGTCCTTCCCCAGCTCATTTTATAGAGTACACTGAGGCAAACATGGTTAAGTGACTTGGCCAGGGTCACACAGCTAGTAAGTATCTGAGGCCAGATTTGAACTCAGGAAGAAGTGTCCTTCTGACTCTAGGCCTGGCACTCTGTGTACTATCTAGCTGCCAGTAATCACTGTAAAATTGTGATAATTTTCCCTTCAAGCCTTTGGTTGGGTGATATGTTTTTTTTTTCTCCAGACAAAGACTTAGTCAACTTTGGAACAGGCCTATATTGAGGGAGCAGAAGAGGTCCCTCAGGTCTGCCCTTGGGGCAGGAGTCCTTCAGGGTCATGTGACCCCATTGCCATTTTATTAAGCTATGGGACACCCAAAGCCTGATGGGTTTTGTTCTAATATTCCCTGATGAACCAAACGGTGAGTGATTGAAAAGGCAATGGAGAGGACCATGGTGGAGATGAAGAGATGGCAGTATCTTAACAGTGATGGTCTGTGAGTAAGAAGCAAAGAGCATTGTGGAAGAAATTGAGATGGTGTGGATATTTTGAAGGGTGTGTCAGGATGTGAGGTTTCATTGATGCTGGAGATTTCCTGTGAAAAATGCCAGCAATAACCAGCACAACCCAGCCCCCTCTCCATAGCCTGTAGCTTTAAAGATGTGTGTGGGCCGCTCTGAAGTGAATTGACTGTGCCAGGGCAGGATCGTGGGATGATAATGTCCTCATAGAATTATGGAAGAACTTGGGAGGCCATCCACTACAGTCCCCTCATTTTCCAGAAGAGGAAAATCAGACCCAGTGACTTTTCATGACTTGTCCAAGGTCACACAGATAGTAAATAACAGAAGCAGGCTTTGGTCCTCTGCATTCAAAGACCCGTACTATCATCATGTAATTATAAGCCATAACCAGTAGCTGACTTAGATCTTCCTGACTTTGAACCTGGCTTTCAATCCAATATTATACACTGTGAAACGAGAAGGATGGAAACAGAAAACAGATTTCATTAGTGATTTCATTAGTGTAACTGGTCAGGATTATTATAAATAAGGAATTCCCCTAAAGTGGTTGCATTATTCAGATTCACATTGTCCGTTTCCAGTGGGTTAGAGCCATTTACCGTGTGGTTTTCTTAGACAATGTGCTCTAGTCGGGATTCATCTGTATAGCTTGGTGGCTCCCATTTCTGCTTCGGTTTGGTGCCATCGGTCCAAGGCAATGAAAGATGAGGTGATTGGCCTAGCATTACACAAGCAGTAGGTGTCAGAGACTTTGAGTCTAGCCCCTGTACTACACTGCCTCTACAGGGAAAGCAATAAATCTGCATGTGATAAGTTACAATTCAATATTTATAAAATTAAATACATGGGAAGTAGCATTATATATAGTACTTATGTAGTATATGCTAATATTTATTATACATAATAATTATAAAATTATATATACTTTATATATAATAATGATAAATTGCATAAAATATGTTATATATAAATTATATATAGTTACATATAAAATATATGCAATTTTATCATTATTATGTATAGTAAATATTATTTGTAGTTTGTATATATAGTGAAGAGTCAGTCTACAAGTCAGGACGACCTGGATTCATGTCTGATCTATAAAATATACTAGCTGTTTAACCTTGGGCAAGTCATTAAGTCTTAAAATGTTCATATATTATAAATTACACAGATGAGTTGCTGACTTGCATCAGTGGAAGGAGTTTCTAAACCACAATTTTGCTACACTGATAAAGTCCCAGATCTGGAGCAAAAACCGAATAAGCAAAATATATCAAAATGGAATAAAATGAGGTGTTCGGGACATCTAACTGGCATCAGGCATGTTGGATGTACAGCCCAAGTGCCTCCCTGGTACCATAAAGGAAGATTTCTGGCACTATGGGAAATGTGGACAAGAATAAGGTTCAATGAGCAAGCCTCGTGGATGATGAGATCCTTGCCTCAAACAGATCTCATACCTTTGAATCTAGGTACTGTGAAGTAAAGAGGAAGACCATTTACTTTTGTTTGGGTATCCCATGAAACCAGGCACTGTGCTGTGTTAGCTCCTATGGGTGGCTAGGAGGTGGATTTTCCATCTCTCTCCCCATCCAGTCTTCCTACTGCTTCTCTCTAGAATATGTTTGTCCTGTATTTTGGTACACATACTCTTAATGCACCTTAAAATAATTTCTGCTTTATTTGATACATGAGTCAGAATGATCATGGCTCCATTAGAGAAAATGAAGAGACTTCTTAGTCTGACATTCTGCTGTGAAAGTGAAAATGTTTCTCCCAGAGGCAAAAGTTGCTGGTTAAGTACAGCCTCAAATAAATTAAAAAAAAAAAACTTTGTATTGTAAAGAAATGCTTTCTTTCCCAGCTGTATGCACAGGGCCCTTGGAATGTAGATTTCCTTGGAAATATTTAAGGATTTCAGATTTTAGTCAGTGAAATAAAATCTAAATTTGGGATGCATATTTATCATTTTGTTGTAAGGGAGAGTTACATTTATGAAAGTGCTCCCAGGGGATTGGCCACGGTGTTTATGAAACTGGAGGATTGAAAATACTACGGAAATTCACTGAGTTTTGTTTGGCTTACTCTTTGCTTAGGGGGTCTAAGTGAAGTCATTGATTTCTTTTGTCAGCTGACTGTATTTTAGTCTTTTCGACTGAATGCACCTTGATAATAACTTATGGGATAGGGTTAAGTGAAGTAACTTTTGAATTTGTTTAAATTTCTTTTCTCCCCTTTTCCCATACCACCTCTATTTTTGGCCCCAAAAGACACAATAAGAGAATGACATTGTGTAGAGCAATAACCATGCTCAGGAAAAAAGGGTCCAAATGAGATTGTAGGGATGTATATATCTATGTCAAGTGAGATCATCTTACAAAATTAACAGCTCGCCATCTGTTGCAAACAAGAGGGTTAATTTTAGAAAGCCATAGGTCAGCAGATGTGTTGTCTCTGAATGGGAAGATTCATTTTCTAGGAAGGTAGTAATATATAGTTATAAAACAATTTAGGAGATCCTCATACAGAAAAGGGAAAAATGGATGTAGATCAATAATTTAATTTAGCTCTGACCTGCCTAAGTTCTATAGCGTGGTTTGTCATTTTCCAATGAATAGACCCTTACATTTTACATATAGGACTTTAGTTGCTTATTGATCCGACTTAATGCATTCTTCATTGGGCACAAAGGAACAAAGTAGGTGCCCCCAAGCTTTTGCCAAACAACACACACACACACATTTACACACACACTCACACACACACACACACACACACACTATTTTTTCACCAGCACACATGTTAACCAAGCTATGGGACTGTATTAGAATTGTTTACCTTCTTCTCAGGACTATTTTTTCTTAGTTGAATAATTAAAGATTTCAGGAGGGAAATTGTAAATGAGTGAATAATGACTTGGAAGGTGAACTGATAGGTTCTTTCTTAGTTAATAGATTCTTGATCTTTCTCCATTACTTAATTGCTTATTAAAATCAGAACCATTTCTTTCAATAGCTACTCATTGGATAGAAAATTGTTTAATTTTTAATAGAGCTCAGTAGCTGCCATAGAGAGGGGACCAAGCCTATTAATCACGAGACAGCTGATTGAGTGACTTTCATATTAATTAAGTATTTGACAGAATTCCATTATGAAGTGCATAAAGATAGTGGTGAGTGTTTTAGAAGCTCGGTGGTCTGCTCTGGCATGGAGAGGTATATTTTGCTACTGGACTGAAGATGACCCTTTCTTCTCAGTTCTCTAAGCATGGAGGTCATGGCCCATAGGTACTTGTTGGTTGATTGGGAGTCAGCTCTGCTTACTTGTCCAATCCATTCTGCACTGAATGAATTTTTAGAAAGCCTGTGGTAAAATGTCTTCCAAGGGAGGATTCCAAAGAAGCCTGTTAATTCTGTTGTGAAACATGTCTTAGCCTTTCATACTTCCCCCACCCCCGCAAAATAAAGGTTTTAAAAAAACCTAGACCTTTGATTTCACTGATGCAAGGAGCTCCCTGGGTAAAAAAGATCCTCCACCAATGTAGACCTGGAACATAGTGGGCTCTTAATGCTGATTGATTGATTAATTGGATTAGACACTCTAATTTGACCTAACCCATCAATTGCTTCTACCATTCCTCCATGGAACATGATTTTTTTCATCTTTCTTCTTCTAGGTTGTCTATCCCTCAGTGTTATAAATTTGTCCCGTTGGGGCAGCTAGGTGATACAATGGATAGAGCACTGGCCCTGGAATCAGGAAGACCTGAGTTCACATTTGACCTCAGACATTTATGAGCTGGGTGAGCCTGGGGAAGTCATTTAACCCCAATTGCCTAAAAAAATTAAAATTAATTTCTTCCTTCACAAATCATTGATCATAAATTTCTTGCTGGAAGAACTTTAGACAAATGTGTAATGCAACATTCTCACTTTACAGAGGAGCGGCCTAAGGTCCAGAGAAACTAGTTAGATCCTCTGGATCAGAGGTTAATACCTAGAACTATTCAATGATTTCGGTGTCAAGAGGGAGTGAGAAAGGGTAAGCACATTGGCTGGACGCTCTTTGGAAAATTTGTGAGAAGGTGTGGACAGGCGTTAAGGAGGATAGGTAGGCATGGATAGATGGCAATCTCTATCACTCCACGGCATGCACGTATCCATGAAATTACAGTTTCGTTGGAGTATTTGAGTATTTAGTACGTATAATTGAAGATAATGTGCCAGATGTGGACCAGAAAGCTTAGAATACAATGCAATTCTTAATCTTCTTTTGGCACGCACCATGCTTTTGTTAATGTGGTCTGAAGTGGCATTCATTTGTGCGATGGTGTTCACTATCTTTGAGCCCAAAGTAAACTAAAACCTGCAGTCATTGTTTTTCTTTTTAATATGAACTATTTTTTTAAATACAGGTGGCCCTTCCTTTTGTACTCCTATGGTTGATTTTTAAAGCTCACATGCAGAATTTTTATGTCATTACTACAGAATTTCAGTGCTAGAGCTTTAGTCATTTTTGGTCATTTCTGACTCTTTGTGACCCCGTTTGGGGTTTTCTTGGCAAAGATACTGGAGGGGTTTGCCATCTCCTTCTCTGGCTCATTTGCGGAAACTGAGGCAGGCAGGCTTAAGTGACTTGCCCAGGGTTGCATAGCTAAGTGTCTGAGGCTGGATTAGATCCTAGGTGTTCCTGACTCCAGGGCCAGCGCTGTGCACTGTGGCGCCACCTAGCGTCCCCAGCTGTAATCCTCTGTTCTCTACCAATCTTTCCCATGCACCTGCTCTTCACATTTCCCAGGAGCTCCTTGCATATATCCGTTTGCTGGTCCTTTCCCCCATTAGATTGCAAGCTCTTTAAGGGCAAGAACTGTCTATTTGTATCCCCAGCATTTAGCACAATGCCTTTCTAGCACCTACACATAGTAGGTGCTTATTGCTTCTCCAATTGAATTGACTTCTTCCCTTCTTATACATTATAGCCAGCATATTTTTACCCTCTTTCTTGAAAGGCAGTGCAATATGAGAGCAAAAGGTCATAGACTTCTAGCGGAATGGATCTTAGAGGACTATTTAGTCCCTTCTTCTCATTTCTTTTTTACTTTGTATTTTAAAAGTTTCTAGTTTTTACAGCACCATCATTTGTTCAATGTCTTCTTCCTCAAAGACGGAGATAAACACATCTCAGTAAAACTAAGGCAGCTGAATTGGACAATGCATGCTGTGTTTCATCTCCATAGTCCCCCACCAGAAAGAGACAGGAGGAAGAGGTATTCTCCTCTCTTCTCTGGGCCATGTTTGGTCATTACAGTTTATCATTTCAGTCCTGTCAGGGTTATTTTTCCATTTTTATTTCAACGCCCTCATTTTACAAGGGTGGGGAATAAAGGTTAGGGAACTTAATTGAACTTAATTGATTTGCTCATGGGCACAGGGGTGAAATTTATGTGTATATTTGTGCATATGTATACATATACACATTATTTATATGTTTAAATGTGTATGTACAAATCAATATAGATATATAGAGCCATATGTATTTATATACATTTATATGCACAGTTATATATAAAATCTGTTTATATCTATATGCATATGCATGTATCTGTTATACAGGGAATTAGACCTGACCTACTCTCTTTGGATTTCTCTCTCTCATATGCTATAATTTCTGGGGACATCTGTGAAGAGGGATTTCATTTTTCTCACCCATTTTTAACAGGAGCCCTTTAGGTAGACTGCTGAAAGTGCTCATTTCACTCTGGCTAACATTTCTTCCTACATGTATTGCAGATTCCTGTATCTGCAATCAGTGTTTGCAGTTGCATGACAAGTTGAAGATTAAGGCTTGTCACCACTGCATATATATTTAATTAACCTCAAATTAGGCCATTTCTGACCCTAATCCTTGCCCTTACACAGTTCTAGAAGAGCTGGGAAAATAGTGAATGGAATACTGATTTAGCCACCATTGTTTCTCTGTGACAAGTAAGGATAGTTCAGCGATGGCACCCATAAATTAAGTTATTTGATCTTCACTCAGATGCCCGGTTGAATCTTAGGTAGTTGTCCAAAATGAAAGGAAATGGGGAAGAGAATAGATTTTCATGGTTTCAATAAAGATCAGAGAATCTCCAAGACGGAAGGGAACTCAGAGGTTAAGTAGGTTAGCCCTTACGTGAACAGGAATCTCCTTGCTAGCATCACCAACAGATGGTCATCCATTGATATCAAAAAGATGCCAATATCCAGCAGATATTTGTCTTTTTGCATTGTGTGTCCCCCATTAGACTGTAATCTCCTTGAGAGCGGGGGATCTTTTGCCCCTTTTTATGTCCCCAATACTGAGCTCAGTGTCTGGCACATAGGAGAAGATTAATAATCTTAACTGACTGATCTGCTTGAAAGCCTCTGGAAATGGGGAGTGTGGTACCTCCTGAGGCAATTCATTATAGCTTTGGGCACATCTTATATTTAGGAGGTTTTCCCTTATGTTAAGCTAAAAATCTACCTCTATCATTTTTTTTTAATAATTTTTATTTGTTTTCATGTTTACATCATTCATTTCCATGACGTTTTTGAATTACAAATTCTCTCCCCGTCTTTTCCCTACCCCAACCCTAAAACAGTGAGCTCTTGATCTGCTCACTAACTTTCTGGTAGGGCAGGGAGGGTCTCCCTACCCCAGCCCCTGTATATCTTAATTCCTAGTTGCATGTATTGCAGAGCTTTAAATTCTAGATTCTTTCGGTCCCTCCCTTGTCACCCACCCCCACTGGAAGGACAAGCAATTCAATACAGGCAGTGCAAGTGTAATTATACAGGACATCTTCATAGTGGACATATTGTGACAGTGATCATATGTCCCTCCTTCTTATCCCTACCCCCCTTGTTCTATTCTCTACCCTGTTCCTGTCCCTTTACTGAAGTGTGTGCTTCCAACATCCCTCCCCCAGACCCTGCCCTCTCCTCCATCATCCTGCCTCTCATCCCCATGCCCCCTACTCTCCTGTGTGGCATGATGCCCAGTTTAGAGTTTATGCCATTCCTTTCCTAAGCCAAATTCAATGAGAGTAATTGACAGTAAAGTAACAGTTATCCCTTGCCTCTTCAATATGGGATGATTAACCCCATTTTGTCTCTCCCTGTGTCCTCTCATTCTAGTCTTCTCCCACCTCAGAATTTTGCCTTTTAATGTATCACCCCTTCGTATTCAATTCATCCTATACCCTCTATATACACATACACACACATGCTCAGATATGTAATCATATGCATATATAGCCTTCTATATAGACATGTGTGTAAGTATACACATGTATACATTTGTATTCCCTTCACCTATCCTCATACTAAGAAAAGTTTAATAAGTTACTATTACTGTTTTTCCATATTGGCATGTAAATAGTTCAATTTTGACAAGTTCCTTATGATTTCTTTCCCATGATTTCCTTCTCATGCTTCTTGTGTTTGCTTGTAAAATTTTCTGTTCAGTTCTGGTTTTTTCATCAAGAATGCTTGAAAGTCCTCCACCTCATTGAATGACCATATTTTCCCCTGGAATAATATGCACAATTTTGCTG
>CM053599.1:19735909-19806978 GCA_028646575.1 Pseudocheirus occidentalis | reverse complement strand
GGTGAATTCTTTCAAGTTCTATTTTGCCCTCTGATTCTAAAACATCAGGGCAATTTTCTTTGAGGATTTCTGGAAGGATGCTTTCCAAGTTCTTTTTTTGGCCATGGCTTTCAGGGAGACCAATAACTTTAAAATTGTCTCTCCTGGGTCTATTTTTCAGGTCAGTGGTTTTTTCAAGGAGATATTTCACATTACTTTCTATTTTTTCATTTGTTTGTATTTGTTTAATAGTATCTTGGTTTCTCATAAAGCCGTTAGCTTCCAGTTGCTCCACTCTAATTCTAAAGGAATTATTCTCATCAGAATGCTTTTGAGATTCTTTTTCCATCTGGGAAATTCGATTTTTTAAGGCATTCTTCTCCTCATTGGCTTTCTGGGCCTCTTTTGCCATTTGAGTTAATCTATTTTTTAAAGTGTTGTTTTCTTCAGTCAGGTTGTTGACTCTCTTTTCATCGTTTTCTCACATCATTCTCGTTCCTCTTCCCAATTTTCCCTCCACTTCTCTTATTTGGTTTTTAAAGTCCTTTTTTCAGTTGATCTATAGCTTGTAGGCAATCTTTGAGTGTCTTGGAAGCATTTGGTGTGGGAGTTCTGACTGTGTTGTCTTCCTCCTGTTCCATGCTTTGATCCTTTTTGTCCACAAAAAGGAATCTAGAGTTTTATTACTGTTCTTATTTTGCTTCCTTTTCCTCATGTTGGCCAGTCAATTAATTGGTTGGTGTTTTTAGCTTTGTGTAACTCTGCTTAAAGGGGGGAAAGCTCTGTCCCAAATTGCTGGGATTTTCACAGCTGCCGGAGCTCTTAGGGGGTACCTCAGCCCCCCCCCAGCTTTAGCTTGCTGAAAGCACACCCCAGGACCACCACCCAAGACCACAATTCAAATCCAGGCTGCTCAACACAAGAGACCTTGGCCCTGATCAGTTGTCTCAGGCCCCCTGCGGTGTGCGCAGGCCAGGAGCTCTGAAGCAGCCCAGTGGGGGCAGCTGCCGGTTACAGCAGATCCTGCCCTTCCCCCACTGCTTCCTTGCCCTGGGGGCAGATTGGCTGGATTGCTTTTCCTCCCCCCAAATTAGCCGTGAAAGCTTCACTTTCACTGACCTTTCTCTAATCCTTATTGTTCCTGACTTGATAGGTGTGGAGATAGCTCCAGGTGCTGTAGATCTGCTCCCCAGGGTAGACTCATGCTGTGGTGTGGGAGGCTCACCCTGGGGCCTGGCCATGGTTTCAGGCTGGGCTGGCCTTGGCTCCCAGCCTGCTGCAATGAGCCCCTCCTGCTGAGCTGCCTACAGCGAGAGATGTGTTTTCTGTATTTTTGTGAGTTTGGGAGTCCTAGAATTTGTTTAGAGTTGTATTTTATGGGTATTTGGGGTGGCTGTGTGGGAGCTGTGGAACTTTGCTGCTTCTATGCCACCATCTACCTCTGTCATTTTTACACATTGTTTACTACTAGGACAAGTCTCATCTTCTCACAGATAACCTTTCTCCTCTTCTCCAGGCTAAAGATCCCAATTATTTCAACTGATCTTCATAGTGATTGCTTTCATTTAATCCATTCACCTACTTGCCTGCAGTCCTTCAGGACACTCTCCAGATGATCCAGGGCCTCCCCTTCCCAGAAGTGAACACGGTGTTGCAGATATACTCTGATCAGGTCGGAGCACAGAATGACCATCCTTTCCTGTAATATGAACGTGTTGTTTCTGAGAATTATTCATTCACTTAACCCCGTCTTTAGTCATCCTGAGTTTGTAGGCCATTGCCCCTCCTCCTAACAGGTATTTTTTTCATATACACAGTGTTATGTATATCTGAGTCTCAATTAGAATAATGAACTCTGGGAAGCGGTCACTTGTATTTGAGTCGATATTGTTTGAAGTTATAATAATCTAAAAAAATGCTTATTGGTCATACCCCAGTGGAAATACACAATGTGAATTCAAATCATGTGACTGCTTCAAGGGTACTGCCTCCATCTTGTTACTGCATAGTTTAATGCATTATCCCAAGAGTATGTGATGAGCTGCAAAAAAGTGCTTCGGACGGCAAAAAATATTCTTTATGTGCTTCATTGGTTTTATGTCCAGAATTATGTCTCAGTTTGATTTTGAGCTCACTGAGGTCTCGAGTGTCTTTTGGCTCTTTCTGTAGCTTTAGGGCTTAACACAGTGCCTGACACTTAATAGATATTGATTGATTGATTGATTGATTGATTGATTGAGAATGAAAACTTTAGAGATTAGTGGCTCTTGTTGTAAGGGAGAGAATGCTGCAGACCCTCCTAGAATTATAGGTCCGTGGACCAAAAGAAGACTTTACAGGTCATTTAGTCTAATACCTCCTCTCATTGTACAGATGAAGAAACTAAGGCCTGCATAGATGAAGTGATTTAATCAGAGAAAAACAAGGAACAGGATTAGACTTTGAACCCAGGTCCTTCGGCTCAGAATCTTTCCACTTTACCAACCTGCCTCTGATAGGAGAATTCAGCCAGATCTTGAAGTCCTTGATTAAAATGGATCATCAGACAACATATGCATTTGTTACCCTTGAGGGTTTTCCTTTTTTTCTTTTTCTCTCTGAAGGGTGATGGGAGAGAGAGAAAATAGATTTGTACTAGTTGAAAGAAATGAAATTACATTAAAAAAGGGAAATTGTAAAACAAAATGAAATAACAGAAGAGGGAAATTTATGGGGAGAACCACATGAGCACAAGTGGGGAGAGGATCATAGTCAAGTCAGCCATTTGTTATGCACTTTCTACCAGATCCTGACCTCAAGAAGCTTCCAGGCTAATGGTAATGGTTGATTGTGGTGGTAGAAAGGAGAGAAGGGGACATAAAAGCATCTATGTACAAATATATTTAGAATTAAAAATAACTAAGAGGATGGCAGCCCAACCCTTTCATTGGACAGAGAAGCTGACACACTTTGAGGTAAAGTCCACCAATGATCCCCTCAGTAGTGAATGACAGAAAGCGGTTTCAAACTCCAGCCCTTTTACTCCAGATGGAATTGTCTTCTCCTTATACCACATGGAGAAGACTTGGTTGGGGAATGAATGGCCTAAATGGGGTCCTGGCTCTGACAGATAGATGTGTCCATGTCCTGAGGCATCCCATTAGGTGAGGTCTTTTCAGACCAATCGCTCAAATGGGTTCTTGATAGAGAAAATTATCAGGATAGAGAAAGAAGGGTACTTGATGTGCTGCTAACCGTTGGCCCCATTTTTAGACTTGACACATTCCCACACCCCCGGGTCTGGCTGCTGTTTGTTTTATGAACTGTTGCAGATCAAGCTCCTTGGCTTCAGTAAAAACCCATAACATCTATCACATACCTCGATAATTAGGCCCCATGCTGTGGACGCTCCTTAAAAATAGTCATTTAAGTGTCCCTTTTATTATTTTTTGCCATCCGCAGGGAAATTGAAATAGCCCCCTCCAGTCTGGTTGCTGAGTGCTTCAAAGAAACACTGAATTGAAAGAGTTTGATAGAATTGCTGGACCGTCAGCTTCTGCAGGGAACTCCCTTGAGATGAACCTACAGTAGGAAACCACCCCACTCCCTGGAGCTAGAAAACCCAAAGGGAGTGGGCATGAGCATCAGCAGTGCTCAGAGGGGGCAGAGGGAGGTTTGGTCCAGAGTCAGCAGTGCTGACCTGTGGCTTGGTGGCCCAGTTTTGAGGGAGCGATAACTTAAAGCCATCCCAGGTTCCCTTGTCCTTGCCCGCCTCTGCCCTGGCAGGTGGTGACTGCCTCCCCCCCGAGACGCTGAACTGGCCGACCACGGATCTGAATATTGATAAATGAATGGAAAGAAGAGAAAGCAATTTTTGGATGATTTTTTTCTCCCTGGTAGAAGGTATATTTTAAGAGTTTAAGGCAAATGATTGCAGCTCTGTAGCTGGCAGAGACAGCAGAGGGCATTTAGTCCAGCCCCTCTCATTTAAAGATGGGAAAATTGAGGTTCTACAAAGTAAAATGACTTTGCTGAGGTCACTCAGCTATTAGAGGTTAGGCTCTCTTTGACTCCCAAAGCCAGTACTTTTTCTAGTATATCATGAAGAAAATGACTTGTGGGTAGCACTTCTGTAAGGTTGGCAAAACTCTTTGTCAGCACTGACTCATTTGATATACAAAGTTACTATATGGATTAGTTGACTATTGGTTTTATTAACCCTCTTTCACAGACTGAAAAACTTAAACTGACCCTCAGAAAGGTTAAATCACTTGCCCATCTACGGTCACATGGCAAGTGTCAGAGATTGGATGAGAAGCCCAAGCCTCCCCTGATTCTAAACCCAGCATGCTTTCCACCATGCTGTACATATGGGAAACATCCTTAAGTGAACTCTAGACATCCTTCAAATATTAGAAGTCTATAAGCAAGACAGTTATTGAATGGATCACTTATCAAGTGTCTGAAATTATTCCAGAGTGAATTTTTGAAACACAAAGGAATTTCTTAAAAGATGCCCATGAAAATAAAGTCAAGCTATTCCTGAAGTAGGTTTATGAAATCCTATACCTTATTCACAGATTATACATGTTATTTGATTTTGATTCAGTTCAGCAAATATCAGTATTAATAATAGCATATGTATAGGGCTTTACAAATAGTATCTCATTTGGTTCTGATAAAAACCCTGGGAAGTGTTGCTGCACATTTTATAGATAAGGAGGCTGAGCAGATGGAGGCTAAGTGACTTGTCCTGGGTCTCACAGCTACTAACTCTCTCAGGTTGCTTTTGAACTCAGGTCTCGCTGATTCCAAGCGCAGCACACTGTGTGCTCTGTTGCCTTCAATCTCTTTTGTTTCTTTGTGATTTAGACAAATGATTTCATCTCCCTGATTCTTGGTTTTGTCATATCTCAACTCAGAGGGTCGGACTGTGTGGTCTTTGATCCTCTAATGAGGAAGGTCCTGTTGGAGGTACTGGGGATTTAGACACAAGAAACAATCTTTGCCCTCAAGTGGCTTATTTTCTACTGGGGATGAGGTTGGAGAAGGGATGGAGCCATGTACAATACGGACAGAGATCAGTAAAATTTGTTCATAGAAAACACCATAGGAATTTTATGGTCCATAGAGAAAGATGTAGATGGGGTAGCCGCTTATGTTTAGTGGTCTTCAGATCTCTAATGACCCACTTTTATTCCAAGATGAGACTTTCTCTAGATCTCTGAGTGCTCAGACAGCGTCTTTCATGGAACATTTATTGACTCAGAGAGGATGCAAAGTGCATTTCCCCGGGTTAATGAACCGTTTCCTCTGACATTTCATTACTGGTTTCAAAAATGATCAAAGATGGCATTGTGTTACCTGTCAGGACGCTCCTCTCAAGAACCTGCAACAGAGAAAAGTTACTGTTGTCTTGGTGTTACAAGCAGAGAGAGGAGGCGGTGAGAGAGGAAATTACTGTTAGCTTAACAAATTAGTAAAAATGAACAGTCACATAGAACCTTAGTGGTTTGTGGGCAAAACTTCCCATTCTGAGCAGATAACAGTTAAATAAAAGGAAACCTTTTCCTTCAAACATAATTAATTTCTTGCAAGTACAGTGATTTTCACTTAAAAGGAGTACCTTCTCACTCTTTGCATGCATTTTGTGTGGACCTGTTTCCCAGGTTTTCTGGGACACAGAGAATGCCAACCCCTTAGAGCTCAGATAACCAAGCCCCTCAGATGACCTGCTGAGCATCCAGAATATACTCCCACACATGCCCACACCCACCCACACATATCTGTACATATGTGTATATGTTATATGTGTTTATACACATATGTGTATATATAAACATGTATGTGCACATACACATGTGTACATATATGCTGGGTCTGTGTACTTATATGTACATATATTTTGTTCCATGGCACTGGGCCCAGTTATAATAAAGTTTCTGTGCTTGGTACCATGCACAAGGAGTTGAAGGTAGGAATGGATACCTCTTTACACAGCCCAGGTGCCCAGCTAAGAGGAGCTAATTACTTTTCTTGTCACCTGACAAAACCTTCCACTTCAATTCCACAGATAATGTATGGGCAGCTTTGCCGAACCATTTAAAATGTACTCAGCCTGGAAGCTGAATTTATTTTTTTCGTTTTGAGTCTGTTCCCGTTTGGATTGCCTTCTGAGGCCGCCTTCCCTCATAATGAATAGCGGGGAGTAGATATTCCATTACCGGGTATCTCCCCATTGCAGGCAGCTCAGGGAGAACGTCCCCTCTGTTCAGAGTATGAGCCTCATTTATTTTCCTTTGCTTTCAGCCGTGTGCGGAGCTTCAGCTGGCTACATTATTAAATTACTGTTATTACACTGAGATGTCTTGGTAGGATAAGGTGCCAGGTGAACTAAGTTATTGTTGAGTCTGGACCACATTTTCCTTCTCAGGTTGCCATGGATGGAATTCCATTAGTTTCTTGGGCTGGCAGTCATTGACAGGAGACTCTGAATCCAATCCAAGGAAAAGTAGACCAACAGCAAATCTATAATAATGGGATGTGGGCTTTCTTTTAAAACGTCCTAGATTCTGAGTCATTTTCACATGAAATAGGCTACGCGGCTATAGGACCTACTGAATCATCTCTCTCAGATTTTTGCCACTTTCTCCAACTTGGGTGTATTAAGAAAAAGTTTAAGACCTCTCATAAGTGGCTCAAATGTATATAATATTTGACAGTATGCTTTCCTTAGGACCAGTTCACTTGTTGCTAACAGTGGAGCTGAGATTTGAACTCAGGGATCTTGATTCTAGGTCCAGTGTTCTTTTTATTGCTGCAAAATTCACTTGTCAGTCAGTGAGCAAGCATTAAGCTCCTACTGTGTTCAAGGCACTGTGATAAACACAGGGGATATGAAAAGAGGCAAAGGACAGTCTCTCTCTCCCCAAGGAGCTCACAATCTAACAGGGGAGGCACTATGCAAACAAATTAAATATGTACAAACAAGCTCTATTCAATATAGAAAGGACATAATCAGCAAAGAGAAAGCACTAGAATTAAGAGAGGCTGGGACAGACTTCTTGTAAAAGATGGGATTTTAATTGAGACTTAAAGGAAGGGGAAGGCAGGAGGGAGAGCATTCCAGGCATGGGGAACAGCTAGAGAAAATGCTCAGAGCTTCAAGACGGAGACACAGCAGCACGAGTCATACACTTTCAGAGGTGGAGTAGACCAGCCTGTAACTCTTTGTGAGGGGTCCCCTGGACTCGGCTGGATCCCACTTCCCAGGGAGTCTATTCTGCTTTTAGACAGCCCAGTTGTTATCGTAAAGGTTCTTCTGAAGTCACACTCAAATTTCCCCCCTTGCAAGTTCAGATCATCTCTCCTTGTTTTGTCCTCTGCTGGGCCTTAATTCCCCTTCCACGTGGCAGCATTTCAGATAACTGAAGACATTCTCATGTCCCTCCAGTATCCTCTTTGACAGGCTAAACATCTGAGGTCCGTCAAATGATCTTATTCTCACTTGGCCTCAACCTAAAATCCCTCCCATCTCACTTGCCCTCCTTTGGACACTCTCCAGCCTCTCAGTGACTTTCTAAAAAATGTCACTTTCGAAATTGGACAAAATATTCTAGCCTGGGACTACCACCTCTTCTCAGACAACTTTCAATTTCAGATACATTACGCCCTTCCAAAAAAGTGATGTCAATACAAAAAAAGATCAATAAAAAAGAAAAGTGGAAAGGCATTATTCTTCCTCCTTAAAATTCTTTTTTTCTACTGTCTGTTCTTGCTTACCCACTCAAGATCACTGACCTAGGTTCTTTACCATTTCCTCTGTTGGTAAGGGAAAGGAGACATCGAGAGATGAAATTTAGGTAGGTCATTGACCTTGTCTAAGCTTTCCTACAGGATATACTTGACTTTAATGGGGATGAGGGTCATGACATCATACATTTCAGAATCATCAGAATGCCATTGAGATTACTATGGGAAAGAAGAGTTGCTAATAGATCTGTGGGACCAAAAATGATGAATACATAAAAGGAGTCATAGATTTAGGGCTGCAGGGGACCTTATAGGTAATATTGTTCTACCACCATCCCCCATTTTAAACCGAGGCCCAGAGAAGCTAATGACATAGCCAAGTCACACATGAGAAATTGCAGGACTGGGATCTGAATCTAGTTTCTCTTACTCCTAAGTTGTGTAGTTTTTACACTGTTGTTGAAGTTGGCCATCAACATCAGGAAGATAACAACTGTGGCTACACGAACCCCTCCAGTTCTAGAGCTGCCTTTGTGTAAACTGGAAGGAGCACACTCTCCATTACTGCTTTTGTAAATGATCCTTTTCTTCTTCTCTAAGAATGGTGATGATTACGCAAGGTGTTAAAGGAGCAAGCGGGGAAGTGTTGGGTTGTAGCGGAATAGCTCGACTACAGTGATCTATAAAATGAGGACTTGGGACTTAATAGAGCACCGGGGTTGGGGTCAGGAAGACCTGAATTCAAATCCAGCCTCAGAAATTTACCAGCTTGTGACCCTGGGCAAGTCACTTAACCCTGTTTGCCTCAGTTTCTTCATCTGTGAAATGAACTACAGTAAGAAATGGCAAACCGCTCCAGTGTCTTTGCCAAGAAACCCCGGGAACAGGATCATGAAGAGCTGGACCCGCCTGAAATGCCCTGATGAGAAATGACACAATCTTATGGTCACGGATCCCCAGTGGTCGTCTCTTCTTTCTCCTAATGTCAGTGTGCTCTGTTAGAACCTCGATGCTTAGGAGGAATCACAGGATTGAGTGGGTGTCATGGGGAAGAGTAGTATAAGGTCCACCAAAGAGTACGTCATCCGTGGGGCCTGGAGATTTGGGTCTCAGATTCCTCATCTCTAACAATTAATGGGTTGAACTTGATCAAGCAATCAGCAAGCAGATCGTAATTTAGGATACAAGTACAATAAATGAAACAATCCCCCTTTCAGGAAGCTTGCATTCTGATTCAGGAGGCAATTGTGTGTATATACATGGAATTAGGTGTCTATCTGTCATATGTATATAAGCACACAGCTGTGCACAGTGGTCAAATACAAGATAGACTGGGACAGAGGCTGCTAATACTTGTGGAAAGTTTTTTTGGCAAAAGATGATTCTTGAGCTGGGTCTGGAAGAACAAGAGGTTTCCTACAGTAATAGCAGTTTATGGGCAGCTAGGAGAATGCCACAGTTTCTAATTAGGGAAGTAGACACTTGTGGGTATTAGTGAGATCTAGAATGTGACCATCCTGTGATCTGATGATGCAGGACTCATAGATTCACAGCTGGAATGGACCTTACTGGCCATCCAGCCCAGCGCTCTCATTTTACAGATAGGGAAACCAAGGCTTATGGGTATTGAAGGACTTGCCCAAATTCACATGGATAGTTAGCGTCAGCAATAGGTCTTAAGTTCCTTTTCTCATTTCAAATCTACTGCTTAGAAAGAACTGCAAATCCTTACTCATGCCAATCTTCTGTGCATTAGGCTACAGCTAAGGGGTTCAGTCAGAGCTTGTATGCATCACTCTGGCGTAGTCTGTGATATTCCGTATTACTCTTCATTCCTGTTAATCCTTGTCTGTTTGCAAGCCAGTAGGCATCTAGAGCATGGCTGCTAACCCTGCAGTAGGTACTCAATAAATATTTGTTTAGTTGAATTGCCTCAAAACCAGGGATGTGGGGCATTATTTTCTCAACTGGAATGTTTCTGCCATCTATAAAAGAAGTGGATCCTAGGAGGAGGATTTGACCCCAGGCATAAATGGCTAATTAGTTTTAGTAACAGGCTTTTTAATTCTTTCAGTACCTAACTTACAGTCGTGCTCATTTTTCTTCATATTTATTTTTAGTTTATACCTTTAGTTAAGATTTAGGAATTTTGACAAAATTTACATTTTTGTGGATTTTAATATAATGATACATAATAAGATTATTTAATAAAGATTAGTGCATGCTAGTAAGGGAAGGTCTTACTAGGATAATCCATTTATAACATAAATGAATTCATTTTTCTTTACCTTCTTTGCATATTCATATAGAAACACTGTCATCTTCCCTCATGAACATGTAGGGGTGAGGTGAGTTTCTTTTTTGATATTGCTTGCATCCATCCTGTCTTCTTCTTCTATACCGCCATAAAAATAAAAACCGTCCTCCTGCCTTGCATTACAAACTTCATCCGAGTACCACATGCTGTTTTAACTGTCTTGACTGTAAGGGAGAAAATGACTAATTGAAGTCACTTTATTGAAATAATGGATTGGGTTGTGACACATGGAGAGAACGCTCCAACGATGGTCTCCAGCTGATGTTATGTAAAAATATTCAGCCATGAAATATGCACTCACGGATTGCTTTCTGCAGATGTCTGTGGAATGCAGATAATCAGTGTGCTGACGAGGTCTGGAAATTAAAGATCTCCTTGACCAGCGAGAATTATGGCCTGTAAGGACAGTGTCATAGAGTAATAATGAAAGAGCCTTTAATCTCTGGCAGTGTGAATCACAATCTGCTGTGGGTCACCACTGACATTAGGTGGTCCTCTCTTCCCTTCCCTCCCCCTTTGCTGAATGATCAGCTTCGGTGAAACCGGTGCTTCCCTAGTCGGGGTGTATTGAATATTTAGCTATGCTGGAAATCCCTTCCAAACAGCAAGGTGCGTCCATATCTTCTTTTGCCCTGACATGAAGATGTCTTTGGTCCACTTTAGAGTATATTGTTTCTGACTTTTGTTTAGAGAGTGTTTCTTGCAGATGGATTTTAGACCTTCTAATAGCAAACATTTTATGGCAATATTATTGCTATGACATCTCTATTATTAAGGTGGTGACCCCACCTCCTTCCTTATTTCTTATCACGTCCCTACAGAATAGAGCTTCTCTGCCTGCGTTGAATCTCCCTGTCTTTCCTGTCTCAGGTAGCTATTTAGAAACTTGTTTAAATAAATGGTAAAAACCTTGCTTAATATAGAAGTTCCCTAGGCTCTGAATTTCTAATGACCATATTGTTTGAGAATACTAGAAAGCTTCTGGGCTCACCGACTGGATGCTTTATTAACAACAAATAGAAACTAAATACCACTAATGATGTTTATCAGGGACTGTATTTTAAAAGGCAGGGCCCCAAGTGAAAGGAGTTTGTTGGCAACATATGGAAAAGAAATGGTATCTTCTAATATTATTATGTTCAGTTTCTGAAGCCCAGGAGCAACATTTAAAATTGTTTCCATCTCAGCTACAGGAGAAAATGATAAGTATTGTTCAGAAATGCCTTGTACATTTCCTGTTCTTAGAAAAAAAAATGAGAGAATTGAATGGGGGAGGGTAAAGATGTTCTTGTAAAGTATTTTTAAATAGCAACCTGTAAATTCCATTCTCTGTTGTAAGAAAACCAACCTGTTATACCTCAGTGTGTAATAAAACAACTATTTGACACGTTGAGATGCATGAGCTATGTAGAGTAATCAGAGCTTATTTTTCAGCAATGGAGATTGGAATTTACAAGTCACTGCTTAACAATACCTAGGGTGCCATTTCCTATGTGATGAATAGTGAAATTTGCAAGTTCCCAGTTAACAGTTCTCTCTCCATTTCTGAATTTCTGAAAACCCTAAAGTGGTTTTTTTTCGTGTTTGTGTATATATGTATGTGTATATGTATATTTGTTTGTCTGGTTTTCCCTATAAGGGGAAGTAAAATTTCTGAGGTTAGTCAAAAATAATTTATTATGAATGCATTTTTGTTGCCTATTGAGATGTTTTGTGGAAGTACCTACAAAGAGAAGCAAAGGTTTACAAACATGTGGAGGATGGGAGCTATTTGGAGAGCGTTTCTGATTTTTGTTCACCACTGAAAAACATAGAGAGAGGGGACCCCCACACCATGAGTCCTGAACAACCTCCTGCCATTCCTTTTGTCATTTTCATTTTTAATATATTTAATTTATATACCTGCCTAAAACAATTTCCTCAAATTAAGAGGAATTTATAACAATAGAAATATATTTTTCCTAAAAATTGCTTTGAAAAGTTATGCTTTCTCCATCCTTGGGACTATCTAAGAAGTCTCTGGAATGACTGAGTATGACAATTTTGTGAAATCACGAAATTTCAGAGTTTGAAGAGATCACCAGAACCATTGAATGCAGTTTGAAAAGCTTAAGATTCCTGCAAAATGATCATTTGGAAGATTTTCAGTAGCTCCTAAGACAGCTTGTTTAACCTATACATGGAAGCTTCTGCCATTAGGAGTTACCTTTATAACCTTGGGCAAATTGCATCACCCACCTCTCTAGCCCCTTAGTTTCCACACTTCTATAACCAGGGTTATTAGACTGGATAAATTATAAGCCCTCCCCAATTCTAAATATATGCTGTTATTAGTGTTTTATGAGGAATTCTTGCATTGGCTGGAAAGTTGGGTAAAATTACCTTAGAAGTCCTTCCATGACTTAAGAGTGTGATTTCGTGGAGTGCCCCCTCTTCTCCTTTCTGTCTATTAAAATAAAACCTATCTTAAGGGCCCTGCTACAATCCCATATTCCATCTAGACTTTTCCAGTCAGTATCACTACTTGAAGCATTCTCTCCTTTCTCTGAATTTCAATAGTAATTGCTGTCGATTCAAGGATTATTTATTAAGCTACTTTTAGGTATGAGGTGTCCATACTGGGGACAAGGGTTTACAAAAAAAGAGGAAGATCCCTTTTCTATGCTTCATTTGGTGAATAATCACGCACAATTTGATTTGTATTGTTTTTTATTTTTGTCTTGAATTGTTATCTTTGTGTTGTCCTAATGTTTCAGATTATTTGATATTTCGGGTATTTCTTGTATCCCTAACCAAATTATAATCTTCTTGAGGGTGGGCACAATGTCTTTTATTTCTTTGAGATTCCTACAGTTTCAGAAAATCAAAGAATTTCATATTTGGAAGGGAAATCAGAGACTTTCTAGTCTGACCCCTATCTGACCAAATACCCTTTTATAACAAGAACCCCCAACAAGAGGTCATCCTAATCTAGATAGCCTCTGTGGCCTCTTCCAGGTCTATATCTATGATCCCATGATACAGTGAAAAGTCTCTAGTAAGGATAACCCTATTACCTGCTCCTCAAGCTGATGGGATCGCTGTTTGTTATCAAAAGTTTTGTCCTTTTGAGTATAATTTGGTCCCTTTCAACTTTCATTCACTCTTCCTTGTTCTGCCTTATGGAACAAAGCAGAGACAGTCTAGTTCTGATTCTGCAGAACAGTCCTTCAGGGAAAGATTCAAAGTCAGGCATGATGTTCCTCCTGTCTTTTCTTCTCCAGGCTAACCATCCCTCATTCCTTAAGTAGAGCCTTGTATCATGGGGTCTCTAAGCCTCTCAACTTGGTCATCTTCTCCTAGATGTGTTCTTCTTCATCAGTCTACTTCCTTTCATGTGGTATACAGAGCCAGACACAATAATTGAACTGCAGTTTGCCCAGGGCAGAGTGTGGAGGGACCCTGTTGTGGACATTGTCTCTTACTGCAGTTTATTTCTCTTTTTTCTTTCTTCTTCCTCTCCCTCCTTCTCTTTCTCTTCCTTCCTTCCTTCCTTCCTTCCTTCCTCCCCTCTTTCCCTCCTTCCTTCCTTCTTTCCTCCCTCCCTTCCCCTCCTTCCTTCCTTCCTTCCTTCCTTCCTTCTTTCCTTCCTTCCTTCCTTCCTTCCTTCCTTCCTTCCTTCCTTCCTTCTGCTTTGTTACAGTGTTTACTCCCTTATATCTTGCAGTCCAAACAAATACTCACATCTTATTTTCACATAATAGCTCTTTACCTGGTCTCTTTCCTTCTATATTTTTGAAGTGCATTTTAACCGCACTGTAATACTTTATATTTAGCCATGTGAAATTCCATCTTATTCCGTGCTGTAGCTTGTTGAGACTTCTTTATATATGGACCCTTTCATCCAGTGTATTAACTCTCTCTTCCAGTTTTTTACAGCCTCTGTGTTTGACGAATATGCATCATTCCTTTCATTTAAGCACTGGCAAAAAATGCTGAATAGCATGGGGCTAGTCACAGGTTCTGTGGGGGGAAGGAAGGAAGGAAGGAAGGGAGGAAGGAAGGGAGGAAGGAAGGGAGGGAGGAAAGACAAAGGCATTTATTAAGCATTCACTAAGTGCCAGGCCTTTTACTAGGCACGGGGGAGACCAAATTGCCTCAGTTGCTGCCCTCAGTTAGCCTAGATTCTGATTGAGGAATGGGGGCAGGTAGAGAGGTATTATGACTCCAGGGAGTAGCACCATGACACAATTGTTCGGCAAGTCCTTTTCAGGAATGGTAACTAATGTTAATTCAGTTTCTGGGCACAGAAAGAGATGGAAAGTGGTGGCACATGATTGAATGTTACTCCTCTCCCATCTTCTGCACAAGGACACAAACATGTGACAGAAGTAACATCCAGCATTCCCCTGTTCTGGTGCAATGACCGTGACAAAAAGGGAGATATAGCTGGGTAAGCCTGGAACTGATGGAGGCAGAGAAGTCTTGTATGATTGTTGCTTCCTTTCCTAGGTGTGCAGTGAGCACCTCTTTTAATAATATGCTTAAGCATTTTGCTGGGAATCAAAGGGAAGCTTGCAGTCCATAATTTGCAATCTTCATCTTCCTTAAAAACAAAACAAATTAAATATTTGTCCCTCTCTGTTCTCACAGGGGCACCAAATAGAATACCTGATTCCATGCTTTGCATATAGTCAATGCTTAATAGATGTTTAATTGAATTTAAGTGAAGTATCCTGGTGTTTTACTAGTAAAGTTAATGTGGGTGGGAGAGAAGAGAGAAAAAAGAAAATCAGCCCCTCCGATAGTGAAAGGAATACATTACCTGGAATATTTCAGCAGGAGTGAGTATGTGACATTTGAAGAAAGTATCCTAAATTGGGCTAAGGAAAGGAGAGAAGGATATAAAAATAGATCACATTTCTAGTACTTTAAGATGATTTTTAAAAGATGTGTACTGAAGACGGAAGCAAGGGCAGGTAACAGAGGATCCTGACAAAAGCTTGGCATGGTACTCTTAGGATCATGTCCAGAGTCCTTAGAAGCTCAGACTGAGCTGAGGCTGGCAAGTAAAACTCAGGACGATGAAAAGAGGTTTGGGGTTTTTTTAGGTTATTGGGAGGAAAAGACAAAAATCAAAGAAGGAATAGGCCAGCTGCTCTGGGCGGACAGGACAATGAGAACTGACATGGGAGAAGAGTCTGAGCTACTCATTTCTTCTCGGCTTCTCTTTTCTCTGCCGAGGTGAATGACCTTTGGACTAGAAGAACAAAAACAGCTAATTTGGAGTTGATAGATGAGATAAGTAAGGAAATAGTAAGATAAACCCTGCCTGCCCTTGATGAGTTTAAATCACATGAGCTGGATGAACTATCTGCTTGGGTAGTACAGGAAGGGAATGTGGTTGGCAAGTCATAGAGTGGGGTGTTTGAAAAGTCATGACATGCAGGAGATGTAACAAAGGACCAGAAAATGACAAGTGATGGAAGAGAATAGAATTTGTTAACTATAGACCAGGGATATGGACTTGGATTCCTAGCAAAACTCTACGATGTTGTGAACGAGATGGTCAGTCACCATCTGGAAAAGGAAATGGTCATCACCAAGAGCTAGCTAGTGTGACTTTATCAAAAAGAGTTCATGTCTTTCCTTCGTTCCTTCGTTCCTTCGTTCCTTCCTTCCTTCTTTCCTTCCTTCCTTCCTTCCTTCCCTCCTTCCTTCCCTCCTTCCTTCCCTCTTTCCCTCCTTCCTTCATTCCTTCCTTTCTCACTACCTTCCTCTCTTCCTTCCTTTTTCCTTTTGCTCTCTTTTTCTCCCTTCCTTTCTTCTATTTCTTTCTTTTTCTTTCTTCTTCTTCTTCTTCTTCTTCTTTTCTCTCTCTCTTTCTCTCTCTCTCTCTCTCTCTCTCTCTCTCTCTCTCTCTCTCTCTCTCTCTTTCTCCCAGTTAGAGCAGAAGAACGCTACAGAAATAATTTTACTGGATTTTTGATGAACATTTGACAAAGTGACTGACCTGCTCAAAAATCTTTGGTGACTCTCTATTACCTCTAACATAAAATACAAGATTTAAAGGCCTTCATAATCTGATTATAACTTGTCTTTCCAAAGTTTTCTCTCCCCTTTCACCAAACAGGTCTATTTTTTGTTCCCCTTACAAAACCTTTCATTCCCTACCTCTGCCTTTGTCTAGAATGTTTCTCCTGTCTTAATTGTTATTTTTCTTTGTTTTTGCCTCAAAATCTCGGCAGCATAGCTTAGGAGATGTCTTCAACATCATTTCCTGATTTGCCCAATTATAAGAGCCCTCATGGTCCTCTGAAATGACTTTGGGTCATTTCTGCATAGATCCTTTATATACATATCTATGAACATAATGGGTTCCCCTGTAGAAGGTTAACTTCTTAAGGACAGGGACTCCATTAATTCTGAATATTAATCTCCAAAGCCTAGAACACAAAATGCTCAATATATACCTACAAAATTGAAGTGAATTGGCAAGGTATTGCTGTGCAAAAGATGGAAAGATGTGGGCCAGACAATAGTACAGTGAAGTGTATTTGGATATGGTTGAATGGTTAAACCCAAGATTACTGATGATTTGATGTTATCTTGAAAGGAGGTCTTCAGTTAAACGATCCAGGTACTTGTATGCAGTTCTATACTGTTTAATATTTTTATCAGGATAAAGGCGTAGATGGCAGGCTTATGAAACTTGCAGATGGGAGCGATGGCTAACATCTTGGTAAACTGAGTCAGAATCAAAAAGATCTTGACAGGCTAAAAACTTGGACTGAGTCTAATTATAGGAAATTTCATAGGGGAAAATGTAAAGTCTTAGAAGCAGGCTCAGAACATCAGCTCCAAAATGGTGGAAGAGTGATTTGATAGTAGTTTTACTTAAAAAAATTATATATGAATATATAGACAGATATCTATATGTATATATACATGCACACACATATGTGTATATATGTGTGTGTGTGTGTATGTGTGTGTATACATACACATATAGTTATAGTTGTGTTGGCTTCTTCCAGGATATCCATCCACATATAATACAAAACCTGTCATCCCAGACCATCTGAGAACAACAGGCACTTCTCTCCTAGGGAATCCAGAATAACCTAAATCTGTGTTTAGAATGTGACTTTGGGGCTCAGAAGACCTCAGTTACTAAATAGTGCCTGGGTGACCTTGGGCAAGTCCCCTCCTTACTCCAGGACTCAGTTTCGTACCCTGAGAGATGAGGAGTTTGGTTTGGAGGACCTAAAGGAGTCTCTCCAGCTCTAAATCCAAGGTGACCTGCTTTCTACTTTTTATGCATTTTTATGTTCCTAATTATTGACATGTTTTTTTCCGCCATTTCATGAGCTTTTTGAGGGCAGGGACTTTATTTTGCTTTCTTTGTATCTCAGTCACCTAGCACAGTGTTGCCGTGTTGTGTCCCATAAACCATACTAGCAATGAAGTTTTTTGACAAAGATTCTGGAGTGGTTTGCTGTTGCCTTCAGCACTGGGTTAAGGCAAACAAAAGTTAAGTGACTTGCCCAGGGTCGCTCAGCTAGTATGTGTCTGAGGCTGGATTTGAACTCAGATTTTCCTGACTCCAAGGCCAGACCTCTGCCTACTAAGCCATCTGACTGCCTCCTTGTCACATAGTAGGTGCTTAATGAATCTTTGCTGACTGATTAGTTTTCTGACCCTAGGTGGAGTCTTGATGCGTGGAGGTCATTCTGTCTTAAGATTTAGGTCAAGTCCCTAGTGGTTAATCTTTGTCTAATCCGCATCCTTACTGTGCCTTTTGCTCCTGAAGGGATGTATCAAACACAATCTCCTCAGATGATTAATTCCCATGTTGACCTTGGGAGAATCACTTACCCTCTGGGCCTCAGTTTCCTCATCTGTAAAATGAGAGGCTGGATTAGATGGCCAGTTCTAGTTCTAACCTTGAATTTCTGAGACAAAGAACCTGCTTCTCCTGTCCTGTTTGGTCTTTTATTTCTCCAGTTTTATCAGAACTGCTTCTCTGTGTCTTCTTAATCTCTTCACTGTAGCTTTATTAGAGAAGCACCTGGTCTATCCCGAGCTGACCAAAGTGCCTGCCTCTGACTCTGTGTTGGAGCCTCCTTCCCCCCATTAAAAGCAGAAAAGGAGATATTCTTTAAAACTGGGAGTTGGGGGATTTAATTTTTTTCCTAGTGACATTAACATAATTATCGTCAGCATTTTATGGTGGCATTTAAAGTGCTGACATGGAGAAAAATCCTTCCCAGATCAAATCGAGATTCTCCTTTGAAAACTTCCAGCCTCCTGCATTTCCCCTACTCTTTACCCATTACAGCTGAGTAATTGAAGGTCCTTGGGTTTTTTTTGGACTTTGTTTTTTTTTTTTCCTTTCTTCAAATTGTGTCTTTGAGAAGAGCTGGGAACAGGGACTCCCTGCATAGAGTCCAGCCAGGGCAACATAAGCCCTTTCTTTGACGGTATGTGAAAATAGACTGATGGGAGGCAGCCCTACCTGGAGATGAGGCCAGCAGGATGCACAGTCTTTGAATGATTAGCTTTGATGCTTAGGGGGCTTCAAGAAGGAGACAGAATCCGGGACGTGCTGTGCTCTGTGGAGCGAGAAGCCAGGGAAACGTAGGGGCTCCTTTTTTCTTGTCCCAGGTGTGACGTCTGCCTTGATGGGGATGCTGCAGGGCCTCTTGGCTCAGAGGCTGTCTTCAGACTCTCAGGTCCCCAGATCTGCTATTCTTCAGGCTTGACAGTGTTAGCAAACTCACTTGATTCAGTCCATTTCAATGTAGGGAAATGACCAGGCTTCAGGCAGTAGGTCAGGGGTACAACCTTTCATTTCTATCCCATGTTGTTTCTTCAGTGGGCAGATTCTGAATTGAGTAAGGCCGGTTGGTGGAGCCTGGCTGATATTTAATCTGTAGCTGAAGAGCAGTATTGGGAATAGAAAGAGGGGTGCTGGTGAGGTTGGTAGGAAAGACATAGGGACAGAGAAAGAGAAGAAGGACATCACAGTGGGAGAGAATGCTTCACTTTTCCCAATCACTGGACCTATTTTCTACCTCACTGTTGACATTCAAAATGACAGCTGGCTGAGGACCTGGAGACCAAAGAGGGCTTACATTGTCTTAGGGTCACATAGATTTAGGATACTAAGGGAACTTTGACTTCATCAGGTCCAGCTCCATTCTTTTACAGATGGGGAAACTGAGACCAGGAAAGTTGCTTATGGTTGATTTTAAAATACATTTCATGAGCAGGATTTGAACCCAGATCTCAGGGAATCTAGGCCCATGTTCCCTCTTTTGATTTTGGTCTGGGTATAGTTTGGGAAAAGGCATCAGAAGATCATAAATGTAGAGAAAATATCAGGTTCCATTTAATGGAACATGTTTATTTTCTAGCTGAAAACAAAACAAAACTGGAGAGATCGAGTGATTTGCCCTGGGTCACACACCTAATATGTGCCTGAGGCAGGATTTGAATCCAGATCTCGCTGACTCCACATCTCATACTCTTTCTTCTATACCATGTTGCCTAATACACAATTTGGGAAACAAATTATTTTCTTTGTCCCTTTCCTTTCTTTCCTGAGTTTGAAATGGTCTTTGTCTCATTTGGGAAAAGGCCTCAGAGGATCATAGGTCAAGGTATGGTGTTAGAGTTTATCCAGCCTCCTCTTTTTACCAAGGAAGACACAGAGGCCCGGGAGGGTTAAATGATTTGTGCAAGGTCACATTGGTGATAAACATCACAGGCAGGATTTGAACACAGATCAAACCTAGTGAAAAAAGCCTTGATTAAGTTCCATGTGCCTGATGCTCCGCTAAGTGGTAAGGACGCAAGAAGAGGAAGTGTCCCTGCTTTTGAGGAGTTTAAGACAATTGTAAAAAGGAAGCCCAAATGTGGGGGAAAGCGAGTCCCTGAAAGGGGGAGGGTGATGGAAGAAGAAGTCCTAGAGTGGAGCCAGGAGAGGAAGGAAGGAGTGAAGGGGGTAGGTGGGTCCTCCCTTAGCATGGAGGTTCCAAGAGGAAATGACCAGTCAGACGAAGGAGCTGCCCAGGTGCAGGGATCGTCCAATATGGGAGGGCTTCAGGGGAAGAAGAGAGGGATCTGACGGAGCTACTCCAGAGAGCTGATTGTTAAATTTTAAAGGTGAGTGTTTCTACTTGAGAAATTTGTAAGTTCTATGACCTAGGGCTGGATTTGTTACTTTCTTGACTGTCTGGACTTAAGAAAGTAAAGAAAAAGATGATGATGACGCAGATTGAACTTGAAATTGTCTTCTGAGTATACGTTTCTCCCATAGAACTGTTTGTTAACGTCAGCTCATCCCTGGGCTGATCACCCTTGGGCTGAAACCCCTGGGCCAGGGATGGGGAGCCTGCAGGTTCTCAAGTGTGGCCTTTTGACTGAATCCAAACTTCAAGGGCCACAAATCTAAATGGGCCTTGAGGCCTCAGTTCCCCATCCCTGCCCTGGGCTGTTAATGGAGACCTAGAACCTCTGGTTGGGAGTCACTGACAGCCTCAAGCCTGTCATTGAGTCGGGGGGTGGCTACCCCACGCATTGTGAAGGTTTCTGCCGGTGGTATGGGCACATGAGAACAGTTTGTTCCATGGCCATGAAGGTGGCTGAAGCAGGCGCTGAGGAGTGCTCCTTGGTCGGATGCCAAGGTCATCCATTGCATGCTAGGCCATCACCAATCATCCTGACCTTTGTCCTGCTGCTGGAGAGAGCGCAGCTGACAACTTTGTGCAACTCTTCCTCACTTAAATCCACTTTGTGCAGAAGTCAGATCATCACCCTGTGTCCTCTTCAGAAATGAATGACAAACCCCATCCTGGGCAAAGGAATCTTCCAGAATGAGATGCCTACTGTAGCTTGGCAATAGAAGATGTTGTTTTCCCCTGAAGCATCACTATTTCTGTGGAGGCCAAACACAAGCAAACAGTCAACATCAGTCTGTAGTCTCATGTTTAGCCGCTGACATCTCCCATCGCTCTCCGTGACCAGCCTCACCAATAGCCTTGGACCATACCTCCAAGGAGGTCTCACTCCTGAGCACTCCTGGCACAGTTAAATGGCCGTGCCAAGTTGGGCTAGTCATCTGTACCATGTTTCCCAACTTTTACTAGCCAGATTCCTATTGGGAAGGTCTTGTGAAAAGCATTCAGCAAGATGCATTCTCTTCTCCCGAATTGTGCTGGGGTGAGGGTGAAAGAGGTTGTAGTTAGTTGTTAAGGAGAAAGACGTGGAGCAGACGCATGTTGCACACTTAGAATTCAGAGGGACCTTAGAGGCCTTCATTTTATGGAAGAAGAACCCAAGGCCCAGAGCCGAGGCTTTCAACCGTCATTTGTTTTTCACACCCTTCTTTATGACAGCATGAAATACATCTCGTAATTCAAATGGTTCCTGAGTTGCCTTTCTTATTCAGAAATCCCCCCACAGCAGGGTTTCATAGGAATCAGACATTTCCAGGGAGGCTCCCCCTCCAGGTTTTGGAGAATCTCCTCTGATTTGCCTAAGGAGAGCTGCCAAGGTGAGAGATGGGCCTGTGGGTGACCTGACCCATCCCTTTGAGGATAGAGATTCAGCAGCTGTCACAGGGCCGGTGAAGGGGAGGAAGGTTTCAGGGGATTTGTAGTACTGAATATGTCTGTGTGTATTATGGAATGGACCAAGGGAGCTGTGTGTTCAGGAAGTTCACAGTGTACAAGACAGTGACTTCAAATTAGGGCTATCTGTAGGAAGTTATTACATAGAATAGATTATAATATAGAACACACAGCATAGTAAATGGGGGGACTTCCTTCAAAACTCGTCTCGAATGCTACCCTGACCCCCAGTTACTAATGTCGTCCCCATGACCTAAATCATTTTTCTTTACTATTTTGTGTGTGTATATGCTTTTGATTTATTTATTTTTAAATCTTGTTTTTCCCTTGATAGAATATGAGCTCCATGAGAGCACAAAGTTGGTTCATTTTTTTTAAACCTCTGGATCTTCAGAATTCCTGGCATGTTGCCTGGTGCTTAGTAGGCAAAGATAGTTAATAATAATTAGCATATGTACTGTGTATACATGTACACATGTCCATTTTATATATGTATATATATATGTATATATATATATGTGTATATATATACATATATATATATTTGGGAAAGATCCAAACCTCTCCTTTTTATAGAAGCAGAATTTAAGGCTTAAGATGTTGGGTAATTTGCCCAAGGTCACCCAGGAGATACACATACACATACACACACATACATACATGCATATATATGTTTGCATATATAATTTCTTCTATTATATTGATATGTATAATATATTTTATTTTAGAATATGTTGCATATATACACATAATAAATGAAATTGTATATATATATATAACATGTACATATAAAGTATATATGTATGTTTTAACATTTGCAAACTTAAAAATGCTTTATAGATATTATCTCCTTTTATGGGAGGTAGGTGAAATAATTATCACCATTTTATAAGTGGGGAAACTGCACTAGATGGAAGTTAAGTGACTTGCCCAGGGTCACACAGTTAGTAAACATCTGTGGCTGTATGGGTGCCTTCTAGCTGCCTCTGGGTTATTAATAAATACTTTTTGAAGGAATATAAGAAAGAAAGACAAGTTCAAATCCTGATTCAGACATTTACTATCTGGGTGATCACACACACCCTTCTCAGTCTATTTTCTCATCTGTAAAATGGGGCTGCTGGAAAGTAGAGCAGCTGCCTTAAGGGCCATGTGAGGCTCAATTGAGTAAGATAGAGGCATTTTTATGGGGCTATAAGGCTTGCAAAGAATACTTCATTATTCCCATTATATAGATGAGGAAAGTGAGACCAGAAAGGTTAAGTCATCTGTCCAGGGTCCTGATTCCAAGTTGACAATTTATCTGCTGTACTACTTAACTGCCTTCATTAGCATACGTGAAGAGAATACCTAAGGACTTTCCAAACTTTAAGGCGCTTTGTAATATACTGTGATCAGTTATTATACCTGAACAGTTTAAAAGATATGATTTACATTTTTTCAGGTTGTATAAAGATTTTGTGATCTTAAAATAGGCTTTAAATTTCATCTTAGGATGTGCTGTCAATCAAGTTGTTCAATGCAAGGAAAAGAAGATGCAAAATAGGAGTTAAAAGGAAAGCATTATTCTACTCTTCTGGAAAATCACTGGGGCAAGTGTACAGGTTACAGTTGGATAGTTGAATACTGTGTTTCCCTGCGTCCCATGGTGCTTTAGAACATTTCCTTCACTTCCTCAACCTCTTTCAGAGCATCTCAGTTATTATCAGTGACCTTGACTTTCCTTTCTGGCTAAGCAGTTGACTTGAGGGGAGTAGAGACCATGCATTGAGGTGTTCTAGGGGGTCAATGGCTAGCTGCTGGCCAGTTTACTTAGCATTTCAGCAATTAAATACAACAGCACCATTAACAAGTGCCCATGATTCATATAACACCACTGAGCCCCGGGAAGAGAAGAATCAGGAAACATGATAGCTGTCCACCAGTATTTGGAGAGCTGATAACTTTATCTCAAGCTAGTCTTCCTGTCAGAGCACCCGTCTCCTAGTATTTGAAAGGTTGTCATAGAAAATCCTTGTCATGTTTGGACCCAGGAATGAGGTGTGGAACCTGCAAGGATGCTAGTTTAGACTGGAGAGAGTAAAAACTTAGCTAATAATTGGAGCTCTCCAGAGGTGGAATTGGGTGCCTCCAGAGGGAGTGGATTTTCCCTTACGGAAGGGCATCAGGCACAAGTTGGAAGACCAATTCTGGGGCATGTTGTAGAGGGCTAGATTGGACCTCAGGGTGAAGAACCAAAAGGAAGTGTCTAGTGCACCCTAGAGAGGAGTGAATCCCAGGAGATCACAGGTGCAGCCTCTTTCCCTCTTCCTATATTTTTGACCAACTTATCTTTGCACGTATAGTTTCCTTTTTTAGTAGGGCAGTAGAGTGAAAGATTTAGAGTTGGAAGAGGCCTTTAGACTGTAAGCACCTCGAGGGTAGGGAATGTCTACATTTTTGTTTTGTCTTCTCAGACTTAAAGATAGAGTAAGTTTTTAATAAAAATTTTAATTGAATTGAACTGAATGGGAACCCTGTCAAAAAGAGGTGAGATCATTTTTAAAATATAATAATTAAGAGTGAGAACCTCTGCAAAATGAAGGGATTGGACCACTAGCCTTGTCCTCTTTGGCTCTGAAATCTTCCTGGTCCATGTGTAGACGTCATCTTTGGAACACATGCTATGAAATCTCTTCCTGGTCTTTCTCCTTTTGTTTTTCAGTCTTGGGCTCTGGCCATGTTTTTCTGTCTGCTCAGTAGGCTTCATTTTCCCGATGAGAAATGTCTGTGCCCTTGCCTTTTTGATCCTGACCTTTTCTCTTGTGACCTCTGCTCTCTGATGCTTCTCTTTCCATTGTTCTCTGGATCTTTTTTTTAAGGTGGCCCCGTTTTTGTCTGTCTCTCTTCCTCATGACTTTTTGTTCCCCCCGCCCTTTTTGCCATTCTGTGGCTTCTTTTTTCTTCTCTCCCTCCTTTAGTTTTTATTTATTTATTTTTAAAGGATTCAGTTTGTGGGCTGTGTATTTCATGGAATTAAAGAGGGCTCCCCACTGTGCCAACCTAGAAGAAAGCTGATTAATTGGATAATGATGTCATTTCTACAATGTTGGTGGTCTGCCTGGGCTACCAACTGAGCCGGCAGACCACTTTAAAATGACATTTTCAACATAATCCAGTCCTCCCATCATCTAGATCTTTTGGTTGCTGTAGTGTTTTATTTGTTCATCTTAGGAGAGATTAATATTGATTCTTCAGCTGTCACTCTAATTTTTCTTTCCCCCCTTGAAATTACTCACTGTAACACCCAGTTTTTTGGAGTGGTGTTGCTGTCCTTTCTTTGGGTACTAGTCCTCACTAATCTGAGCTCCTACCAATGTAGGAAATATCAATCACTGGCAATATGTATATCTCTTCCAGAATCCTTTAGTCTACTCCCTGGAAAATGAAAGTGTTTCATCTCTTACTTCAGACCCAGGCTTTGCTGCAGGGTGCCAAATTTTAGAGAGCACTGACTGTGTTTGCATTCTTTCAGCAGGTAGAAATGACTGACTTTAGAACCTCGTTAGCAAGAATAATTAGTTAAAATATGGAGCTAACAGATGGCTGTGGCTTCCCAGTGCTGGTGTCCTGGGTCTTCCCCACCCACAACTGAATTTGTCTTTAAAAAAAAAAAAAGTTGATTTGGGGACATGTTTCTTGCTGCTTGCCCCGGGGGGGGGGGGGAAGCTTCTTATACCTCTGTTTGGGCTTTTCTAGCCAATTTGGACACTTCACTTCTCAACTTCTCTTTGAGAATTTTCTCATTTCATCTGTTTTTTTAAAGTGGACTGTGTCATTGCTTATTTGGGGGTAGTTGGCATTCAGCATCTTCTCCTAGAACTATAGTAGGTTGGGGGTAAACTAAGACAGAGCTTTGTCATTGAGGCACTAATTCTGGATGGCACATCACTGATGTCTAACTATTTTGTTTTTAGATTTATTCTCTGTCATCATGGCAGCAGGCAACTAAATGAGAGGTGAAATATGGGAATCAGAAGTCTGAATGTTTAGAAATAGACTGAAGTACCATTAAGAAACACTAGGTTAAGGATGTTGTAGAATCTCAGAATTAGAAGGGTTATCTATAGTTGTCTTGTCCCACCCATATCTTAATGACCCTCTCTATAGGTTGTGAGTTGCTTTTGCTGGAAGTGTGAATTAATATGATTATGAAAGGCAGTATAGATTTATGCAAATGCTATAGCTAAAATGTCCATGCACTTTGATGCAGAGATTGAACTGTTAGGCATATATACCAAAGATGTCACTTTTTAAACTGTACTTTCATTTGTTTTGTTAAATATTCCCTGTTACATGTAAAAAAAATTTACCAATCATTTCAAAATTGTTGAGTTCCACATTCTCTTGCTCCCTCCTCCCCTCCTCAGTCCTTGAAAAGCTAAATATTATGCAAAATATATTTCGATATTAGCCATGTTGCAAGAAAAGAGATAAAAATAAAGTGAAAAAGTATGCTTCAATCTGTATTCAGAGTTCAGCCATTCTCTTTCTGGAGGTTGATAACATTTTTTTTTTTATCATGGGTCCCTTGGGATTGCGTTGGATCATTGTCTTGACCAGAGCAGCTTAGTCTTTCACAACTGATCATCCTTATAATATTACCGTTACTGTGTACAATGTTCTCTTGGTTCTGCTCACTTCACTTCGCATGAGTTCAATATAAGTTTTCCAGGGTATTTCTGAAGTTGTCTTGTTTGTCAGTTTCTAATAACACAATGGTATTCCATCGGGATCATATGCCACTACTTGTTCAGCCATTCCCCAATTGATGGGCATCCTCTCAGTATCCAGTTCTTTGCTACCACAAAAAGAGCTGCTATAAATATTTTGGCACAAATAAGGACTTTTCCCTTTGGTCTCTTTGGGATACAAACTTAGTAGTGGTATTGCTGGGTCAAAGCGTCTGCAAAGAGTGATAGTTTTGTTTTCTCATTGCCTAGTTTTATTCCTTCAATTTCTTTTTATTGTTTTATTGCTACTACTAGCATTTGTAGCAAAATATTAAATAATAGTGATGACAATGGACATCCATGCTTCACCCCTGATCTCTTTGAAAGGGATTTGAGTTTATCCCCATTACAGATAATGCTTGCTCTTGATTTTAGATAAATACTACTTATCATTTCAAGAAAGGCTCCATTAATCCCTATGCTTTCTATTGTTCTTAAAATAAGAATGGGTGTTTTGTTTTGTCAGAGGCTCTTTCTATACCTGTTGATAGAGTCACATGATTTTTGTTTTTGTCATTGATATGATCAACTATACAGATGGTTTTCCTAATACTGAATTAGCCTTGCATTCCCTGTATAGATCTCATCTGATCATAGAGTAAGATCTTGGTGATATATTGCCATAATGTCCTTGTTAGTATTTTATTTAAAATTTTCACATCTATAGGCACTAAGGAAATGGGTCTATAGTTTTTTTTCTCCTTCTGTTTTTGCTGTCCCTAGTTTAGGCATCAAAACCATATTTGTGTCATCACAAGAATTTGACAGTATTCCTTTACCTATTTTTAAAGAAATAATTTCTACAGTATTGTGATTAATTATCCCTTAAATCATTGGTAGAATTCACATATAAATCCATCTGATCATGGGTAATTTTTTTCTTAGAGAGCTCATTTATGGCTTGTTCAATTTCTTTTTCTAAGACAGGGTCATTTAAGTTTCCTCTTTCTTTTCTGTTAATTTGGGCAGTTTGTATTTTTGTTAATATTCATCAATTGTACTTAGCTTGTAAGTTTTACTGGCATATAATAGGGCAAAATCACTCCTGATAATTGCTTTTCATTTGGGGATGTATTTACCCTTTTCATTTTTGATACTAATAATTTGGTTTTCTTATTGGGTTTTTTTTTAAATCAACCAATGGTTTAATTTTTTTTTCATAAAACCAGTTCCTAGTTTTATTTATTAGTTCATTTTTTAATTTTCAGTTTTATTAAATTCTCTTTTTATTTTCAGGATTTCCATTCTTTTCTTTAATTGGGTATTTTAATTGTTTTTTTTTCAGATCTTTTTTAAAAGTTGTATGCCCAATTCATTCATCTGCTCTTTCTCTCTTTTATTGATATAAACACTGAGGGATATAAAGTTTATTCTGAGTACTGTTTTTGCTGCATCCTGTATATTTTGGAATGTTGTCTCATTGTTGACATTCCCTTTTAATGAAATTATTGATTGTTTCTGTGACTTTTTTTTATTTTAACCACTCATTCTTGAGGATTATATTAGTTTCCTATTCATTTTTTAGTATATACTTCTAAAACTCTTCATTAAATATATTTTTATTATGGTCTTAAAAGGGTATATTTAATATTTCTGCTTTTCTGCATTTGACTGTGAGGCTTTTATGCCTTAAAATATGATCAGTTTTTGTGAATGTATCAGGTACAACTGGGAAAAGGTATACTCATTTCTATTCCTGTTCAGTTTTCTCCAGAGGTCTATCATATCTAAATTTTCTGAGATTATGTTCATCTCCTTGACTTCTTTCTTATTTATTTTGTGATTAGATTTACCCCGCTTTTAGAGCAGGAAAATTAAGGTCCTCTGTCAGGTGTTATTTTCTTCAGTATTTGGGTGAGCTCTTTTACTAAACTGTTAATTATTTTCATGATTTTCTTCCTTTGCTTTCATTTATTTACTTATTTTTTTCCTCTTCCCTTTTTATTGGGTTTTGAAAACAATTTGTTAGTTCTTCCATGAGTTCTTGGTGGACTTGTGTTTAGTTCATATTTTTCTCTGAGGCTTTGTTTTATCTATTTTGACTTCATTGTCTTTTTTTGCCCTCTCTGTCACAGCAATAACATTTTATGATTTGAGTTCTTTTTTAGTTGTTGTTCATTCATTTTTTGCCTCTATTTCTTGATTTTAAATATTTGGCTCTGTTCCTAGTGTATAGTGGAGAAATGCAGTATCTCAGACTTCAGGCTTTTTTTGATCTGCTATTTTCAGGTCTAGTTCTGGGAATTTGGAAATTTTCAGTGCCTCCAGGGCGGTGTGGTCTGAGGAGATATGTGGTTGCTGCCCTAATGGTCTTCACTCTGGTCCTTATGCAGGAAGGACCTCTTATCCCTTAAGACTGCAATTTTTCCCAAAGATGTCAGTGATAAAGAGAAAGATCTCACATATATCATTCCATTTACAGCAGCTTTTTTTGTGGTAGCAAAGAAATAGAAACAAAGTAGGTGCTGATTGATTGGGGAATGACTAAAGAAACTCAGGTAGGTAAATATGATGGATTATTACTATGTTGTAAGAAGTGATGAACATGCTACTCATATAAATGGATGCAAAGTAAAGTTAGTAGAGCCAAAAAAATACATATGCAGAGTGACTATGATAATGTAAGTGGAAAGAACAACTTGAAAGTGGTTTTAAAAAAGAATGTTGTGGAAAATATGAAGAATAAACTTGGTCATAAAGTAGAGATGAGAGCAAACATCTCTACTCACTCCTGTCATGGAGGATGTTCCAGGCATTTGGAAGAATGCATATATCAGGATTTTTTTTTAAATGTAACCAGGGGTGGCTAGGTGGCACAGGAGGACCTGTGTTCAAATCCAGCCTCAGATACTTGACACACTTACTAGCCATGTGACTTTGGGCAAGTCACTTAACCCCAATTGCCGTCCAAAAAAAAAAAAGAAATCAGCTTTGCTGATCTTTTTGTCTCTTTCTCTTATTCTCTTCTTTTTAAAAATTCTTTGTTATGACATCAGAGTTCTTAACATTTTTTGTCATAAATTTTTTTTGCCAGTCTATGAAGTCTAAAGAACCCCTTCTCAGAAAATGGTTTTGTGATCTATATGTATAATCGAAGGAAATGCCAGATTTCAGTTAGAGGTTAATAAAAATTAATATGATATGATTTTCTCATCCAAGTTTGGAAACCCCAAGAATTTATCTACTTTGGGGATCTACAGATTACATGTTAAGAATACCTGTTAAAAAGAGATACCATTTTGTGTGGGGGAGTAAGAGGGATGGGGAAGATATATCAATAAAATGTGAGGTTTTTTTTAAAGAATCCTCTCCACAAACATGTTGATAAGTGATCATCTTACCTTTGCTTGAAGTCTTCTTGTGGGATGAAACCCATGACCTTCTAAAGCTCTATGGTCTACTTTTTGGGTAGCTTTTAATTTTTAGATGTTAGGAAAAACCAAGGGTACACAAAGGTAAGAGTGCCACATTCTTGTCTGTGCTATCTGTGTCTAGAATGAGATGTGTAATTACATTGCCATGGACCAAAAAGATGTTAATTCACCTACTGTCTTAAGTTTCTTGTACTTCAAAGTCTTCCATGACTGAATTTTAATGTGCCTCATTGTTTAATGCATTTTAAGCACCTTGTTTGAAGTAACCAGGGAGCCCAAGGCAAAAGGTGTTCAGGAGGGTTTAACAAGCTGAGGTTTTTTCTAGCAAAGATGTTAGTTAAGGCAACTGATCATACTGGGGACATTTAGGGCTGTGACATAAATCTTTTTGTAATCGAAGTTTGATGAGAAGTCATCCAGCTTATCTTCATGAGTTGGGTTTTAAATGATAGAAACGTACAGACTTTGTCAGTTGAATTTCACCCAGTGAATGGTGGAGGTGCCCATAATGGACATGAGGAGGCTGCAGCAGCTTAGTACAAAGCATTTCACAGGAGAAGTCATCACAAGGATGTCATCGAAAATGCATTATGAGGAAAGCAGGTGGACCATCATCATGTAGTATAGTAAGGGGCAGTCAATAAACAACTTGGGTGTTTAGCCCTTGGTATCCATTCAGTGTCAAAACATCTACATCAGGGATTTCAGGAATCCTGTGAACTTGAGGAAAATATGCATCTTTATGTCAGTGTAATTCATTTCCTATAATTATAATCCAAAGTATTTTATTCATAATAAAGAAGAACCTTATTCTGATAAAAGGTTTATAGGAGTACCCAGAATATCTAGAGTACCATAGCATGAAAATTATTAAGAACCCCTAGAAAGCACATTGTATCCTTTTGGAAATTTCTTAAGAGCATGCACATAGTCAAGTGTCATGCAGATTGAAAATAGGCATCACAGGCTGTGATTGTTCTCTCTAATGATGTGACCACAGGTCTTTAAGTATTGACCCTTGAAAAATGGAAGGTGAGAAAGATTTCTGAAGCCCTACAGACTCATCCCAGTAGTAAGTTATCTTTTTTTTTTTTTTTTTTGCTTTTTGGAGGGCAGTTGGGGTTAAGTGACTTGCCCAAGGTCACACGGCTAGTTTTTTGTGTTAAGTGTCTGAGGCCGGATTTGAACTCAGGTACTCCTGACTCCAGGGCCGGTGCTCTATTCACTGCGCCACCTAGCCGCCCCCAGTAGTAAGTTATCTTAACCATCATCTGGTTTGCTTTGGCATTTAGCAGTGGGACTAGTCAGGAGGACCCTCAGATAACAAAGGACAGACTATGCCAATTTCAGTGGACACAGAGAATGAGAAAAATGTTCTAATAAACTGATGAGATTGTGCCATTTTTGTATTTCTGCTGAAGGCAATCAACAGGTATTATGTGAGTGCAAATTGGTTTGCCTCCTGGCCTAGAGAAGGGGACTGGAGAAATGTATCTCAGTTCTCCAGTTTATCAGAAAGGATATAATACTTTATAGCAGGCTCAAAAATAAAAACCCAGAAGGAAAAAGAGAAATAGATCCAGTGGAAAAAGGAAATTCTAAACCAGTGGCATAAAAGTTATAGGGTGCAAGGGGCAAAGATTGTGCCTGGAAGGAAAGAAACACCTGTGAGCATTTTAGAGTGTTAAAACTAACCCACTTTTCTAAGCCCAGAAGACAGCTCTGGATTTCTAAAAATGGAATATCTTCTTGGTCTCCATGTCATGGTGAATGGTATTTCTTGAAATGATGTTATGAAGAAAGACTGAGTAGTGTATCTAAGCAGCATGTAACTAATTTTCCTGCACATTGTGAGATTTATCATTTTCCTTGGGAATGTATTTGGAGTGTGATGGACTACCTCCTAAAACTAGCTAACTTTAAGTATCAGTCCTTGCCCCTGGTGTTTTAGGTGGGAACAAATAAATGATAATGGCCAAAGGAATCTGGAAACAATCTTTAGTGTTCATGACATTCCAAGCAGGACACTGAAAGACTTAGAGGCACAGATTCTATTCTTATCCTGGTGGTCAAGTATTGTCCTTGGCCCTTTTCAGCTCAACATTTTTATCAGCAGCTTGAATGAAGATACAGACTTTATGCTTATCAGATTTGCAAACGAAACAAAGCTCATCCAGCTAATTAGATGGCAGGATCAGTATGCAAAGTAGTCCTCACAGTAGTCTGAAGCTAACAGTGTGAAATTTAGTAAACATAAATATAAGGTCCAACACTTGGTTCAGAAAACCCAGCTGAACAAAATAGGGTGACCAAGGTATAACTAGAAAGCCCACTAAAGCCCAGTCACAGTTGCTTATATCATACAAATTTTAAAAAATAATTTCTTTTCATTTACCAAAAACTTAACAAATGCTTGTTGAATTGAGAGAGGATAATGTGATTTCTAGATGTCTCAGGGTCTTTATTTCTGAAGCCCCTGACTAGTACTGTCTCAACATTAGAGAAAAACCTTCCACATGATAATTTCTTACTAAGACCTTGGGAAAATGAAGCTGATTGAAAATGGGGGAAAGTGGGGGTTTTGAAACTAGAAAGATATGTCTGTTGAGAAGCAGGTTAGGAATGGGGAAGAGAGAAGCAGATTTCCTTCCATGTTTGTCCTTGAAGTTGAGATGAAATGGTCCCCTAACACCAGGGACAAATGGAGAGGACTCCATTGCTGATTGATTCAGGGACTCAGACTATTATATAATATATTCAGAGAGCCAGGTCAGTAACTGAAGAATGCACTTTTCATATAAGGCTGTACCTGGTAGGATCAGAGAATCATAGAGCTAAGGTTAGAAAAGGAGTCCAGAGGCCAAAGTGTCCAAGCCATATTAAGTGAGGACACTGAGAAGTCGCATGACTTGTATAATGGTTGTTGGCCCTTTGGGAGAAGGACTGGTAAAATGTTTGAATCTCTCCTCTACGTGGAAGACAGCGGGCTCTAACAGGCAGGTCATTTTGGGGGAAGTAGACAAAGAAGTAATATCTGGGTTCCCCTGACTCTCCTAGTATAGATTTCAGCTTGTTGAAAGTTTAATAAACAAGAGATCCTTGGATTGTCTTAGGCTCATGGAAGAATTCTCCTTCAGAGGGAGGGGTCAGCTTCTTAAAGGAGCTCCATAATTTCAAAGTAGGAGATATTAGTGGAAGCTCTACTCTGGAGGACCTTAGATAAATGAAGGCCAAGGCAATTTTTTTCCCCAAATGCAATAAGGTAACACAGGAAATGTTTGACCAAGTGAGTGATATGATTAGACCTGTGTTAGGGTTGTATAAATTTGAGCAACTATGTGAATTATGGACTGGGCAGTGTAGAAACTAGAAGCATGACCATCAGTTGGGTGGTTATTGCTATGGTCTAGGTAAGAGGGAGTAATGATGAAGATGGTGGTGATGATAGCCAGTATTTATACAGCATTTTTAAGCTTTGCACAAAGCCTTAGAGATAATTGCTTTATTATTCCCATCTTACAAATGGGGAAAGTGAGGGTGAGAGGTCAACTGCTTTACTTAGGGTCACACACCTCGCAAGTGGCCGGCTGAGACAAAATTCAAACTCATCTTCCTGACTTTAAGCCCAGTACTCTCCTTACTACTATTCATTCACATTATCATCTGCCTCAGTTTCCCCATCTTTAAAATGAGGGTAATAATAGCACCTACCTCTCAGGGTTGCCATGAGGAGCAAATGAAATAATATTTTTAAAGGGTTTTACAAAATTTAAGGTGCTATGTAAATGCCATATAAAGTTTACCAATTCTTACTACTATTATTATGCCACATTACAACGATACCTTTGTTCTCCAGTTCCAGAAGATGGAAACCTGTTTTCTCTCTCTATGTTGAATCCTTGTTCTCTAGTATCCCATTTCCTTTCTGGGTGGACTTTGGTCTCCTGCTTGCTGCCAACTGTCCCAATGACCTCATTTTTTCTTGCTGTTTACCTTTCTTTTTCCTATATTGCCCATTTTCCTTACTCTGGCTCCTTGATCCTAAGAGCTCCTTCTTTGATCTTCCTTCCTTCCTCCTCCTATCCTCCCACTGTCCCCCCTTCTGCTCTAGAACCTTGCTGAGTTTCTAATATCTAAGAAAGAGATACCAAGTAGAGAAAGTGGTCTAATTATCATAAGTTGAGTTTTTCAAATGCAGTGTTTCTGATGTTCTTTTGTACACAGTTCTCCATAAGATGTTTGCTGGGCATCACAGGGGCTCCGCCATATTGTCTGATGTTCCAATGCCTTGCAAATGGACTCCTTTGGCTTTGGTACTTCCAGCTCTGTTTCTTATATTCAGAGGACTGACTTTCCCCCTACGCAATTTGCCACTTGCAAGGCTGGCCTGTTCTGCAAAGGTTTATTAATCTTGATTTAATGTATTCATAATAGAAAAATGTAACAATGAAAGAATAAAGCTTATGTAGGCAACACAAGTCCCCCTGGGTGTTCAATCTATATTACTCAAAGCAATGCAAAGCAAATACGGCAAGTTATATTAGCTAAGTTCAGAATACAAAAGGCAATATTAATTTCATAGGATGTGTAAAAAGATATGCAAATGTGAAGAACTCCCAGGAAAACAGTGCAATATAATACTCGAGGCTTTGAAATTATGCAGTTTCATAAACACTTGCTAGGAAGCATCACTCGCATAATATATATGTTTTAAAAGCAAGTTGCTTTTCATCATTCAGGCATTCTCACAAGCAGTATTCTTTCCCTAAGCTTTATGAACCTAGGGGGATGATTGGGATTTGAAAAGCTGTAGACCTGAGTGCAGATGTCCATTGTTCTTTGGAAAACTGGGATAGCTTTACACAAATGTTCTACTTTACTGTTTTCCAATTAAAAGCATAATCCATTTCCTATGATTTCATCCTATTTGGCTCATGTCTGAAGTTCAGATTTCTGAGGCTGAGTCTTCATCTAAATAGCCAATTATGAGAGAGTGGTTTGGGGATGATGGTGACTTCATTTCCCTCCTAAGGTCCTCTTGTCTCCCCCATTAGAATGTAAGTTCTTTGAGGGTAAGAATTGTTACCTATTTCTGTCTTCATTGCTTCAGTGTCTAGCATAGTACCTGGCCCTAATAGCTGCTTATTAAATACTAGTGATTCACAAACAGCCCTGAAATTTCAAAACTAATATGCCTGCCTACTATTTAGACCTCCAAATGCTTGTGGGTTTCATTAATTTGAATAGTAAAGTAAAGGAATGAATAGGGTCCCCTCCTAGAGTTACCTCCAGTACTTACAAGCTAGATAACCATGGCATGAATCTTTTAAAACCTCGATTTCCTCATCTGTACTTGTCATACTCCCATCACAAGGTTGCTTTAAGAGTCCAATGAGATAGTAAGTGTCAAGTGCTGTTTAAACCTGAAGCTATTATGTTAACGTCCGTTCTTAATATCATCACCATTGTCATCTCTTCTTTTATTATTGTTATTCATCTCATCTTTTTGCCATGGAATTCAGCTAGAAATGGTCCTGACACAAGTGGCTATCCTGCCCTTATTATTTTATATTTAATGTACTGCAAACTATTGCTTAGGCAGCTGAAATCATTGTTTTCTTTTGTAATTGAATGAAAATCATGGCATAAACTTAGCTGAGCTTCCTCTAACTCTGAAATTCTGTGATTCTGTCATCATTATCACCTCCCTCCAAGGCTGCTGCCAGGAAAGTTAGAAAGAAATGAGGTATTTTTTTTCAAACGCCTTTACAATGTGCTTTCTGTATGGGGACTCTGTTTCCATTTGAGACCACAACTAAACATGGTAGCTACATGGAAGAGGATGACAATTTCAAAGGTGGACTTCATTTCAGTTATATAAAAATGGACTTTTTCCAAAGGAGGGGAAGGATGGGTAAGCCTTTTAATAAATTGCAGAATCTCAGCACTAGAAGGCACCTTGGTGGCCATCTAGACTTACTTCTATACTTTATGAAACTTGTTATCCAGCCTTTGCATGATGATGTCCAGGGAAGACCATGCTGCTTTGGGAGAGCTCCAATCACAATGAAGCTTTTCCTTACATTGACTCACAATCTACTTTTTGGTCACTTCTACATATTGGGACTGGTTCTGTTCTGTGAGGCCAAGGAGAACATCTCTAAAACCTCTTCCCCAAAGCATTCTTTCAGGGCCTTGAAGATGGCTCCCATGTGTTCACCTACATTTTTTCTATACCATGTTAAACAATTGGGAGCTCCTTTAGGTAAATCTGATATATGTTAATAAGATACTACAAAATAGTTGAGTAGAAGCAGTGGTGGTTTGCAATAATTATAATAATAAAACTAATGATGATAGCATTTGTACAGCACCTTGAGATTGGTCAAGAGTTTTATGAATACTATCTTATCTGATCCTTACAACAGCCCTTGGAGGCAGGTTATGATTATCTGCATTTTACAGATGAGGAAACAAAGACAGAAAGAGGTTGGAGGACTTGATCAGGGGCACGTGTCATAAAGTGGATTGTGTCAAAAGCTGGATTTGAAATCAGGGCTTCCTACCTCTGAGTCCAGAGCTCTTCTCCACTGTGCTTCCAATACAAACATGGTACCTCCTAATGTAGAAATTGATTCAAAGTTTAGTGGTTTTAGGCTTTATTTGAAAATCACTAGTAAAAAGAACCTGGAATACAGAGGTTACGTGAGCTGGGACCCTTAAAAATTAAACATGTTAAGTAAGCCCTTCAAGTGTAGAGGTAACTCCTTTATTTGTCTTTGAATTTCTAAAGCATAACAAATGTTTATGGATATATAATTATATATGTACATATATAACACATCACATGTACATATATGTATATATCAATATATACATAATATACATAAAATATATACAAAATATATGTAAATATTTATGATATACATAAAATATAGATACATGCTATACATAAAATAAATAAATATATAATATACACAAAATATATACATAAAATATATAATATACATGTCTATATCAATCATATATACATATATATATATATGGAGAGAGAGAAAGTTAGAATGAGAATAAACTTGCTTGGCATATACTTATATGTGTGCCCATAGTGTTCCCCTCCCCTAGTAGAATACAAACCCCTTGAGGGCAGATGTCATTTCACTGTATGTCTTTGTATCCCAAACCCCAGGAATGATGCCTGACATACAATAGACAGTAAATGTTTGTGGCATTAACTTTATTAGGAATTGTAAGTACGCCAGAAATAATTGTGCAGTGTCCCTAATTTGGCCTTTCATCATACAAGTAGGAATTCATTCAGACCTACCTTTTTATGACTTCTGTTGCAGAATAAACTATGATAAGCACTTTATTTTCTTTTTCTCTTGTAGTTGAATTACCAAACTTCTCCATTTCCCAGTGACCACAGTCACACTTTGGATATTAGCAGTCCTAAGACCAGGTGAGTCTTCCTTTAAAAAAATCCAAATTGATTCCCCCTGTCCCAACTGTTTTCTGGAACTTGCTATATTGTCCAGCTACTGGATAGCTACTGTTCTCTGGATGAAGCTTGAATAATGAGGGGTGGGACTGGCAGTCGCTGTTCTTCCACACTCATCTGGATTCATGAGCTCCATTCTCCCTGTGTAGACAAACCTATGCTGCATTTGTGTACATAGAGCATGGTTGGCTGGTCTTGCTTGATGGAGAGGTAGGGCAGCTGCTTGAAGGAGATATGCTCTGCCCTTGGTGCTAAACGCTCTTTGATATTAAGGTCTAAACTGGAACCTAGTAGAACTTAGCATATGCTAACGTTTGACTGTTATCCCAATATATCCCTTTTCAACCAGATCTGTTACATGGGAGGAATGACCAAACGTCAGCTTTTGCTGACTCTGCATGTTGTATATCAAGTATAAAGTCAAGCAAGATAGCGGGGAGCTGGAAGGGGGGTTGAACACAGTCAGCTAGGGAAGCAGGAAGTTTTCAAGCTGGATTTGTTTGATTTCCTTGTATCCCTGTATTGCGAGCAAATAAGGGGAAGGGTTGGGATGCTTGGCTGGATGGGATCATGGTAATGAACAGCAGAGAGAAGGCTGGGCCACTCAGTTTTTATTGTACTTTGAAGGAGAGTGTGCTTTAGACAGGAAAGGGAAGAACAGAATGATAACAGAGACATGACACCGGTGGTGTGCTGGTTTAGATAATCTCCGTCATTGGAAGGAAGAAAGCATTTATGTAGTGCTTACTCTATGCCAGGTTAAGGAAAGTGCAAGATCATGGCTGGCTGGCCTGGGCCCCTTCCCAGAGTGGAATCTCCCATTAGAAACTCATCAACAAAGAAAGGAGTGAGGATGTCCAAGGTCTATTTCAGGGAAAGAAGACCACAGGGTCTTTCTGGTTTCAGGGTGAGGAGGCTTCAGACCTTCTTTCTTAGGGCAGTTCTAAGACGAACAGAAATCTTTCACACATCTGATGTGTGCTCCCTACCACCGATCCTTCTGATTTCAAGCTTATACTTGTAGATGAGATCTGTGACTGTAGCTGCCTTGAGGAAGGACTTTGCACAAGCCAGTGTCTGCAGATGTGTCCACATAAAACCAAACATGGAGTTCAATCAATCCTGGTGATTGTTCAGATGCCATGGTAGTTGCCTGATGACATTCAACGTGGCACCGAGAGAGGTGGCTGTCTAGCTTATCCAGTTCTGCCCTGGCAAAGAGTGAAATGCTAAGTACTCTCTATTAGCAGCATATTCCATCTCAGAGAGCAAATGGAAACCACCAGTCAAAACCATGGAGCATGAGGTTAACACCCAACAAAACTATTGAAGAATGAGTAAATGGATGAATGAATGAATGAATGAATGAATGAGTGAATGAATGTTTCTGCTATGTTTAATATGTCATTATTTGAAATGAATATATAATGAATATAATGCATACATAATAGACATACACATATATGCACACATACACGCATGCTTGCACACACACGGACATATATGTCCATGCACATATATGCAACGCCTACACATATGCATGTGTGCATATATGTGTTCATGTGTGTGTGTATGCATGCATACATATGTACACACACATATAAATACTTGTTTGGCAGAGATGGGGGACCAGTGTTTCCCTGGCTGGAAAGGCACTGAAGGGAGGATGCTGTGAGCTGCAGCCACACACCCTCATGCTAGTCCTTTAGCTTGCCTCTCTGTGGTGGCCTCTGTTCCCTGATTTTTTCTCCTTGCCTTATCCCCTTCGCGCCCCAGCTCTTGTGGTGCCTGCTTCGCAGCATCTTGATCCTGTATCTCCAGAATGAGAACTCACCTGACCTGAGTTCTGGTCCTACCTCTGTGACTTACCCAGGTCTCTTCTCGTCCTATACTCATTCTTCTTGTCTGTAAAATGAAAGGGCTGACCTCGCTGATCTCTGAGGACCCATCTAGTTCTCTCTCCAGGACCCCACTGTCCTTCCCCCTCTTTTGATCTCCCACTCCTCTGCGCTCACCTCACGCTGTCATTCATGAGGCTGTGGGAACATCACACGATAGCAATGTGAGGCATACTTCACCATCTCAGTGGTCCTCCTCTGGACATTCTCAGGCATAGCCTTGTCCATCTTAAACCATGATTCCCACGACTACGGAGAGTGCTCAAGAGGCACTTAACATTTCAGTGCCCCAGGCAACATTTGGAGAATATAAATTGCACAGTTGGTGTTGCCCTGCATTAGCAGAAAAATTCCACCCACGGACTTTTCCTTTAACAAGAAAATCACTAATCTTTGCTCAAAAAAATAGTGTATTATATTCATCTGGGTACTGATGGTATCTTGCCATCCTGATTATAAGCTTCTAGAGACCTTCCATAAATCTGGTAGAAAGGGCACTGGATTTGATGGCTGGGATTGGAGTCAGGAAGACTCCTCTTTGTTAGCTCAAGTCTGACCTCTGTCATTTACTAGCTGTGTGACCCTGGGCAAGTCACTTCACTCTGTTTGCCTAAGTTTCCTTATCTGTGAATTGAGCTAGAGAAGGACATGGCCCATCATTCTGGTATCTTTCCCAAGAAAACCCCAAATGGGGTCAGGAATAATTGGACACAACCAAACAACAGCAAACATCTAGATTTGTATCCTAGCTCCCCAATTTATTACCTATATGAGCTCGGCACATCTGTGTACAAATGAAGTAAACACAGGCTAATTTGGGAGGGAGTGGAGGACTAAATTAGGAAGCAGGTCATATGGATGATGGTCCTTGAACTTTGCTTCTATAATGTGAAGGGGAGGAAGAAGTCTTCAGGAACAGAGAGAGAAAGTAGGTGGACTGGACTGCAGAGGGTGGGGGAAACAATAATGTCCACTAAGGTTAGAATAGGTTGCGATCAAGTTGTATTCGATTTTATAAACAAAATAGGGGAGTTTAATATTTGATCCTGGTGGCAAGTGGGAGCCACTGGAGTTGATTGAGTAAGGGAGTGACTTGATCAGGTCTGTGTTTAAGGAAGGTCCCTTCAGCAGCACTGTGCAGGACAGACTGGCATGGGGTGGAACGTGAGGCTGGAAGACTAGTTAGTGGGCTGCTGCAACATTGAAATGAAGTGTCCTAAGACTTGAGCAGAGGTGGTAGTTGTGTAAAGGGAAAGGAGTTAGAGGTGAGAGATGTGGTCAAGGAAATCAACAACAGCTACCACAATAATGATAGCATTTATGCAGCACTTTATGTTCCCTCCTTTGAGGAGGTAATCATCCTCATGTTGTATATTTGAGGAGGTAATCTACTTCTAGTCTAATTTAAGCTCAATGGCAGGAGAAACTTGATACCAGTGACAGCTGTCCCTCAGTAATCCTGCCAGGTTGGTACTAATATTATCACATTTTCCAAATGAGGAAACTGAGGTTGAGAAGTTAAGCTTCTTGCCCAGGATCCTACAGCAAGTAAATATCAGAAACAGGATTCAAATTCAGGGCTTCCTGAATTGATATCTAGCAACAGTTTAGAATGGCATGATTTGGTAGCTTCTTAGCTCTGCAGAGTAAAGAGTTGAGGATTGTCCTTTGATTTTGAATCTCAGATTCCATATTGTTAGTGGTGCCTTGGAATACAATAATGAAGTTTTAGAGGACAGGATTTGAGGGAAAGATATTGAATTTCACTTGGGACATGTTGAGTTTGAGATGTCTCCTGAATTTACAGTTTGAGATGTCCAATAAGCAACTGGTGATGGGACTGACCTGTTGGAGAGACACCGGAAATGGGCATGTCATGGATCATTTACATGCAGATGATATTAAAACCTATGCAATAGGTGATGAGTTGGCAGGAGAAAGAGTGTGGAAGGAGAAGAGGACATAGGACAGAACTTTGGGGTATAACCCTGGTCATAGATGATGAACCAGCAAAGGACACTGAAAGCAATCAGATAAGTAAGGAATAGAACCATGAAAGGGTAATGCTAGGAAAACCTGGAAAGGAGAGAGGAAGGGTGAGAGGAGGGAAAATAGGGTGGATGATGGTGGTGATGGTGATGGTAGTAGTGCTGGTGATGATGATGATGGTGATGATGAAGACAATAACAATGATGTCTAACTTTTATGTAATGCTTTAAAAGTTTGCAGAGTTCTGTTTTGCAGTTTGTCCCTATTAGTCACTGTTGTCAGATGTAGAAGATAGATTGAGAAGAATGAAGATTGATAAAAGACCATCAGATTTGATCATTAGTAACTTTAGAGACAATGCTTTTGGTTATGTGATTAAATCAGAAATCAATGCCAAGGAAAGGAAATGGGAACTTGAATGACATATGAGGAGTTTGTAAGAAGGCCGGTTTGGCTGGGTGGGAATATGTGTGTATGGGAATAATGTATAATGAGGCAGGGAATGAATGGGGTCAGGTTGTGAAAAACTTCAAATGCCAAACTCCAGGATTTAATCCTAGGGATTAATAGGGAGCCACTATAGTTCATTGAGTAGGGGAGTGTCGTGGTGAGACCCACACTGTAGAAAATTCACTTTTATAGCTATATAGTGGTGGAAGGTAGATTAGTTAGGAAGGGAGATATTTAAGTAGTTCAGGCTCAAGGTAACTGAATTTCTGAATTAAGGTGATGATTGTAGGAGTGGGGGAAAAGGAAGTCTGATAAGAAAGATGCTGTGGAGGTAAGAACTTCAAGATTTGGCAGTTGATTGGGTATGTGGGATGAATGAGAAAGGATGATTGGGGAGCTTCCATCCTGGGTGACTAGGATGCTGTTAGCACCCTCCAAGAAATGGAGAGGCTCAGAAAAGGGCTGATTTGGGGGGGACTTAAAAGATAAGTTAATTTCTGGTCATGTCAAATTACAGATGTTTGAGATACCATTTAGTATCACATACCAGGATGCTGGTATGGAAAGGATGGTCGTAAGTGTTAACAACAACAAAAACAAAAACAATTATAACATTCGCCTCCCCCCCCACCATGGGGCAGTAGAAAGGACAATGGGTTTGTAATCAAATTACCTGAGTTACAATTTAGCTTTGGCCATTCAACTGTGTGCTCTCAGGCAAGTTACATGGCTTCTCTGGGCTCCTGTTTCCTTATTTGTAAAATGGAGAAATTAGACTAGGTCATTTCAAGTTCCCTTCCTACTCCAAATCTCTGATCCAATGAATCTGTGTTCTCTAGTAGAATTAAAGGAACTGATTTAAAACAAAGGGAAAATTGCAAAGTAGGGAGCTGACCAGGTCACTTTCTACTGGGAGCAAATGATCAGTGATTTGTCTATTGACAGAGATTATGGGATCATAAGATCATCAATCTGGAGCTATAAGGGTCCTCAGAGATCAGTCTATTCCAATGCCCTCATCTTACAAATGAGGAAACTGAGGCCCAGAGAGGTCAAGGTCACACATCACTCCTAGGGGGCAGAGCCAGGATTTGAACTCAAGTCTTGTGATTCCCAAGTTCAGTGCTTTTTTCTCTGGGCTTCCTTTAGAAAATGGAAAATATGCAGGGTAGTTCTTTCAACATATATTTATTTAACACCTACTACATACAATTCAACTTAACCAACATTATTAAAGTGCCTACTGTGTGACAGGTATTGTTCTAGGTCTTGGGAATACAGAGATACACCTTACCCTCATGGAACTTCAGTCAAAAGAGCAATGTACCGAGTCAGGCACATGAACTTTTGGTTTTCCTTTGAGCAAATTCCCTGTTAAAAATAATAATTTTTTCACTCTAATTTAAATATGTATTTTTTTGCTTTTGAAAGGAATTCTGCAGCTTGAGATCATGCATTATTTCTCTTGATCTGAATCCATGGTGATATTTTTCTTAAGACCATTGTCTGCATGTGTATTCATCTCAGAAACATTACTTGCTCCTGCTTTGTGTTTCTCACCCCTGTGTTTGTAATGACATAATAATTATGGGAAATATCAGAGGATTTCAGGCATAAACAGTGGCTTTTCAAGTTCTTTTCATGAATATTGGATTCATTTTCTTATTAATATTAGCCCCTTACCAAGACTTCTGAACGTTTGTAATTTATATAGCAAGTGTCCTGGGGAGGGAGGGTGCTTGATTCAATACTTTACATGGCATGAAGCCCACTGCTGGTAATCTATGGCTGTAAATGTCTTTTGCCTCCCAATAGTGGGTTAGATACTTGCTGATCTGCTCTAGGTACAGTAATACCATTTTCAAATTTAAGAATAAAATACTTATAGCCTTCTGCCACTAGTCTTATGCATTATTAATTTTTTTTCATTCTGTGCATTTTATGATAGAATTTCAGCCACCATCTTTTCTGATAATCTTGGAATCATGTACTTTTTAAACTCGTTACTCAACACTCAACACTCGTCTGGTCCAAGCCATTCCTGAATAAGAATCTCTACTTCTCTCCTTCCTAGACCTCCAGTGAAGAGCCCACTACCTGCCACAGTACCCCAACTTCACTTTGAGACAGCCCTAAGATTACAAAAGATTTCCTGACCTCCAAACTCCATCTGTCTCTTTTGTTGATCATAGATATGATTCATACCAGGAATGAATGCTGGCGTGCATCTGTCTTCAGTCATGGTGCTTTACTTGGCTGCAGTAGGTTTGACTCTTAATTCTCTTTTCTTCTTTCCAGTTGAGAGATGTCAAGGTACAGCACGTAGAGAGCCATGCAGCTGGAAAGGTCTAGCTTTCCATTTTGTCTCTGACCCAGCTCTTGCGGCTGCAAATGTCATAGAGATGATGCCTGCTATCTGCCTCCTCCCCAAATTTTAGAAAACTGATCTTGTGTTAAAAGAATAACAGCAATAAAAATGTGCTATGGAGATCTTATGTCACAGTGGAGGAAAATAGAGTTTTTAGCAGGAAGCCTGCACTTAGCCTGACCAAACTAAGAAGAGCCTTCCAACATCCCACTGTCCTTTACCCAAGAGAAACTGACATGGAGGTCGCTCTGTCTGGTAAGAGAGAAGTTCATGGGACAATCCCCACAATGGCTGGTCTTCTGTCCCCTTTTACCCATGCTGGAGTTTTCTCCTGCCTCCCTCCTTTCCTTGGTGACTCTGGCCCTTTTCCAAGTACCAGCTTTCATTGCTTTGTTGAGCAAGGACATTGCTTCACTCTCCTTTACGTCTGATAAATGGACTAAACCAACCGAGGCATGTTTTTGTTTGTCTTAGAAGATCTTCCAGGAAAATGTGCATTCAGGTTTAATTCAGAAGAATCACAGGTATGGATTACTTTAGGTTTATCCAAATAAAAGCCTGTGACTCTGTGGCCACAACAAGAAAAAGGGGTCAACATTAGGCAAAGAACAATAGATAAACAAACAAACATTGAAGTCCTGGCAGAAGGCTGTAGATTTTCCTTTCTCAAAATTAAAAATGCTATCACTGCCTTTAGAGTGGATCAGTGAGAACCTGGTGCTTATGTACTGGGAATAAAAAACTCATTATTATTGATATATAAAGAGAGGGAGGCTACACTGTGGTGTAGCACAGTCTGAGTCTAGAGTGCAAGGCTTCTACATGCTCACTTGGAGAGGTCAAACAATGCCTGGGGTTTCTGGAGCCTCACTCCTCTGTCTGTCTGTCCATCTGTCTCTGTCCCTGTCCCTGTCTCTATGTGTATGTGTGTACATAGGTTGCTCTGTCTCTATCTTTCTCAGAGTTAAGTGACTTGCCCAGGGTCACACAGCTACTTCTGGTATTCTATCTGCTGCACCCTGGAGCTTCTCTTGTAAAATAAGGGGGTTGAGCCCGATGATCCCTTGGTGGTACTGATTTCTAAAAGGAACCAGGTGTGATGGGGTGTTGGCTTTGGGGTCATAGGACCTGAAGTCAAAGCTTGACTCCGCAGCTCTGGGGACTCTTCTAACCTTTCTCAACGTTAGATCCTTTAACAGCTGTAGGAGATGCAATGGATGGAGCTCTGGCCTTGGAGTTAGGAAAACCTGAATCCAGATCCAACATCGGACACTTACTACCTACGTGATGCTGGGCAAATCATTGAATCTCTGTCTGCCTCAGGTTCCTCCTCAGTAAAATGGGGATAATAACAGCATCTCCTTTCCAGGGCCTTTGTGAGGCTGAAGTGGGATGATGCATTTAAAGAGTTCTGCAAGTCTTGAAGTGCTGCAGGAATCCTAGCCATGATAACAGTGATAATGATTGGGATTATTAACTATAAAATGTGGGGCTTGGTCTGGATAACTTAAAAAGCACCTTTAAATCTCTCATACGTTCTCACTGGATAACCGTGAACAAGTTATTTCATGTCTCCAAGGATCAGTTTCCTTGGTTCCTCTTGTGAGTTCAAACTCAGCCTCAGACACTTATTAGCTGTGTGACCCTGAGCCAGTCACTTTACCCTGTTTACCTCAGTTTCCTCATCTGTAAAATGAGTTGGTTGAAAATGGGTATAATAATACCTTTCATACCAACCCATCTCACATGGTTATTATATTATGCCAAGTGTTTTAAAGTCCTTTTTTAAAAACTCCAGTTTTCTTGTTATATGTTAGAGTGGGAAAGAAATAGAGGAAGAAGGAAAGGGATAGACCTTGACCCTGTACCTACTATGTGCCAGTAACTGCATAAAGCGCATCTCAGTCTTCACAATAACCCTGAGAGGTGGGGATTGTTGTTGTCATCATTGGGTGGCTGGAGAAGCCAGGACAAAGGCTGAATGACTTGGCCAGGATGCCACAGCTAGTAAGTGTCTGAGGCTGAATTTGAACTCAGGCCCTCCTGATGACAGGTTCCATTCCCCGTGGCACTGGCAGTCTCTGCTCTTGGAGAGCATCTAATCCAATATACTCATTTTATAGATGTGAAAACTGAGGCGAAGAGCACAGTGACTTGCCCAAGGCTGTGTTCACATGACTGCTTCTCAGCCGATTAAGAGTGAAATGTAGCAAATTTGTGTTCATTGTAATATTTTCATTTCATTCAAATTTGTAATACAGCAGCAACAAATTCTAGCTCCTTTGCAGATCCAGGGGGAGGATGCTGCCCACCTTGTCCTACCTCGTGGATACCATGTTCAGTTTTACTAAAATACTTCTTTCCTCCCCTATTTTTAAATTTTTGTCACAAGGGATGGCTCTGAGAATATATATGTATTAGCAAGTGTTACATATGTATGTATGTGTATATATGTGTGTGTATATACCCATACAGATGCATATGTGTGTGCATGTATCCATATGTATATATGAATGTACAAAGGCATATGCTGTGGCACATACATGCACACATGTATGTACATACACATACATCTATGCATACATGTCTGTGGTCTCTATTGTTTCTCCTGATAGAAGATAAGCTACTTAAGAGCAGGGACCGATTTTGTTTCTCTCACTGCCATGGAGTTGCAGAACAGTCTGCAGAACTTGGAAGCCGTGGCGCTGAGTGTCGCGTCCAGCAGTGTGACTGCCCAGGTCCAGGCCGAGCCGCTTACCCTCTTGGCAGATTTGGCAGCTTTCTGAGACCATTAGCTGCAAAAAAGGCCTGCTGGTCTCCGTCAGCCATGGGCGTCCCCTTCACCAGCAGCACTGCAGATTCACTGCCCGTCCCCATCCATTGTAACCCTAACATGCGCCATCTAGTAGTAGAGGTTAATGGATGTTTGTTCCCCAAGAGCAGGAGCTGTTTTTTTTCTTTGTATTTCCAGAGTCAAACACAGGGGCACATAGTAGGCACTTGCTGGTTGGATGGTAGGCAAGTCCTTCAATGTCTCAGTGCTCTAGAGGGCTCTCTCAGGCCATGGTTGCACAAAGGGTCCAGACCAGTATAGCCAGAGGGAATTTCTTCATCTGAAGCGCACTGTGCCAGGGGCATCCCAATCCTTATCTCCATCATCAGAAACTTGTTACCCGTGTGATCCTGGGCAAGTCTCTTGACCAATGTCTGCCTCAGTTTCCCCATCTTTAAAAAGGTATAGGGGTGGGTGGGGAAGGCTCTGTGCTTTCTAGGAGATCTTGAAACCCAGATTACTGCCATCCCTCACCATTCTATCCTCAGCAACTGGCACATTTTGTTGTTGCTCAGTCATTTTATAGTCATGTTTGGTCCTTCATTACTCCATTTAGGGCATTCTTGGCAAAGATAATGGAGCTATTTGCCTGTTCCTTCTCCAGCTCATTTTACAGATGAGGAAACTGAGGTAAACAAGGTAAAGTGACTGGCCCAAGGTCACACAGCTTGTAAGTGTCTGGGACTGAGTTTGAACTCACAAGAGGAATCTGCCTGACATTCTGTCCCCTGCACCACTCAGCTGCCTATCCTAGCACTTGGTAGACCCTTAATAGATGCTTTTTGGTTGATTGTTGAGTAATTGAATACAGCCATACAATGCAGAAGGCCCCATGGACCTGACTCAGAGCTGATATTTATGAGGAATGTTTAAAGTATTTTAAAACTGCAAAGCTCTTTTTGAAATGGGAAGTATAAGCGATGGGGTTAGTCTTCTTTCTTCCCCTATTAGCATATTATAATATCACTATTGAGCACTTTAAACAGCACTTTTCTGCTTCAGAGAACTTTACAGCCATCCATTAATTAATCTTCATAATACTCTGGTGGGGTCAGTAAATATTAATTTCATCATTAATAATGGGGAGCATTACTGGGACCCAGTGTCTGCCGAAAGCATCCAAGAGACAGCCTTGTGGATTCTGGGCTTCCTGCTGCACAGGCTCCAGGCTCCAGGCAGAGAAGCAATTTAGATGTGGGGAGAAAACTGTTCTTTTGTGCAAAGCACCCAAGAGATAGCAAAGGGGCCTGAGAGGAGATCCAGGACTCCTCAGGGCAACTCTGTGTATGTTCATTTGCAAAGTCATTATTAAATATTCCCCAGCAGGAAAGGACTTGCCCAACTCAAGACCTGTTTGTTTGCCAAGAGCCATAGGTGGTTCCCAGAAAAAAAGCATACAGGCATATTGCACATTTTTCTTCCTTCTCCCTGGTAAGAGTGTCTGGAGGGCAAAATACTAACCTATGTAAATGTGAGTCATTTATTCCAATGGCAGTACCCTTGTTCCTAATGGGGGGAGGGCTTCATATGTTGTTTTTTTCCACCCCACTCTTTCCAAGAATGGAAAACAAAAAGAGGAGATTCACATGTGTCTAGACTTTTTCCAAATATTGAGAGACCTCGAGGCAAAACACTGAGAACAAAAATGTAAGAAATATAGGCATGTGACAAAAGCATCCCTTGCCTGGAAAGGTAAACAATAAATTATCTTTTATTTTTGCAGGAGGGAACAATTGAAGCATTTTTGCGGATACCCTCTGAGGCAAAACTGCCTAGGACTTGTGTGAGTTCTTGCTAGTCCTTGGTGCTGTTACTGCCCTATAATTCACAGATTCCTGAAAGGAGTTAAACAATTTTAGAACCATCATAAATTTTATTATTATTTCCTGAGATGGATTACACTCACTCTCAGGGTGATCATTAAGGCAGTGCTCTCTTCCAATCTCTCAGAGTTCAGGTTTGCTTCCCCAAATAGCCACTCCTCATTTTTTATGCCTCTGAAATGGAAGTTAGTTATTGGCTCCAGTGATCAAATTACAGGAAGATTAAAACTTGGACTGTTTTTGAGCAACAGTATTTGACACATGCTTCATTCCCAAACCTTCCTACCTTCTTACCTCCTTACCTCCTTTCCTTCCTACCTTCCTTCCTTCCTTCCTTCCTTCCTTCCTTCCTTCCTTCCTTCCTTCCTTTCCTTCCTTCCTTCCTTCCTTCCTTCCTTCCTTCCTTCCTTCCTTTCTTTCTTTCTTTCTTTCTTTCTTTCTTTCTTTCTTTCATTCTTGGGGAGCAGACAGACAGAGAGTCAAAGAGACAGAAATGTAGAGACACATGGAGAAAAGGGAAATGATGGGGGAAAGAAGAGGGGAGAAAAAGACAGAGAAGAGGAAGAGGTGAGATAGAGACAGAGAAAGGAGAGGGGAGGGGAGAAAGGAGACAAAGACAGAAATGAAGGAGTAGAGCAAAAGAGAGATATATGGAGATGGAGAGAGAGAGAGAGAGAGAGAGAGAGAGAGAGAGAGAGAGAAAGAGAGAGAGAGAGAGAGAGAAAGATCCAAAACTGTGACCTGTCTACATAGACTGCTTTTAACTGCCCTAGTGATGATAACATTCTTAGGAACTATATGTATCATCATATAGGAGTGTAAATTTAAGTTTACTGAGTTCCTTATGATTTTTGTTTTCTGTTTACCTTACTTATCATGCTTCCTTGGGTTCTGTTTGAATGTCCGATTTTCTGTTTACTCTGATTTTTCTGACAAGGAATACTATACTCACAAGTCCTCTGTTTCACACATTCTCCATTTTTCTCCCTGAAGGATTACATTCAGTTTTGTCGGGTTGGTTCTTCTTGGTTGTGCCGCCAGCTCCTTTGTTTTCTGGGGTATCACGTTCCAAGCTCTCTGCTCCTTTACTGTGGGAGCTACTAAGTCTCATGTGACCCTGACCACGGGTCCGTCTTATGTGAATTGCTTCTTTCTGGCTAAGTGCAATATTTTCTTCTTGACCCGGGAGCCCTAGAATTTGACTATAATATTCCTGGGTTTTCATTTGGGGATCTCTTTCAGAAGATAATTGGTGGATTCTTTCTTGTATCTTGAGATTTCAATTCCTTCATAATTTCTTGGAATATGAGGCCTACACTATTTTTTTTAAACCATAGCTTTCAGGTAATCCACAAATTATTAAATGATCTCTCCTTGATCTTTTTTCCAGATCATTTGTTTTCCAATGACATAGTTAATATTTTCTTTGATTTTTTTTCATTCTTTTGACTTTCTTTTATAGTTTGTTGTTATCTCATGGAGTGATTAGCTTCCACTTGTCCAATTCTACTTAAAAAAAAAATTCTGTCCTTTATGTTTGAGAAGGGTCAAACATTTTAAAGATACTTGAAAAGGTATATTCTTTTGTAGGTTAAGCATGCTCATGTACAATGTTCATTTATTTCCATACTATTTTCATAAATAATAAAAATTTATAAATCTTGCAAAGTCAGCCTAGTCATTTTTCAAATGGGCATATTCTGAACTCATGGGACCTAAATGAATGACATTTTACTGTATTTTAAAGAATTCCTTATTTTAGTACTTATATATAACCATTATAAATCTTTCAAAAACAAATGAGTAAAAAGATATTGTATATGGCCTTTTGCCTGAGATTGTCCCTTCATAAGAATTAATACAGTGATATAAAAGTCTTGGCATTCACTACACATATCTGTATGGCTTATATGTTAAAATTACACTTAGAAATCCCTTGAAAGAAATGACCCACAGCAAATCCTTGATAATTTAGCACAATAATCATGGATTAATGATCAGCCTGAGGGAACCTGAGTCCATTTTTCTTTTTTTTTAAATTTTATTTGAGACTCAAACACTAGACCACAGCTACAGAATGGAGAAAAGAAAAAAAAAATATCATAAAACTTAAATATTGAAACTTAAATACAAAGTAAGAAAGGGGGGAAAAACATGTCATGGGCATAGCAGAATATAAGAGAGGATTCAAAATATGTTACAATAAATTTCCATTTCAAAAAAGCTTATATGATAAATATTACATGTTGCTTTAAGATCTGTCCGTCTTTTCTTTGCATCCTTGTAAGCTTTCTTTAGTTCTCTGCTGTGCCCTTTTTTTGTTTTTTTCTTCTTTTGTTCTTTTTTTTTCTTCCCCCTTCCCTAGAAGGTTACAATTAAGTATGGATATATTTCGCTATAGTTATGAACATGTACATCCATCCATACATACATACATACATACATACATACATACTTTCCCAAACCTAGTCTACTTCTGATCTTTATGTGTTTGTGCTTATCTCTCATTTCCTGTCCCTCCTGCCTCCTCTACTTTTTCTACAACCAAGTAGCCCTCCTGTTACTTGCTTACTCCCCTCCAAAAATCCCTCCCTTATCTTTCCTTTCCCATAAATCTAAACACCTTGCCCTCTAAAGATCCCTCCCTTGTTCTCTCCCCCTCCCTATCCCCTTATCATTTTATTTCTTCTGTATTTACAAGACTTTTACACTCTTCTAAATGCACACATATTGTTCTCAAACTCATTCCTGATGAAAGTGGATTACCAGAACTACCATCCCTCCTCCCCCATTTAATTCTTCTGTGTTGATTCTTCCTCTTGCACCTCATTTATATAAAATAATTACTCTTTTTAGCTATTCCTAAATGGTTTTACTTTTTAAATTGATATACTCAGGTTTACCCCAGTCTTTCTTATGAGCTACCGAATTATTAATAAGAATTTTACATTTTGCATTTTACATGTATAAAAAGTAAATGGTCTGTCCTTATTGAAACCCTTGTAATCAATTTTGGCTATGTTCTTTATGCTTCTCTTGTCTCTTTTATGTTAACTCTATTAAGTTCACGTTTTTGTTTTTTTAACAAAGTATTGAAAGTTTAACAGCTGATCAAATGTCCATTTTTTCCCCAGTTCAGGATTATGCTTAACTTTGCTGGGTGTGATATTTTTGGCCACAACCTCAGTTCTTCTGCTTTTTGATATATAGTTTTCCAAGACCTGTGGTCCTTTAATGTCTCCTCTGCTAAGTCTTATGTTATTCTAACTGTAGTGCCGTCATATTTGAATTGTTTTATTCTTGTTACTTTTAATTTCTTATCCTTGAGCTGGGGATTTCAGAATTTGACTTAATATTTCTATGAGTTTTCCTCATCAAATCTCTTTTAATCAATGGTCATCAATGGATTTTTTCCACTTTTAATTTTTCTATTTCTTCTAATACTTCAGGAGAATGTTCTTTAATTATTTCTTGCATTATTGTATCACAATTCTTTTTTTACAATCACGGCTTTCAGTTAGTTCAATTATTTTTATGTTTTCTCCTCTTGATCTTTTCTCTAGATCCCTGGTTTTTCTTATAAGATGTTTCACATTCTCTTTTATTTTTTCATTATTCATATTTTATTTAATTATTTCTTGGTATCTTATGGTTTCACTGACTTCACTTTGCTCAGTTCTAATTTTCAAAGTGTCAGTTCCTTAACATTCTGAATCTCCTTTTCCAATTGACTGACTTTCCTTTCATAATCTTTTTTCTTGAATTATTCTAACTTTTTTGGTTTTTCTTTTATTTCTGTCATTTTATTTTTAAAGTCTTCTTTAAGATCTATCAATTCTTTTTGAGTAGGTGACCATTTGATGTTGCTCTTTGGGGTAGAAGTTTTTTTTTTTTTGCTCCAATATCCTCCTCTGAACATGAGCCCTGGTATTCTCTATTCCCATAAAAGCTTTCTATGGTTGGATTCTTTCTCCTTTGCCTATGCATTTTTTGTGGTAATAGCTTGATTCTTGTAATCATCTCTAGCTTTGGAATATGGAGGATGGTACCTCTTGTCCCAGATCTTCAGTTCTCCACTCTAGCCTGGAACCAAAGCCAAACCTCCAACCTCCTGTAAATGCCCACAGTCAGGGGCATTCTGCTCCACTGCCTAGGCACTCATGGAGCATGTACTGTTTCCTTCTTGCCCCTGCCCTTATCAGCAGAGTTTCCCTTGATCTTCCCCCTTTCAGACACCCAACTACCCTAACTATTCCAGGGGTAAAATTTCTTGTGACTGGGTCAGATGCAGCCTCCCAACCCAATGAATCCCAGGCTTTGCCACTTGCTCTTAAACAGCCCCTATCCAGGAGATATTTTTCCTTCACAGGTTTTCTTCAGATCTTCTCAAATTATTGCAGAAGACCCATGTTGTGTCCCTATTCTTCTTCATTCTCCCTAAGATACTATTTTATTTCTGTTGTGGGGAAGAATTGGAATTTTCTGATTTCCTTTGTCATCTTCCCAGAATCCTCTCCAATTCTACTTTTTAAGGAGTTCTTTTGTTCAGTAATTTTTGTGCCTCTTTTACCACTAGACCAGTTGTTTCTCGTGGTATTATTTTCTTTAGTATTTTTGTGCCTTATTTTTTTTGCTGAATTGTTCATTCAGTTTTCATAATTTTCTCGCATAACTCTAATTTCTTTTCATAATTTTTCCCATAAAATTCTTGGCACATTCTTTAACTCTTCTAGGAATTCTTGTTGGGTTTATGTCCAATTAGCATTTCTCTTTGAGGCTTTGGTTGTGTCTATTTTCACATTGTTGTATTCTGAGTTTGTGTCTTGGTCTTCCCTGTCACCATAGCAGATTTTTAGGATCAAGTTCTTTTTCTTTCCCCTATTCTGGTTCTTGACATTTAATTTCATGTTAAAGTTGGTCTCTGCTCACTTGGGAGTGTCCTAAGCTTCAGATTTTTTTCATGCTGCTGTTTTCAGAGCTAATTCCAGGGGTCTGTAAGTTTTTGGTGATTCCAAGATGGTGTGATCCAGGGAGAGGCATGGTCAGTATTCTCCTGGTCCCTGTTCTAGTCTTTCCCCAGCAAGAGTCCCTATTCTCCTGCAGCTGTGAGCTCTAGCACTCCTCTAAGCCCTGGAACTATGACCAGGGCCCCTACTCCCTTGTGTATGACCACAAGCACTCCTTTCCACCCTGGAACTGTGAATGTCTCTGGGCTAAGAGCCCCTGAAGCTGCCACTGCTGCTGTCTTGGCTACCTCCAAGGCTTGTTGCTGGTGCTGCTGGTTGCTATTGTGGATGTTCCAAGCTGGCTCCCACCCTAGTGTCATAGACCTCTCCTAGGCTGGAAAAATGTCTCATACTTATCTTGTTGGCTTTGTCACTCTAGGCACCAACTTGAGGCCCTCGCTTTATGTTATTTGAAGGGTAATGTTGGGAGAGTTTAGCTGGGATGCTACCTGTGCTCTGCCATTTTGGCTCTGCCCCCACTATGTACTACTTTGTCTGGCAGTTCATTCCATTTTTGAACAAACCTAATTGTTAGGAAGTTTTTTCCTTCAGTGCATTTCTCTTCCTTCTCCCTAATTTTCACTCATCTTAGCTATATTTTCTGGAGTTAAGCAAAAAAAAAAAAAAAAAAAAGGTGTTTCCCTCCCCCCCCATGATGGTCTGTCAGGTATTTGAAAATGTCAAAACAGCTCTTGTTTCCCTTCCCCCCTGAATTCTCCTCTGAGATCAACATCTCAGTTCCTTCGACATATTTACATGTGTTTTGTAGTCTCTTATCTGCCTCTGGATATAGCCAAGCTTGTCAGTGTGGTGTCTACAACTGAGTGTGATACTCTGGACGTGGTATGAACAGGGTAGAGGGTAGAAGAATGGTCACCCTTTTCATTGGGAACACTTTACCTCTCTACTGTAACCTAAATTCAAATGATCCTCTTGGCTGCCATGTCACAATATCGACTCGTATTGAATCTGCTATGAATAGTAAGCTGCAAGCACTTAAGTTCTGATTCATAAGGAATTTGAATCCAAGATCAAAGAGAGAGGACAGATGCTGATATGACAACGTCCAGTTAGATGGAGTATGATGGACTGTTTCCAGATATACCTACCATTCACCACATATCCTTGAGAGAGGAAAGTAAAAAGGACAAGTTTAATGATAAAATCGAAGTAGCCGTATGTCAACCTTTTGTCTTTTATGAGAAACATTGGACTTTGTTTAAAAGCTTGGAGTATGTGATAGAACAAGAAATGCCCTGAACTTTCTAGTGCATATTTAGCCGATGATTCTTGACCTCTAGGCAGATTAGCTGGAGTTCTATTAGTCTTTTCATGCCCCCAGTCTCTGCATGGGGCTTCTTGGATTGTATAGGTACCCATGATCAAACACGATGGCAAGCCAGTGACATCTGAATTTTTTTTCCTAACTAAAGTGTAACAGTACTTAGATTTCCTCATCTAATTTTTTTGTCAAATCAAAAATGAAACGCTGTAAGGGGTTCCTAATTGGAATGAGGATCCTTAGCAGTCTCCCCAAATGCATGAAACCGTTTCATTCAGAAAGCTGCTGATGGCTTGATGGGCCTTTGAATTTTTATGGGATGTTTTTATGCATATCATAAGATTAGTGGTCCTGAGCTTTTCTTTCAGCATAATAGGTAGGAATGACTGTTTGATTGTCTCTGGTAGGAGAGACTGTTAAATCCTATTTGCAAATCAATTTCAAAGAGATTTGATTTGAGGAGGTAACAGGGGAGCTCGACTCTGTGAAAAGGTTCAGTTGAAATTCATTGCCAGGCCCTTGACTGAGACCATTTGCCAGCCATTCAGAAACAGGGCTCCACAAAGAAAGCCAATTGTCAGTGAAGCCTAGCCATGATTTGATTTGAAAAGCTCTCATTTATCCCTAGAATAAAGGAGGCTCTAATTGTGGGAGAAAGGAAGAGCTTTCTGGAGCCTAAGGCCTCTCATTGGCTGGTACCGAGTGTGGGTATTAAATGAGACACAAGTGGAAGGAGAATAAAAAAGTGACAAGCATATAGCAATAAGTAGAATGTGCGTCCGCGAAAGGAAATCCATCGGGGGAAGGGTACATGCAATGGGAAACTCTCGCCAGTGCCTCCGTCGGGATCCCTTCAAAGGAATCCCAAGGCTATTTTTGGTCATGCAGCTGATGGTTAGAGGTTTCATAGGGATGGCTTTGTGGGTGGCAATGAAACTATTTTCAGAACTGGAGAAGACGTCTTATAATCCCAAAGGAAAAGATATCTGAGAGAAGAGAAAATGATGCTTGCTCAAGCCCTTGTCCTCAAGAGTCTCAGTACTACTGGTACCTTCGATGACTACACGAACCCAGCCTCTCTTAGCTTGTTCCATAGCTAGGGGTGTGAGGAGCCGGCATTTCTGTAGTGCATTAGGATTTGCAAAGCACCTTACATAAATAATCTCATTTGAGCCTTACAACAGCCCGGTGCTATGAATTATCCCCATTTTTCAGAGGAGAAATCTGAAACGTGATGGTGTTATGACTTGTGAAAATAACAATAATAATAATAAGATGATGAAAAGGATGATAGTAATGATGATGATATAGTGCATCTATATAGTGCTTTCTGTATACCAGGCACTGTGAAAAGCACTTTACAATAATTATAATGATGGGGTACAGGCTTTGGGACCTCCCTTGAGCTCTTCTTGAGTTTTCACAATTCCCTAACGCCAAGAGAATTGAAAGCATCTGCTTTACACTCCCAGATGGGGCATCTGTCCTTGTCCTCCATTCTTCAGAAACTGCACCCATGTCCATGTTCTCCAACATAACCAAACAGGACTGAGAACCGGAAGTCAGGTTGAGTACAAGACAGCCTACTAGCTCTTACCTAATGGAACCTGAGAGGTCAGGCTCCTCCCAAAAAACTCACAAAAAACACATGCCTACAAGGTGCTTGGAGAACAAGAAGGCAATGCAATAGGGAAAGAGAGAGGCTTATGTACCTTCTAGTCCCAGCTGGAGAAGAGCTTCAGATTAGCAGTGTTTCCAGCTCAATTCCAGGTTAGGGAATGATAAAAATTAAGAGGTTACCCATAAAGAGGGTTAGGGTTGCTCTGGAGACTCCAACACACCAGATCCTTCTGAAAGAATTCGACTCAAGTCTTCTCTCAGCCAAAGAAAAGTAAAGTTTATTGAAAGTCCACATATGGGATAGACTCTTAAAGAGCCTAGGTATCCGTGATGCTTATATTGGGCAAGCAAGACAGAGTAAATCTATGCTAGGTCATTCTCTGGTGTTCTCACTGAATGTAGAGGGAAGATGGGATCATATATACGGAAAGGTAGTGGGAGGAATCTAGGGGTGGCCTAGAGGAGGAGTTTGGGGAGAGTCTTCAGGAGGAGTCAGATGAGGTCAGACTCCAGGAATGAGTGATTAACCCTGGAAAGTTGCTGGAGGCTACCTGGAGACCACAGTGATGGGCCTGGCCAGTTCAAGGATAGGAACAGGAGGATCAAGGGTGGGAAACTGCTGGAACAAAGGAGAGCTAAAGACTTGGGCAGAGCCACAACTTAAGGCCCATGACCTCAGGCAAATGCCTTCCTTGGGAAGATTCAAGGAGAGCTCAAGGGGGCTCCCAGAGCCTGCACCTCATCAATATCATGTAGCTAGGAGACAACTAAGGCAAGATTTGAATTCAAGTCTTCTTGATTCCATGTCTAGCGCTCTATTTACTGTGATTCTGTATAGACACTGGATTTGGAAACAGAAGATCTAGATTCAAATCTTGGATCTACTTCATTTTTTTAACTGTTGTAACCTTGGGCACTAGGTTCAAATGTGCAGCTCATGACCTGTCTGATGTTGGATGTGCCACTTATCTTCTGAGGCCTTGGTTGCCTCATTTGTAAAATGAAGGGTTAGGACCAGGGGGCCAGTAAGACCCCTTCCAACTGTAAATCTCTGTTATAGCAAGAGATGTTCTAGATAATTTACCAAAAAAAAGCTCATAGATACAGTGTGTGTTAGAGTGGTAGGTGTTAGAGCTATGACTCCAGATTCCAAATCTGGGGTGCCTTCTACTGCATCACACTTCCCTTCTCTGAGCACCTTCCTTTTACCATCATCCTTCATCATTCTACCATCCCTCAAGAGCCACATCTAATCTCACCATTTTCATAAGGTCTTCATGGATGCACAGAAAGCATGAAGATCTTGCCTAACTCCAAACTCCAATGCTGCCTGTAGCCATTCACTGGGCATTTGTTGGATTATCTTTTTTAGAGGTAAATGATAAGCCTCTGTAATGCCAAGCAAAGGCAACTTCCAAGATTCGGATTACTAGCATAGCAAACTCCATTTATTCAGTGACAGATTAAGGCAAAACATTCACAGAACAGAGAAAATCAAAGTATGGTGTAACTCATTCATTTAGCAAGTAAGTTCTCAATTCAGTTTCAAAGTACCAAGGTCCAAGTATCCCAGCCCTAGCCAGTGCATTAGTCAAAGTAGCCTACTCCTGGACAGTACATTCATTTAGTTTCTCCTTAAATGGAGATTAGTTTCCAATCATAAGCAAAGTACATTCATTTAGTCAATCACAGAGCATAACAATAAGTCAAAGTTTTCCCACCCCTGGATCATAACTGAATTACAATACCATCCATTAATGCCAAGCACTTTCTCAAAAGGGGGAGGAGAGCACAAAAGGCCATCTACCCTTAAGCTACTACAAGGTTAAAATATCACAGCATTGAAAACCCAAGGAAAGTCGCTTCCTTCATCTTGACATGAGGCAAGTTATCAGAAATCTCTGTTCCTGAGGAGACAAGGCTCAACACAGCCATTGTCAGGGTCCTCATCAAGTCATTCTCTGTTTGCATAACAGTTCCAGAACCCCTGAAAACATCAGCAAGTCCCTCTTCCAGGATTTCTGTAAACATACAACAAGAAAATCCTCCTTCAGGGCTTCTAAATCAACAGCCAGGTTCCAGGACCTCTACAACAGCAGCACTGCCCTTTACCATCAGGTGAATCTAGCAAAACAACATCAAAACAGACAGACAAAATACTGGCATCATAGCCATGCCTCCTCAGTTCTCGCCAGCTCTGGGTGGCAGCTCTCAAAAGTCCTGGGCAGCTCCAGCCGGCCCTCAGCAGTCCTCTCTCAGCAACTCTGGCTTCCTCTGCTTGGGCCTCTCTCCTGATTCATGGCTCCTCCCAGTTCAGCCCTCTCTCTTCATGTCAACAAGTCCATCCCACAAGTGGGATTCACAAGCTCTGGGTTTTAACACTCAACCCAAAAACCAAGCCAATACAGGGGGATCTTTAAATTTCATTACCATTACAGCCTCCCAACATGCCTTATGTCTTACTTGATGGCAAGGACCATGGCCAACTTGTCTTTCTTCACCCATGCAGTAGCTATCACAGTGTGCCTTTGCATAGTTAACAATATTTCTTAGAATCTTGGAGCTGAAAAGGCATTCATAGCCATATAGCTCAGAATCAAAATGCTCTTTACAACACGTTAGACTAGTGGTTACACAAGCTTTCCTTGAAAACTTTCATTGAGGGAAAGCCTCCTATATACCAAGTTTCACTCATTCTACTTTGGCATAGCTCTCATTTTTAGGAAGTTGTATTTTTTTGTTTTTCTTGACATCAGGCCTAATTCTGTGTCTTTTCATTATCCAGTCATTTATAGCTCTTAGTTCTGCCCCTGGAGGCCAGCCAAAACAAGTTACATTTTTCATTCCACAGTCCTTCATCTGTTGAATGATTAACAGCTTATGTTCCCTTTAAGTGAAAATATTGTTTTTCAATGAAATTTATTGGATAAAATTGTGGGGAAAGGGTTCATGAGGAGGTTTAATCATTATATCAAATTTTGTTTTCATTTTGTTTTATTGCTGCTTTATAAATATCAAAGTCATTTCCCAGTATACTACTTCTTCATTGGCTTTCTTATAACATATAGGAACTTTTGAATAAAACTAACTTAGCAAGCCATTGAACCTCACAACATAGGACTCATTTGGTACATGAAGTTCTCTCATGCCTCTAAAGCAGTGGTTCTCAACCTTCCTAATGCCGTGACCCTTTAATACAGTTTCTCATGTTGTGGTGACCCCCAACCATAAAATTATTTCTGTTGCTACTTCATAACTAATTTTGCTACTGTTATGAATACTAATGTAAATATCTGATATGCAAGATGTATTTAAATTAACATAACCCACAGATTGAGAGCCACTGCTATAGACAAGGGGGTAGAGTGTTTTTCCAGTTGTTTTCTGAGAATGAAATTGATTATTGCAAATAATCTATCAAATCACCTTTTAGGCTTTTAAAATTTTCCTCCATTTTCTACCAGTTCTTGATGGCATCGTTCTCCTGGTCCCACTTTCTTTGCTTTGTATCAGTTCACATAAATCTTCCCAGGTTTCTCTGAATTTTTCATATTCATAATTTCTTATGGTGCAATACTATTACATTAACCTATATAACAGGGTTTGTTTATCTATCCTCCAATCTTTGGATTCCTTGTTTGTTTCCAGTTTTGTTTGTTTTTGCAATACTCTTGCTTTATAATTGTTGATTGTATTACTTCCTTTGAAAACTTGTCATATCTAGTGAGGAATAGCTCATGGTTTGGTACACTTATGTCTATTTCAATGACAAATGTCATCTTTTAATTAATTAAAGTAGTTCAACCTGTACATTTTTAAAATCCATCTTTTATTGAGGCTTTTTGTTTTACATCACAGGTTTTTCAAACACATCCTCCTTTGGTTTACTCTTATAAGGTTGATCTTCCCTGTCACTCAGATCATCCTGCATTTCACCAAGCTCTCTGTGCCTCCCACAATAGATGTGCCAGTGGTTGTGGAGTTGATAATGGATTGGAAATCTGAAACAGCTGGAAGATGGCCATATGGGAGCATCAGAAGCCTCATCTTCTTGCCGTCTTTTGCTATGCCTTGGTCCTTTATTGCTCTGTCATATCACACCTCCTCAGCCTTTGCCTTCTCAGTGGACTCAGTGGAATCCTATGTGTGAGGAAAAGAAATAAGACCCATTCATCTGGGTGAAGGAAGTAGGAATGGCCAGCGGGGTAAAAAGATAGGTGAATGCCAAGTTGTGACATTCTTACAATGCCACGCGGAGCAATTTCTGTTGGATCCTAAAATTAACTGGGAGCCACTGGAGTTTATTGATTTGATCTGTACTTAAGGAAAATCAATTTGACAGCTTTATGGAGGATGCTGTTAGAATGTTGAGAGCCTTGAGGCAGAGAGACCAATCAGGAGGCTGCTGCAAAGTCAAGGTGACCAATCAGGAGGCCATTGTAAAGTCAAGATGAGAGGTGAACTAAGGATATGGCCAGGAGAACAGAGGGGAGGAGATGTTTTGGAAGAAAACAAAAGGCAAGATTAGGCAAGTTAATGGATGTGTGAAGGGAAGACTCAAGGATAATGCTGGAGTAACAAAGCTAGGAGACTGGAAGGAGAGGGTTGCCAGCGAGGAAATAGGGAAATTCATTCATAGGAGAGTTGTGGGGGAAAGGTGATGTCTTTAGACCTAAGTGTGAAGTTTCTCTAGAGCAGAATTTCTTAACCCCTTTGGCAGTCTGATGAAGCCTATGGACCCCTTCTCAAGATAGTGCATTTCAGTACATAAAATAAAACAAAAAAAGCGACAAAGAAAAACAATTATATTGGACCACAGTTATCAAAGCACTAAAAACAAAACAAAAAACAACCAGACAACAACAGCAAAGATGTTCATTGTCCTTACCTTAAAAATGCTTGGTTTACAGCATATAGTTTCTAACGTCCAATTTGGCACCGGGGAACTGACAGTCACGAGAGAGGCTTGAGCTAGATATATAGATCTGTGAGTTATTTATGCAGAGATGATAATTAAAGCCATGGGAGCTAATGATGTGGCAGATGTTTTTGCTGAACCACCATCAGTGATATTTGAAAGACTGTGGAGAGGGAAAAAGTTACTCTAGGACTTGAGAAGGGTAAATATCCCAATTTACGAAAAAGGAGAAGACAATAAACAATGAATAGGCCCATGAATTTGACTTCAGTTCCTTAGAAACTTCTGGAAGAGATCATTAAAGAGACCATGTAGCAGAGTTAGCTCTATTTACAAAGAACCATTTTGACTTCAGCGAGATCAGGTCATGCCAGATTAATCTTTCTTCTTTAAGACTAAATAAGAAATGTGTTATTAAACTAAAGGGTATCCAGAGGAGGAAAACCAGACTGATGAAAGCCCTTGAGTACATTCTCTATGAGAACTGATCAGAGTCACTGGAGATGGTTAACTTTGAATAGAGAAGATTCAGGAGACGGAAGAGTTCAGATATTTGAAGAACTGTCATGAAGAGGAAGGATTTAATGAGAACTATTTGGCCCCTAAGGGCAGAACCTGGAACAAGGGAATAGAGATTGTGAAAAAGCAAATTTAGACTCCATTTGGGGGAAAACCTCCTAACAATTAAAACTGTCCAAAAGTCAACAAGAAATCAAGTCCAAAAGCATTTATTAAGTGGCTACTGAGTACCAGGCATTGTAGAATGGGCTACCTTGGGAGGGAGGTAGTTCTGCCTCATTGAAGATTTTCGGTAAGAGGCTGGATGGCTACCTGCTAGTCACATTATAGGAAAAATTCTTTCTTTGGTATTACTTGCATTGTTTACTATTATTCATGTTGTACGTGATTTCTTGAGTTTCTTCTAGCTCCAAAATTCTATAATATTGATTGACTGATTAATGATTGATTGATTGTTTAGGCTCATGATTTCACTGGTGTAGAGAAATGTTTGCTGAAGAGATTTCCTCAACTATCTCTGCACTCTATGGTTTTAGAGTCACTTGGGGGCATCTACAGGTGAAAAGATTTGTCCAAAGTCACACAACCTGCATGAGGCAGAGTTGGGGCTTGAAGTTTCTTAACTCCAGCCCTGGCTCTCTGTCCACTATCCCAACCTGCCCTGTGGCAGTCGGTCAGCAAACATTTATGAAGCTCTTACTAGTTCCAGGAACAATGTGTTGGGGAATCCTTGAGACCACTTTTATATTAGGAAGTACTCTAGGACTCCTGCCCTCTTCTGTCTTTTGAATACCCAGAACCCTAGAAGACCCTTAACAAATGCTCTTTCGTGATACACTGTTGAGAAGATCACTAGTATTTGCCTTTTCCTTTATTTTTAAAGTGTAACTTCAGACTTTTGACAGAAACATTCTTCAAACATTTTAGGATCATTTTTGTCATGTTCAGTTCAACATGGTATAATGAAAGGAATGTTGGCATTATAGTCACAAGAGGCGGCATTGACTCATGACTTTGACATTGACTAGGTATATGAACATGGCCAAATTCATTAGCTATCAGCCTCAGTTCCCTTACTCACCTTGAGTAAGGTGAGAATAATAACCTTTGGTGCCTGAGTGGCAGGGTTCTCGTTGAGATCGAGTGAGATTATGTATGTTGAATTCAGTACTTTGTAAATCTTGCTTTTTAATATTAGCTATTAGTATTACTGGGCCTTGAAATTTCATTTGAGTTTCGCCTTACACAGTTTTTCCTTGAAGCTACGAGAAGCTACTGATGGGCAAAGCTAATCCTCGGCTTTATTCCTTTGTTCTGTGTCATGGTGGAAAGAGCACTGTGTTTGGAGCTAGGGGTCTGATATTCAAGCCCAGAGTTTGCTATTTCCTGCCTTACAGCAATGCCCTGGATTATGTGACCTTGCATAAAATGACTTGCCCTTTCTGAGACTGAGTTGAACTAGAAAGCATCCAAAGTCCTTTCCAGCTGTGAATTTATGTTCCTATGATCCTGGTTCTCTAAAGCACTTACTTTCTTTTCTTTTGGATACCTTTCACTTCATTTCTCCTAATCCTAAATAGATAACATAGATAATAGATAAATGTCCTAGAAATATTCAGCCAAGAAGCATTCATTAGGTCCTTGCTGTGTGTCCCAGGCACTATGTTAAGGAGATGCAAAGAAAGGCAAAAACATAGTCTCCGTCTTCAAGAAGTTCCCATTATGATTGGAGGGCAGCATGCAGATAGCCATGCCCATCTGAGATAGACACGGGGTACATGGAAGATAATTGAAGAGGGAAGAGACTGGTGGACTGGGGAGTGCAACCAAGAAAGACTTCATGTACAAGATGGGATTTGAGCTAAGAGTTGAAAGAAGCCCAGGAGACCGAGAGGCAGAGATGAGGAGGGGGAGCATTCCAGGCATGGAAGACAGCAGGTGAAATGGCCCAGAGTCTACAGATGGGGGGACATGTGTGAGGAACAGGTGAGAAGCTAATGCAGTTGGATCTCAGGGTACATGGAAGTATAAGATGGGAAAAGATTGGAAATAGGGATAGGAAAGACAGGAAGGGCCTAGGTCATGTAGGGCTTTGATGTCAAACATATGATTTCATATGTACTCTTGGCAGCAGTGGGATGCTTCTGGAGTTTTCTTTGGGAAAATCATTTGGCCACCAAGTAGAGGATGGGCTGGAGTGGGGAGAAACGTGAGGGCTAAAGCCCAGGCAGAAGGCTCTTGCATAGAGTACATAGAGAGGGGAAGAGCCAGGGTGTCCACTGAGTGAGTCAAGAGACGTGGAAGTGTAAGAGGAACATTTCAAAGGTAGAAAGGAAGAGATCTGACAACAGATTGAAGGTATGAGCTGAGTTTAAATGCGAGATCAAAGATGAAAACCAAAGTCGGCGCTTTGTGAATGCTGCATTCATCCGCTTATTTTTCTTCAAGAGAATTTAAATTTCTTGAAGACAGGGGCTGATAAAATTTCTCCTAATGGTGGTTTGTGCTCTTAGGATAGTGTCTGCCAGATACAGGGTATCCTGAAAATGTCTGCATTAAGATTTTCAGGGCACTCTGCATAGAGTAAGCAGTTAATAAATGCTTATTGATTGATTGATTGATTATTTCCCTATAGATGGCAAGCTCCTTAACATCAGATACTGTACTTTTTCCCCCTTAGCTCCTAGCTTATTAAGTGATTAATTGGCGCTTAGTAGGTATTTAGGGTTTGTTGAATCAAATCAGAAAGTCTGTCCCCATATCCTGCAAAGTCTAGCATTGAGACTCCAAATCCCATTTTAAAATTTTTCTTGAAGAACTTAAGGCTCTTCTTGGGAACTATCAATATGCAGACCGCTCTCAAAATTCTGTCCTGGGTCACAAATTAATACACTTGCGGAAATGAATATCATGAGTGAAAGCTACCATGGTACCTTTAAATCCTCCTGTTGTACATGGACATCGCTGCTGCTCATGATTATATATGTTTCAAATAAGCCTTCAGTTGTCTAGAGGGACTGCTCAGCAGAGGTAATGAGCGCTACTCTGAATCTTGACAGCCAGCCCGAAATAGCCTGAATGGCACATTGTTTCAAAGAAAATGTGACTTTCTTTAAGGGAGGGATTATTTCATCATGGATGGGAAATGTATTCCCATCCTTTCTACATTAGTGATCATTACTCTTGATACCACATTTAACAGGTGTAATTTACCAAAGCCCCCTATTAGGGCAGGGGGGTTTTCCTCCTTGTCCTCAGAAAGGGAGGTGGCGATGAGTGAGGAAATCCCTGCTGGACAAGGGCCAGTCTGGGAGACAGAGCAGTAAGGACAGTGATGAGTTTCAGATGGTACCATTAGGGATGAAGGACTCACCACCCACTGGATGCAGGCTGAAAGCAGTTGGTACCTCTGAGGATTCTCAGTGTTGCCCTCACCATTATCTGCTTCTCCCTTTGACCATGTCACAAAAAGTCAAAAGTCTCTCATAATCTTCCATCCTCCATTAAATCTAAACTTCTAACTTTATTACCTAGGAACCATCAAGCAATCTGTCTTTTCTTGTAAATTGTATTATCTATTGACCCTGAGGCCTTTTCTATTTTCTTATGAGATTATCATCTATGATATTATGTGAAATGTTTGTGACTCACTCAGTGTGGGGTATCTTCCAGTGTGGAGAGTCTTTCTACCAATGCAGACAACCAGTCTGTGACTTTTTAGGCAAATTCTAGGTATGTGGGCTGTCTTCCATTCTGGGGAGTCTCTCTACCAGTACAGATAACCAATCTGTGACTTTTTAGGCAAATTCTAGGCAGTTGCCTTTGTCACTCAGAGGTTAAGTGATTTTCCAATAGTCACATAGCTAAAAAATATTGGAGGCAGAATTCAAACCCAGATCTTTCTGAATCTCAGTCCAGTACTCTGTCCTGTATTCCATGTTGCCCTTTAATGATAGTGAATGACAGAAAGAAGATGGAGAGGAAAAAAGAGAAAGAAAAGGAGGAAAAAGGAGGAAGAAAGAGAAAAAAAGGAATGGAGGTGGAAAAGAAGGAAAAAGGAGAAATAAAGAGGAAAAAGGAAAGGAAAAAGAAAGAAAGAAAGATGGAAAAGGAAGAAGATCATGAGAAGAAACAAAGGAGGTAAAGAGGAAGGAAAGTAAGGGGGTAATGGAAAGGAAGAAGAAAAAAAGATAAAGGAAAAAAGGAGGAGAGGAGGAGGAAATAGGAAGAAGGGAAGGGTCAAGAATAAATGAAGGAGAAAAGGGAGGAAGAAGGAGAGAAAGAAGAGGAAGGATAAGAGGGTAATCACAAGAATAGTGTGTACCAGGGAGAGACCTGGAGTTGAAGTCAGAAAACCAGGGTGTGGGTCCTGTGGCTGTTGCCCATTGACTAAGTGACCTTTTAGGAAATGGTTCCCAGTTATGCTCCTTGGACCCAGACCTGCCCTGTCCCTGCCCTGAGCGCGTTTCCTCACCTCCCTCTTTTCAGCTTCTGCTTGGAGACTGCCTTTCCCCATTAGATTATAAGCTCCTTGAAGGCAGGAACGGCATTTCTTTTACATAGTTGTATACCTATGGTGTAGCAGAATGCTCGGCACCCAGTAGGCATTTAATAGACGTTTATTGATTGATACCAAAATTCAGTTTCTTTATTTCTTTATTCTTAGTCTTCCTGCCCCTACCTAATCACTAGCATTTATATAGCGTGTTAAGGTTTGCAAAGCGCCATACAACTAATATCTCATCTTATCCTTTTAATAACCCAGTGAGGTAGGTGCTGTTATTATTCTCATTTTGAGATTGTGACTTGTCTAGGTAATAAGTGTCTGAGGCTGGATTTGAACTCAAATCTTCCTGACTCCAAGTTCAAGGAACAGGAGAGAGGCCAGTGCCCCTGGACCAAAGAATATGTCGGGGCTGGAAGGTGTAAGAAGACTGAAAAGCTAGAGGGGGACCAGGTTATGAAGGGCTTTGAACCCCAAACAGAGGGTTTTGTACTTGATCCCGGAGGTCATAGGGAGCCGTTGGAGTTTATTGAGAGAGGGTGTGATACAGTCAGAGCTGCACTTAGGGAGTATAAATTTGACAGCCAAGTGGAGGGTGGACCAGAGTTGGGAGATCTTTGAGAGAGGGAGACTAGTAAGAAGGTTATAGCATAGTCCAGGGGTGAAGTGATAAGGACCTGCCCCACAGTGGTGACAGTGTCAGAGGAGAGAAGGGGGCATATGTGAGAGAGGTGACAAAGATAGAGTCCACCAGACTGTTGGTTATGGGGTGTGTGAGACAGAGGGGCTCCAGGATGACTCCTAGTTCTCCAGTTCTTTCCGTTTCTTGGTTTTGCTCTACCTTGTATCATCTTTCTATCCCCCCCTATGTTAGGGAATTGTTGTTCATGTGGTAAACGAGGGCTTTTGGCATTTGGCCAGCAAGCTCACCCTGCCGTCCTCTCTCTTGGTAAGTGGAATGAGACTCCTCCATCTGGGTTCCTGAGCTCAGCACTGTGCATCATGTTGTTGACCTGTGACTCCACAACTAAGCCTTTCTCCAAATCCTCTCTTAAGACTTGGGGACAAATCTGTCCCTCAGCCCTCTGAATTTTGGTTTATTCTGTGGTCCTATGTGTAGGAAGGTCTTAGCTGTTTTCTTTCTGGTACTGTAGGCAGGCTCATGTTCAGAGGTGGACCCTTGCCCTGGACGGCCACAATGGTTCTCGTTTTATTTCCTCAGCCATTTCAGGGATTGGAAAGAAACCATCTCTGTCTTTCATCAAAGTACAATCAATCAGTACACATTTTATTAGACTCTTACATGACAGTTACTGTAGGAGGTGCCAGGGGTACAATCCCTTCCCACAAGTGACCCATCCGTTCCCACAAGCTGCTCTCATCTTTCTTTGACTTCCCAGTTTGAACCAGAATATGTCCATCTAAGCAGAATAGAGCCCAGATCTACACTTAACAAGTAATAATACTTTAACCACCCCTAGTGACAAAATATGTTTGTATATTTATTTAAGCTTTTTTTAAGGTGGAAGGGCAAAAGGAGAGGGATCTTAGATACACAGAAAGCCCTGGGCATCTCATCCAATTTTACAAAGGCAATGGTCAGGGAAATCAAATGCCCTGGGTCATACCAGAGGTGGAATTTGAATCTAAGTTCTCTGACTCCAGAAACACCATTAAGTCTCTATATAACCTTCTCTGTCTTTGCTTTAAAGTTCTTTGAAGATGGAGGCGGGGCAGATTCCATTTCACCTATGAAATGACAGATATTGTATAGCACCCATCTCAGTTCACTGACCTGGAGTCTGGAGGCAATGGAGCATCCTCTCTGAGGGGAGGGATGTAGCTTTCCAGAGGCTGAGTTCATTCCAGAGAGTTCATAGAGGGTGGAAATTGGGTGTCAGGAGCATGGTGTTTCCCTGGAAAGATGATAGTAGGAGTTCTGGAGCCCCTGAAAGAATCTGGTGTTTTTGTTTTGTTTTGGCTTTACTTTTGTTTTTGTTTTTTAGTAAACAGAAGCAAAACATTTATTCAGATACCAGAAAGCCAAATCTCCAAACCAGAAAGTCAAATCCCAACACCAGAAAGCCAAATCCATCATAGCAACAAAGAAGTTAATAGGCTTTATCACCACAGGGAGCCACACCATACCTGGCTATCTCCTTGCTTGAATCCTCTTCTCCCTCCAGCTCTAACTGCTCTGACCCTCAGCTTCCTGCTCCACCCTTTCAGCAAACTCCTCCTACCAAAGGCTCCATGTGATTACATTGAGCTTATTAAGGGTCAGGGAAGATCTTAAAATTCCCATTACCATTACATCCTTCTTTACTGGCTCCTTCCCACTCATGTATTAATAGTCTCAGGTCTCTCTGTATTATAAAAAGCCTTTCTAACTCCTACCTCATTCAGTTACCATTCCATCTCTCTCTTCCCTTTCATTAATAATTTTTTTTTTTTGGAGTGGGGAAGGCAAGGCAATTGGGATTGTGACTAGTCACATGTCTAGTAAGTATCAAGTGTCTGAAGCTGGATTGGAACTCAGATCCTCCTGATTCTAGGGCTGGTACTCTATTCATTGCACCACCTAGCTGCCCCCTCACTAATAAATTTCTTGAAAACATTGTCTATATTTTATGCTTTCCCTTCCTCAATATTCATTCTTTCCTCAATCCCCTTATTCCCACTACTGATCTGAAACTACTCTCTCTAATGTCACCTTATTGCTAAAATCAGCTGCCTTTGATCAGTCTTTGCCCTCTTTGACCTGTCCATAGCATTTGAACCTATTAACTGTTGAGGTCTTGCCTCTTTTTTCATTTCTAAGACAAAACAATCTCCTGGTTCTCTGTCTTTTCATTGGCTTCTCTTTTAGTTCCTGTCTCTATAACCTGAATGTTCTCCAAGATCTGTCTGTCTTTATACTCTGACCCTTGCCAATGCCGCTTATTGCAGGGGTTTTCATCTCTACAAAGGAGACTTCTAGATTTACATCTTTAGCTCTGACCTCCCTTATAGACTCCAGACTTGCATTTTCAATTGTCTAGACACCTAGATCTTTCCACCTGAATGTTCCAGAAGCACCTCCAACTTACTATGGCCAAAACCAAACTTATTCACCTTTCCCCTAATCTTCTTGTTCAGCTGTCATTATTTCTGGCTATGTACCATTTATCCAGTTTCCCATGTTCAAAACCTTGGCATTATCCCTAACTCTTTCCTTAACCTTGCCTCTCATATCAAGTTACCAAATCCTAATAATTCCAGCCTGACAACATGCCCCCCTCTCCTTTATTCCCATTGTTCCCATTGACACCTATCTGAACTATTGTATCAGCCTCCCCTCAAATTTTCCCACCTTCAGTTTTCTTCCCCTTCTAACCCATCCTCCTAACTAGTCTCAGAATAATCTTCCTTTTGCATAAATCTCATCATGCCAGACTTCTGTTCAAAACTGTTCAGTGGTACATTCCTTTTGTTTACTGAATAAAGTTCATATATTTATATCCAAGGCCCTCTGGAATCTGGTGACATGCAGAATCTCCAACTGCATCTTATTCAGGGTATCCCAAAAGCAACTTAAAGCTTTTTTTCCTCTTAAATAAATTTTTTAATTTGTTTTCTTGTTTACATCATTCATTTTCATGAGATTTTCAAATTACAAATTTTCTCCCCATCTTCCCCCTACCCCAAACCCAAAACAGCAATCCCACTGTAAAGCCCCTCCCCCGATCTGCTCTCTTACTTTCTGGTAGGGCAGGGAGGGTCTCCCTACCCCAGCTCCTGTATATCTTAATTCCTAGTTGCAGGTATTGCAGAGCTTTAAATTCTAGATTCTTTATATTCCTCCCTTGTCACCCACCCCCACAGGAAGGACAAGCAATTCAATACAGGCTGCGGTTATGTGATTATACAGGACATCTTTATAGTGGACATATTGTGACAGTGATTATATGTCCCTCCTTCCTATCCCTCCCCCCCTTGTTCTCTCCTCTACCCTATCCCTGTCCCTTTACTGAAGTGTGCGCTTCCAACATCCCTCCCCCAGACCCTGCCTTCCCCTCTGTCATCCCCCCTCTCATCCCCATGACCCCTGTGTGGCATGATGCTCAGTTTAGAGTTTATGCCTTTTCTTCCCTAAGCCAAATTCAGTGAGAGTAATTGGAAGTAAAGTTGCAACAGTAATCTCTTGCCTCTTCTATATGGGATGATTAACCCCATTTTGTCTCTCCCTATCTCCTCTCATTCTAGTCCTCTCCCACCTCAGAATTTCACCTTTTAAAGTATCATCCCTTTATATTCAATTGATCCTATACCCTCTATATACACATACACACACACATGCTCAGATATGTATTCATATGCATATATGGCCTCCTATACAGACATATGTGTAAGTATACACACACACACACATTTGTATTCCCTTCACCTATCCTCATTCTAAGAAAAGTTTCATAAGTTACTATTATCATTTTTCCATATTGGCATGTAAATAGTTCAATTTTGATAAGTTCCTTATGATTTCTTTCCCATGTTTACCTTCTCATGCTTCTTGTGTTTGATTGTCACATTT
>CM053599.1:19697312-19735409 GCA_028646575.1 Pseudocheirus occidentalis | reverse complement strand
CTACTACTACTACTACTACTACTACTGCTACTACTACTACTACTATTACCACTGCCACTACCACCACCACTACTACTACCACTACTACTACTACCACCACCACTACTACTGCTGCTACCACTTTTATTGTCATTTTTATTATTGGGAGACATGGGATTTGAACTTAGATCTTATGACTCAAATTCAGCAGGCCTTCCATTGTACCCCATTTACCTGTGATCATTCATTAGGGTTTGAGGCAGTGTTTGAATTAAAATCGTTGCTGACTCCAAATCACTTGTTCTTTTCATTATATTCCTCACCTCTAAATAAGGAACACACCCTATACCCAATTAGAAATTCCCATATACATTTGTAAAGTAATTTAAACAAAAATGACCAGCAGACACAGAAATATTTAGGTCATGTTTATTTACCAATTTTTGATTCATTGTCTCATGCGAGTTTTGGGGGCACGATGATGGGGTCAGCTAGTGCAGCGTATCAAGGCTCTGTGTTTTGGTGGACACACGAAGGTTGCCATGATGATGACCGGTTCAGGTCCCTTGGTAAATACTGTCCCAAAGAACTGTGTCTTTCTGAACTATTTCTTGGCTTTCCTGGTGGCCCCAGTTTAGCAGGGAGGCATTCAGTAGTGCAGTTTAACTGAGAGCTGCTTATGAAGCAGGCTGGCTGATGACTGTGATGATGGAAATAGAGCTGAGAAGACAGAGAAAGGAAGGAAGATTCCAATTGTGTCATCAGGAACTGAGACAGAAGGTGGCAGGACTGTTCAGCAGCGTGCTGTGTGTTCAGACCTCCCTCGTTTCAAGCCCACTACACAGCTGGTCGCGACTTGATCTGATCATCCAAGAAAGGACCAATATGTTGAGGGAGAGAGCTGGGAGGGGCACTGCCGGCCCTGGGGCTGGCTTCTTCCTCCTCTTGTTTATGTTCCTCCTTTGTCTTGGGCAACCAGTTTCACTTTGCAGAAGGATGAAGCCAGGAGGATCAGGCAAGATGGTGGAGGAGGAGTTCTGTGTCATCCTCATTCCCACCCTTGCCACCTTAAAACAACAAGATACGTGACAAAGAAAGTAATTAAACTTACGTGAAGAAGAAAAAAAAGGGAAACACTGGCGGCCCATTAGGCAAATTCATGTGAAAAAAAATAAGAGGTTGGGTGATGAACCCATTCTCCCTAGCTCTGCCCAGGCTTGGCTGGTTTCCATTCAGTGTATCATGCCAGCCTACATTTCTGGCTTTGACTATAGTGGATTCTGCCCTATTCCCTTGATATTTCCCCATGGGAGTTATGCAATCTAATTCAGCTTTATTCCTCATCTTGAAATGAGTAGAACACTTTGACCATGTCTATCAAGAGAGAAAGTGGGCAGAGAAGACGGGCTGGTAGTGGAAGCAGCATAGTCTTCAAAGTAAGGGATTTCTCTCCTAAGCCAAAGGAAAATGGGCCATAAACCCAGTTGTGGTCATCTCCTTTTGGAGTTTCTGTGGAATCTTGTCTAATCCTCATTCTTTTAATGTGAAGAAGTAATTGAAATTATCTAGTCCAGGTTGTGTGAACGGGGGGTGAGGAACCAAAAAAAAAACAAGGCAGTGGTGATGATGTAGGGTTTAAATAGTTGGGGGTCTGATATAATGGTATCTAAACTCCAGGTTTAAAGGGGAAATAAAGGGATAATCACTGTAAGACCTCTAGAAATGATGGAACAATGGCAAGAAACTCTGCAGTAGTTTGAGTTAAAAGAATTTTAGAAAGAAATAAGAATGGAAATTCAAATGGAAATGGGGACTCTCAAAGAAGAAATAAAACAGTATGTGTGTGTGTGTGTGTGTGTGTATTTCATAAACTCAGTATGGTGAATAGAGGCTTTGAAAAAGAGAATGATGTATCTGGATCTCAAAATAAATATGAATATGAATAGAATGGCAAAGTAGTTTTTTAACCAAGGTATTCAGATGAGGTGGGTTGTCCACTTGTTGTAAAGTTTCAATGGTCCACAGATTTCCAGTGCCAGGTTTGTCCTTCCTATGTCTAAATTCTCCATGATTTGCTTAGAATAGAGAAAATATGAGATAATTGTGTGTGTGTGTGTGTGTGAGAGAGAAATAGAGACAGAGAGAGAGAGAGAGAGAGAGAGAGAGAGAGAGAGAGAGAGAGAGACCTACGCTTTTCATTGGAGCCCAGCAGTTGAGTCAGAAGACCTTGGTTTGAGTTCTAGCTCTGGCATAACTTAGTGGTATGACTTGGCTAAGTCAGATCATTTCTTTGAGGCTCAGTTCTTCTGTATGATGGTGGGGATAGACAATGACTCTACTTTTCCTACCTTCTGGGTTTAATATTCTGGGATGTATGCACAAATGCTTTGTAGCCATAAAATGCTAGATGCACATACACCACTGTCATTTTTTAGTAGAAGATGCAAATCCAGTTCTAGGTCTCGACATTAACTTAAGGTGTTGGCCTGGTCAGGCCAGCTATAGGCAAAAGTGTGAAGTGTGTGATATTTGTCTCTGAGAGCTCAATCATTAGCTTTCCTATCTGCTTCATCTCCCCATCAAATGTTATTATCCTCACCTGTGCCCTTTACCTGCTTCAGAGAACCATTTCTTTGTACTTTCCTTTCCTTCCTGCACCTCCTAGTCCTCCTTCTTCCCCCCTTCCCCCCATCAAAACCTGCTTTCAGGAAAAGATTTGTTATCTGTTATTTATTATGTCATTAGAAATTCAGGGTACTGTGTATTTACATTTTGAGACATTTATATTTTGAGTCATTTCTGTCTTTGAAATGGAAATCTGTGTCCTCTGCTGATGAATTTCCAACTATCAGTGAGCCAGGGTTTGGGGGGTAGCCATAGTTCCTGGGATCTCCTTGAAATCACCCCATGTAGTGGTGACCTAAAGCCATTTTTAAGGTCAGCAGATTCCCAGATTGAACAGAAAGACCTGAGGAGAGGACAGTCTTCCTGACATGAATGGGAGACCTGGTGAAGCCATCTAATTCTACAGGGATAGATATCCATGTATATTAGAGTAACATATGTGTCTACATACAGAGTTGGGTACAAAAATACAAACTCAATGACCAAGTTGAGGCTCAGAATCGTCCAGCCAGCAGGTGGAAGAATAGATAGAACTCTGAACTTGTAGCAGGAAAACCTGAGTTCAAATCCTTCTTCCACCACTGATTGTCTGTGTGACCTTAGGCAAGTCACTTAACTTTGGTTTGCCTCAGCTTCCTCTTCTGAAAAATGTGGATAGTGATCACACCTAACTCCCAGGGATGTTGTAAGAATCAAATGAGTTGTAACATATGTAGAGCACTTTGGAATGCTCTATGTGTAAATGTAGCCACTATTATCTGGAGTGCTTATAAATTACTAAGTATCCAGTATCATTTGAAAATGGAAGGTCCTCCTCCAAATGAAGGGCTAAGCTAAGGTCTTAGCTAAGCATCCTCCAGTGATTATTTTGACTTCTTTTAGTAAAAAGTTCTAGTGGGAAAATATAGTATTGGGAATGAGAAGAATTGGCTTCTGGTGTTGACCCTGCCCCAAATTCACCAAGGTGGGTGACCTTAACCTAGTTGTATCCTGTTTCTTTCTGGGCCTTCCTTTCCTACCCATGGTAGAAGGCTAGTCTTAAGTCTCTTTCGGTGTTAGAGTCCATTTCATGACCCTGCTTGATCAGATGCCTAGCACGAACTCTGCACTTGGTCTAACACTCCCACTGGGCTATTTCATCCAGAACAGTAAGTAGGGCAGGGTGACCCAGATACGTTTTTATCCCTCAGGGTGCTGAGTTTTAGGGAGTTTAGATAGAACTTCCTTTCTGTCTGCAGCAAAGTACCTGAGCTTAGCACTTATTGAGCAAGGTAATTCTTGCAGCCGAGGTAAGCTTCCCAGAAATGGCCTTCTTGGCAGCTGTCTCATAATCATCCCTGCCTTTGCCATAGGAATTGCCTTAGGCATGCATGAAAAATCACTATTTGCATTTCTGATTCTAATTAGTCAGTAGTAGATGGAAAAGAGTTTGGGATAAGCTAGAAGTAAAAAGAAAGTAAGTTATTATTTTAAGATATACTTTTAGTTGTTTCGTCAAATATTTCTCGATTATATGTAAAATTTTTTAATGTTCTTTTAAAAAAATTTAAGTTCTACCTTCTCTCCCACCTTCCTGCCTCATCCCTGCCCTTTGAGAAGTCAAGCAATGTGATAATGATGATACATATGAAATCATGCAAAACATATTTCCATATTATCCATGTTGCAAAAGAAAACAGATAGACCTAACCAAGAAAAATTAAGAAGTTTTAGAAGTCTACTTCAATTTGCACTCAGAGTTCATTTCTCTCTCTGGAGGTGGTTGGCATTTTTCATCCTGGGTCCTTTGGAATTGTCTTGGGTCACTGTCTTGGTCAGAGTAGCCAAGTTTTTCCCAGCTGATCATCCTTTCAGTGCTGCTGTTACTGTGTATAATGTTCTTCTCCTGCTTCTGCTCACTTCAAGGTAAGCTATTATTGGCATTATTCCTTTGGGGATTTCTGTTGCACATCACTGAATTTCTCTTTGCTTGAAGATAGAACTTAAGTTTCTTCTTTGAATTAATAATAATATTTAAAGATAAGTGGAACATTTTAAAGTGTTTATTAAACACTATGCTGTGTGTAGGGTATACAAATGAAGTAAACAAGATGATCTCTATCTTCAAGAAGTTTCTAGTCTGATAGAAGAAGGCACGGAAAGGAGATGAGGAAGAGGAGCATAATAGGGGGGATAGTGGAGACCCCAGTACTGAACAAAGTAAGGTCCACAGTGTCTCATCCAAATCCAGCATGGCTCCGAGGGTGATGGTCTGAGTGGAGTTCAGGTGGCTGGGATCAGTATGCCAGTGAAATACACGGCAACCCAAAGATGAACCATTTGGCCCTTTGCTGCTAGTTAGATTTGGATGTTCAAATGGAAAAGGTCATTTTAGGCCGTTTGAAACCATTCAGCCATTTAGCTAAGAAAGGTAATCCAAACTCTGCCTCAGGGGTTACTACCCCACTTCTACCTTTCAGGAACCAGTAAAGTTCTGAGTTGAAGTAAAAGGATGAAAAATACCTTATAAGGTCTTTGTTTTTCTTGCCTGCTTATCGCAAGGAAGAGGTAACTGGAGGTAGCCTTATCATTTGACGCCTTTTAAAGTGTGTTGCCACTGGGAGCTGGTTTTTAAAAGATCAGCCTGAGTGATTCTCAGGGTAATTTTTGGTTTGTTTGTCATCAGACCTGTGATTTCACCAGGGTATATACAGGATAAATTGGAAATTATTAACAGAGAGAAGGCACTGGGATTAAGGGGAATTGTGAGAAGCTTCTGGTATGGGCATTTTAGCTGGGACTTGAAGGAAGCCAGAGCATTCCAGGCTTGGAGATGGCCAATGAGAGTGCCTGGAGTCCAGAGAATAAGGCTTTAGGCTAAGTTTGTCCAACTCTGTGGATAGTCCTTTATCTACCATCATAACCATACTTTACTCTCCTGTCCTATGGAAGAAAAATTGGAGGTAGTCTCCCTCCCTCTCCCTCTTTTCCCTCTTTCTCCCTCTCTCTCCTTCCCTCACTCCCTCCCTCTTTCTTCCTCTCTCCTCTTCCCTTATTTTTCTGTTATCTATCTCTCCCTTTCCCCCTCCATCCCTCTGGTTTTTCTGGCTCTCTCTCTTTCCTTACCTTCAAAGTAGGATGAGTAGGTTAATTTTTTTCCATTTGGCAGAATATTTATTTTTAATAAATCTGTTCAAAAGCAGTTGTTCACATTTCTTTTTCTTTCCGTTTTCCATTATGAGAAGCAGAGTTTGGCTCAGTAAGAGGAAGCACTTTCAATGAGAATAAATTGAAGGAAGGAAGAAAGGAAGGAAGGAAGGAAGGAAGGAAGGAAGGGAGGAAAAAAGGAAGAAGGGAGGGAGAGAAGGAGGGAAGGAAGGAAATACACATTTATTAAGTGCCTGAAATACACATTTATTAAGAGCCCTCTGTATTCCAGGCACTGTACTGACCGTTTTTTACAAATATTGTCTCATTCGATTCCCTACAGCAACCCTGGGGGGTATGCACTATGATTATTCCAATCTTACAGTTGAGGAAACTGAGGCAGACAAAAATTAAGTGACATGCTCAGAGTTGCATAAGAGTCTGAAGGCTAATTTGAAGTCAAGTCTTCCTGACTCTAGGCCTAGGGGTCTATCTACGGCATCACTTAGCTTTAGTAATAATAACAAGTTATAGTGATGGTGATGATATTAGTCTTAAGTGTTGAGGAAATAAATATAAACAAGTCATCCTTTGCCTTCATATTCTAATGAATACATTTCATACTCATATAGGGCTTTCTAGATGTCACCTTATCAGATCCCCCAATAACTCTGTGAGATAGAGGTTTGTATCTACAATGCAGTATTCAGAATGCCTACATTAACTATAAACGTGCTGATATGGTTCTTAATCACAAAATGTAACAGGCTCTCTAAATGGGGGACATAGCTAGAACATTTATTCAAATACCAGAAAACTGAGTCCCCAAACCAAACAATCAAACCATCACAGTAGCTACAGAACTGGCACATATAGTTAATGCAGTAAACACTTATATTCTCAAGGCTTCAAAACAGAACAGGCTACCCTCAGGCAAAGATCCTCTTCTCCTCATGATAACTATGGAGCCTTGATGCAGCTCACTCCCAGCAGCTCTGGCCCCCTGAAGTTCCTGTCTCTGGCAGTCCTCAGCAGGAGTCCTTAGCAGAAGTTCTGGCTGGCTCAAAAAAATGAGTTTGTGCTGCCACCGCTGCTGCTTCCAGTTAGCACACGGCCTACAGCTTGGCTCCTACTCAATTCTGGGTCTTTCCTGCCCCACCCTTTTCTGCTATGTCAGCAAGTTCAAAGGGCATGGAGGATCTTCAAAACCGGTAACCATTACAGTGTTCATATGCCCTTTTGTCAGATGAGGGAATTGAAGTTGAGAGAGGTTACTGTGTAACATGCCTGGGGCCACATAGCTGGTATCTGAAGCAGGATTTGAACTCAGATCTTCCTGTAAACCCAGTGTTGCATCCTCAATATCATCCAACTGTTCCTGCTATGTCATACTGACAATTTGTCAGGGATGTTTCCAAGAGGACCATGATTTCAAGTCTTAGCTTCCTTGACCTAATCAGTCAGACTCTTTGCCCAGTGCCATCTCCCTTTGCCAGCTTGAGTGGAGCAGAGCTAGCAGGCTTGCCTTGACAAGGCTGGTGTCTCTGGTGACCCAACTCACTCAGGGCTTCTCTCATGTTTTCCCACCCAACTCTAGGACTCAGATCAATTTGGAGGGTGCTGACCCCAGACCTCTTCCTCTACCACTAGGAGTCAGCTTTTGGTTGCTCAGTTGCTGCCTGCCTCCCAGTCAATTAGACATTTTACAAGGTTAAGATGTGATTAGCATGTCAGCCAGATGGTAAAATGTTATTCCATCCTTCTGTGATTTCCTTCCCTCCCTCCCTTCCTTCCACAGCTTCATTTGGGGGTTTCTTTACAAATTGCAGTTTATTTAGAAAAGATTTGAAGCCCTTAGGGTTTGGAGAGAAACTGGCATTTATGCCACAGGCTTGTTTGGCTGATTAACCCTTGTTGTGCTTCGCAAATTCGGGTTACTGGGAAATGATCCCTTCATTCCAGACTTGTTCCAAAGTGTAATGTTGATGAGAGGTCTGTGTGTGTATTTGAGGGTGAGGGGTGGAAAAATACCCATGGGCTTTACCCTGTAGATAAAGGGTCCTTTTCTTTTTTAAAAAAATTTTTAAAAAATTAATTTATTTTCTTGTTTGCGTCACTCATTTCCATGAGATTTTGAGTTACAATTTTTTCCCCATATTTCCCCTACCCACTACCCCAAAACAGTGATTCCACTGTATAGCCCCTCCCCCAATCTGATCTTTCCTATGTCCTCCCCTTTGCCCCTCTGACTTTCTGGTAGGACAGGATGGGTCTCCCTACCGCAGTGCCTGTATATCTTAATTCCCAGTTGCATGTAGTTAATACTGATTACATATATATATATATATATATATATATATATGTACACACACATACATACATACATACATATATATTTTTAACATTTGATTATAGAACTTTAAATTCCATATTCTTTTACTTCCTCCCCTGTCACCCACCCCCACTTGAAGGACAAGCAATTCAATACAGGCTGTACATGTATAATTATGCAGAACATCTCCACAGTGGGCATATTGTGAGAGACTGATTTATGTCCCTCCTTCCTATCCCTCCCCACTCTTGTCCTATTCTCTACCCTGTCCCTGTCCCAGAGAAAGGGTCCTTTTCAGCCTCCTTTGGTCAGAGACACTTGTTGCTCCTGATTGTTGCTCATCCTTTCTCAAAGAGGACCAATGACTTCAGGAGGCTGGTACCTCGGCTCACCATTAAATTGGATTTAAGTGAGGTAGAGCAAAAACTTTTAAATATCAAGAAGAAAGTAAGTGTTTGTTGTTGGGTCATTTAAGTTGTGTCCAACTCTTCGTGAAGCCACGTTGGGGGTTTTCTTGGCAAAGAGCTCGCCATTTCCTTCTCCAGTTCATTTTTACAAATGAGGAGACTGTTCACATAGGGTTAAGTGACTTTCCTAGGAAAGTAAAAGTTAGCTAACCCTTTTGGAGTCTCCCCTCAGGAGCAGTCAATCAACCATCAATTATTGTACCAGTATCAATAATTCTGTCAATCAGGCACTTACCATGTGCCAGGATCTGTGCTGAATGCTGAAGCAAATACAGTTCCTGCCCTCAAGTGGCTTACATTCTGATGGGAGAGATGACGTTTAAAAATCAGGACGTGGAAAATACAGTCAGGAGTCACTGGATCCTACCTCAGTGACCACTTATTCAACCAGTATCTGAAAAATAATCCCTTGTAGAACATTTAATTGAACTGTGTTCAGTTCAAATTAATTCAGTTTAATAAGCATTTTTAGCATATACCATATTCCAGGCACTGTGCAGGGGGATTCAGAGAAAAAGCCAAAACCAACAAAACCCTCCTTGCCCTCACAGAGTTTACATTTTTGCTGAGAACTGGCACACAGATAAATCAGTGCAAAAAAACTTACAAAGTAGGTTTGGTAAAGCTTTGATAATTGGGGTTCCTTGAGGTATTATGGTACTTGAGATATAAAGACAAAGGTTTGAGGGAGCTTACATTCCATGGAAATGACTCAGGAGAGTCATTTAATCTCTGTTTGCTGCATCTTTAAAGTGGGGAAAATGAAAGCAGCTCCCTCCAAGGACTAATTAAGGAGAAAATAAAATGTTATTTGTAAAGTGCTTAGCACAAGGCCTGGAATGGAATAGGCAGTTATTAAGTCAATCAACCAACAGGTACGTAATTTGTCAAGTATGTATGTATGTATATGTGTGTATATGTATATAGTAGACATATGATACAGTACATATCTGAGAACCAGCAAAATCTGAGTTCAAGTTGTGCCTGTGACACATGGTGACTGTGTGATCCTGGGTAAGACATTTCACCTTTTAGTTCTGAGTCCAGGCAACCCTCTAAGATTAGATTGCATCATTAGAGGAAGCTCCCCTGTCTGTAGTCATCCAAGCTCAGGTCTCGTACCTGTCCTTCGTGTAAGACACAAAGAAAACAGAATTGATACCTCCCGACAAGGAGCAGTGAACACTTTACTTGAAGCCCTCCAGTGAAAAGGGAACTTCCCTTCTCCTCCATGTCTCAGTCAGTGCCTTCTACTTTTGGACATCTCTGATGCTCAGGAAGGCTTTCCTTATGCAAAGCCTCCATACATCTCTCTGCAAATGTTAGGTCATTTCCCTAGCTCTGCCCTTTGGAGCCACCTGGAACCGGTCTCATCAACTGGCTAGCCCCTAGACAGCCCTTCACATCCTTGACGACAGACATGAGCTGTCATATCTTTAGCCAGCATCCTCCAGCTCTGAATGCCTTGATCCAATGATCCCTTGACCATAACCTCCATAATAGAATCTCTTAACCTATCTCCACTAAATTATATTATCCCATTTTCTCCCTCCATGCTACTACACCGACTTACTCTGTCATTCAGTGATAGCATTCTTCTGTGTTAGGAAATGCTTAGTAAAGAGAAATCATTAGCCACTAAATCGTAATGCTGCAAAGGCTTTTCAGGAGCTAAATTTTAAAAAAAAAGGCAGGATGGGGACGTGGGAGACACATGCACAAAAACCTGGGACATAGGGAAAGCGTTGTTAAATAAAAGAGAGCTGAGAGCTGAGATGAAACCTGTGAATGGCCAGGGACATGAGCCTAAATTTGTAAGAGGTGCTTAGATGTACTGAATGTTTCATCACTCACTTTGCAGTAGCTTTAAAAAATGTTTGTGATCCACAGCATCATCTGTTTTTGACTTGAACAGAAATTAATCAGGCCTTGATATGCTCTGAATACTTCTGTTGTTTGGCATTTGTTCAGTTAGTAAGTGGCAAGAAAATTTTAATGGAATTGTAGGTCAGATTTTGATTTATTTCTTTGACAACTATTGGTCTTAACTGTTAATCTTACCACGGGCCAGAGGGACTTAGCCGGGGCCCTCAGCCTGCGAGAAGTTCAACCTGGACTCCATCATCAGGTGGCTGCTGGAAGTGTGGAGCTACCGACCGACAAAAACGTGTAGCTGACGGAGAACCAGATCCGCGGCCTGTGCCTCAAGTCCCGGAGATGTTCCTGAGCCAGCCCATTCTCCTGGAGCTCGAGGCGCCCCTCAAGATCTGCGGTGACATCCGTGGCCAGTTCTACAACCTGCTCAGACAGTTTGAGTATGGGGGCTTCCCCCCTGAGAGCAGCTACCTCTTCCTGGGGGATCGTGTGGACCGTGGCAAGCAGTCCTTGGAGACCATCTGCCTGCTGCTGGCCTACAAGATCAAGCACCCAGAGAACTTCTTCCTCCTGCCAGGGAACCACGAGTGCGCATCAACGGCATCTATGGCTTCTACGAAGAGTTCAAGAGACGCTGCAACATAAAGTTCTGGAAAACCTTCACCTACTGCTTCAACTGCCTGCCCATCGCCGCCGTCGTAGACTAGACGATTTTCTGTTGTCCCCAGATCTGCAGTCCATGGAGCCCATCTGGCGCATTATGAGGTCCACAGACATGCGGGACCAAGGGCTTCTGTGTGACCTCCTGTGGTCAGACCGTGACAAAGACGTGAAGGCTGGGGGAAGAATGACCTCCGGCGTCTCCTTCACCTTCGGAGCCAAGGTGGTGGCCAAGTTCCTTCACAAGCATGACCTGGGCCTCATCTGCCGAGCACACCAGGCGGTAGAAGACACCTATGAGTTCTTTGCAAAGCGGCAGCTGGCGACTCTCTTCTCTGCCCCCAACTACTGTGGCGAGTTTGACAATGCAGGCGCCATGATGAGCATGGACGAAACCCTCATGTGTTCCTTTCAGATCCTTAAGCCAGCCGCGAAGAACAAAGGCAAATATGGGCATTCAGTGGCCTGAAACCTGGCGGCCGCCCCATCACTCCACCCCGCAACTCCGCCAAGGCCCAGAAGTAGCAGTCACAGGCATGACTGATTATACAGAAATCCTGGCTCTTCTTGGGGTCTCTGACACCCAAGAGTGCCTGTAGTTGCAGGGAGCACCAAACCTTGGTGTAATTTTCTTTTATAAGACAAAATCAAGTAGAGTCTAATCTCCTGTAGCCCTGACCAGTTCTCCCCCCACCCTGGATCCTGGGTGGGGGAACTGGGAAGGGAAGAGGGAGGCCCCTTGGAGCAGGGAAGAAAGCTTGAGGCCCATCTGGGCTCAGCTGCTCTGTCTCTAGGGCCAGGAGGTTGTGGGGACACCAGGCTCTGTGCCCTTATCTGGTCTTTTTTGAATAAATGTCAAAGCTGTATTCTCAAAAAAAAATCGTTAATTTTACTTTATTTTTTTTAAGCTTTGTTTCTGGTCCTATTTTCTAGAATAAATTCTTCTGTCCATAAAAAAATAGATTTCTTTGTGAATGTGCCCCAAGTAAGTAAGCTTCAAACATATTTGGAATGGGTGCTGCACAAGCATTATAAAAGAAAAAAAAGTGCCAAGTAATTTGACCATGAAGATAACACATTTCCTGGAAAATCTGATAGGAAAGTTTTCTACCAAATGATTTCTCTTCAGCATGAAGTATAGTAAGAAAAATGATGTTCTCAAGTGCTGTGGGGCATTGTTATCTCTCTGCAAATGAGTTTCAACAACTGCTTTATAAATTAATAACCTCTATTTATTGAACAGAATAATGGACCAGCAGTGTGGCTGATAAACAGAAAGGAAAAATAACCAAATGGGAAACACAAAAGGAGGGACCATCCCTTGTTTCCTTAGGATGTTCTCTTTCTCTGCCCCTATTCATGTTCAGGAGTGTCAGTGATGAGTATTTTAAAGACATAAATTCCTGTTATGTCAGAGTTTTGACTAAGATCTCTTTTATGCCACCAACAAGGTGACTTCAGTCTTGTCCCTTCTAGACTTAACAGAAGCTGCTGACGTAACATATGCCTTTAGGTGAAAATTAGACTAATCATGTCCACTTAAGGTATGTGGCTGAAAGTTAAATGATATTTCTCTTAAATTGATCAAGTGAGTACTGGCTCAGCAGATTGTGAGTGGCAGAAAGAAAGTGTTTTCAACATGATACAAATGGAAATGTTGCACAAGAAAGGGAATTTGCAGGGAAAAGAAAGCAGCTTTGTTCTTTATAGTGGAGAGTAATTCCAGAATGGCATGTTTATTCCCTCGGTGCCTGAAGATGATGATTTGGACTTTTCACAGCTCCTCTGGTGATACGAGATGGAAGGAGTCAAAAAGAAAGAAAAATGTCTGACTCATGGGAGGGGCAGGGTAATGGTACTAGTTATGGTGGACCCCAAAATAAACAGCCTTTAGATGCTAAGAGGCTCCTGCAACTGTAGTTAAAAAACAACCAACCCACTGTTCCATGCTCTCATACCCACATTTTCTCTCTCTCTCTCTCTCTCTCTCTCTCTCTCTCTCTCTCTCTCTCTCTCTCTCTGTCTCTCTCTCTCTGTCTCTCTCTCTCCCTCCCTCCCTCTCTCTCTCTCTCTCTCACACACACACGCGCGCGTGCGCATGCTCACACACATACACTCATGCATGCACACACAACACACATGCTCACATACATACACTCATATACACACACATGCTCACATGCTCACACATGCTCAGACACATGCACTCCTACACACATACAACACACATGCTCACAACACATACTCATACACACATGCTCATATACATACACTCACATACACATGCTCACACTCATACACAACACACTCCTACACACACACTCACACACTCTCATACATACACACACTGACACACACTGACATACACACCTATTATTCCTTAACCTTCTGTAAGACTCTGACATTTGGAATTTGGGTTGTTGACTCTTTAAAAAGCTTGACTAACAATCTTTAAAGCAAAATACTTTAAAAATGTGCTGAAGGTCTGCGGCAGTGTCTCTGTAGTGCTTTATCACCCTTAAAGCGCCATATCAGTGTCATCTTTATGATTCCTTATTATGATGTGTCATTATTGCTGTTTTTCTTTTTCTTGGACTTGTGATTTCACTGACACAAGGCGATTGCCAGTGAGGACTCCCGTTAGTCCTTCAGCCGGACGCAAGTTCTGAAATGTACAGTTTTGGAGCATTGCCTTAAGTGTCTCTCCCGGTACTGACCGAGTCAGTGTGTGTCAGAAGTGAGACCTGAGCACAGATCTTCTTAACTCTTGGGCTAATCCTTTGTCAGTGACTTTTCATCAATACCCTCTGTCCCTCTGGTTAGGGGTGGAGCCATGAACTCCTCAACCCGCCTTAGTGTTGGGAGCACAGGACCTTCATCTCCCTGTCACACATTTTGTCCTTCTTTGACTGTGCCATCCCACCATGCCCTCATCTACCTTCCCCTCCCACCCCTGACATCTGTTTTGTGTTATCTTTCTCCATTAAATTATAAATTCCTTGAGGCCAGAGGATACGGGAGTGTCTTGCCTATACTTGTCCCCAGTGTTTTGCCCAGTACTTGGCACATTGTAGATGCTTAATAAATGTGTATTGACTGGTGACTCTGGTTACTCCATGCTGCCTGTCATTGTTAATCACTACCAGTATGGTTATTGTCATGATTATAGGAGGAATTATGGTATGGAAGGACTCACAGAGGTACAGGGCGAGTCTTGTAGCCTCTACTTGCCCCGGGCAGCTCTGTGAGACTCCTCTGACTCGGTAGGGAGTAAGTGACATGCAGAGTCTCACCTAAATGCTAAGGCAGTCAGGGAGACCAGTGAGCAGCAGGTAGATCTGGGAGTAGGGAGGGAGTTCCGGTTCTGTCTCACACATGTCTGACCTTGGACAGGCGGCTTGATCTCAGCCTCAGAGTCCTCATCTATGACTTAGGCACTCACCTCATACAGTCGTTATTAGGATCAAAACATATGTAAAGTATATGAAGTGCTGGGCCTGGAGTCTAGAAGATCTGAGTTCAAATTCTGCCTGAGACACTGTGCAGTCTTAGACAAGTCAGTCTCTGTTCCCTTCAGTTTCCTTATCTAAAATGGATTAATAATAGTCATTAATATTAGTGTAATTAATAATAGTGATAATAGTAAATAATAAAACAGGGTGAGGAACAAAAGAGGCAATATTTGTAAAGCAGGTAGGACATTGCCTGACATGTAATAGGCACTATTTAAATGTCAATTATTATCATTATTAAATGGTAGCTATTATTATTAGTGGGCAGCTGGGTGGTGCAGTGGATAGAGCTCTGGGCCTGAAGTCAGGAAGTCCACCTCATCTTCCTGAGTTTGAATCTGGCCTCAGACACTTACCAGCTGTGTGACCCTGGGCAAGTCACTTAACCCTGTTTGCCTTGGTTTCTTCATCTGTAAAATTATTTGGAGAAGCAAACCTCTCCAGTATCTTTACTGAGAAAACCCCAAATGGGGTCACTAAGAGTCAGGCACGACCAAAACAACTGAACAACCACAATTATTGTTAACAATAAATAATGATCTAATTACCAGGGCCATTCCTTTGAGAATACAGGCTCTGATCTAGCAGAATCTTAGAATTTCAGTTTTAGAACGAATGCCAGAGACTCAAATCTGAACAATAATTCACTTAACAACAGCCCAGATATCTGATCATCCCACGTTTGCTTCAAGACCCCTGTAGGGAGGGAAGTGTGTTTTCTCCGAAGGCAGTTCACTCCAGTTTGGGTTAAATCTAGTTGTTAGGAAGATTTCCTTATGTTGAACTGGTCTGGTTTTCTCTAGCTTCTGCCGATTTTTTCTACTCCTACCGGGTTGGGTCAGGAAGACTTTTTTTCCTTTTCTTAATAAAAGGCAATTAATATTTTCCTAGTGTATACATTGCATTATTTTTTCATAGCTGATTTAATTTCTTTTGAAAAAAATGACACAGATTTATTATTTGTTTCTGCCACCCACTGTCCCATTGAGGAAAAAAAAGAAACACCACCTTATAAATAATAAGTACAGTCCAGCAAAATAAATGCCCACATTGACCATGTTAAGGTGAGTAGTCTGTTTCATCTTTGGTCCTCTGGAATGTTTATTGTTGCGTTGTTTATATTTCTAAGGACTTTAAAAGTTGTTTTTCTTTATCATGTTGTTATTACACACATTTTTCCTCCTAGTTTTACTCACTTCAGTCTGCATCAGTTCATAAAGATCTTCCCAGTTGACTCTGAAATGGAATATTTTGCTATTTCTTTTGACACAGTAATATTCTACTACATTCATATATCAAAATTTGCTTAGCCGTTCCCCAGTAGATTGGAACCCTCTTAGTTTCTAATTTTTGTAACCTCAAAAAGAGTTGCTATAAATAGTTTGAACCTATGTGTCCTTTTCCTCTTTCTTTGATCTCTTTGGAATATATGACTATTTCGCTTTCTCTTTCTTGTCTTATTAATATGGTTAGCATTTCTTGCATTGTTAAAGTGGTGAAGATGGACTTAATTGCCTTATGCTTGAGGCCATTGAGAAAGACTGACTTTTTTTCATTACCTATAATGCTAACTCTTGGTTTTAGATAGATATTATATTAAGAAAAATTCCACACATTCCCATGCTGTATAAGTCTGTTTAACAGTAATAGAGATTGAATTTGTCAATTTTTTCAGTGTCTTTTGGTATGATTATGTAGTTTTAATTATTTATGTTATTATACAGTTTATTATGTTTATATTCTTCAAACCATTCATTCCTTACAGCCTGGTCATAGTGTATTCTCTTTCTAACATGTTGTTGAAGCCTTTTTGCTAATACTTTAAAATTTTGGCATCAATATTCTTTAGGCATATCCATCTATCATTTTCTTCCTCTGCTTTGTGATCTAGGTATCAAGACCATATGTATGCTATGGAAAAGGATGAAGTTTCTTCTTTTCCTATTTTTGCATGCAGTTTTTATAATATCATTAATTGTTCTTTGAAAGTTTGATAGAATTTACTTGTAAATCCATCTTGTCCTGGAATTTTTTGGGGGAAGAAAATTCAGTTATTGTTTCTTCAATTTCTTTTTCTGATAATCAGTTGTTTAATCTATTTCTTCTTTTGGGATCCTGGGGTATTTTATAGTTTTGCAACTATTCATCTGTTTCCTCTATCAGTTTTATTAACATAAACTTGAGTAAAATAGTTTCTGATCATTTCATTTATTGTTTCTTCAAGTTGTGTGAATTCTCATTTTTCATTTTTGATGTGTACAATCTGTTTTTTATCTCTTAAAAACCCAATTAGGTAGGGGTGGCTAGGTGGCACAGTGAATAGAGCACTGGCCTGGAGTCAGGAGGAACTGAGTTCAAATTCGGCCTCAGGCACTTGACACATTTACTAGCCATGTGACTTTGGGCAAGTCAGTTAACCCCAGTTACCCTCCAAAAAGCAAAACAAAAGAAAACAAAACAATTAGCTAACAGTTTGCTTATGTTATTAAATCTAAAAATAGGTAGTTTTGTTTATTAAGTCAAAGTTTTTTACTTGAATTTTATTAATCTGTTTTGATTTTCAAAATTTCTACTTTGTTGTTTATTTGAGAATGTTTGATTTGCTGTTCTAGTTTTTTTTAGTTGTGTGTTCAAATAAATTGATTTATTCTTTCTTTTTTGATGAAATCATTTAGAGATAGAATTTTTCCCCCTGAAGACTTCATTAGCAGCATCTCAAAAGTTTTGGCATGTTTTTTCATCATTGCCATTTTCTGTGAAGAATTTTTCTATCATTTATATAATTTGGTTTTTGACTTTGCAATTCTTTAAAATGAAATTATGTAATCACTAATTAATTTTAATTCTTTCTTCAAAGGCACTTTAAGGAATGCACATATACACACAACTAGATACATCTGTACATGCACCTCTCTCTCTCTCTCTCTCATATATGTACCCATCCCCCACACATACCCCCCCCCATGTTGTGATTAAGAAGTGATAAGTTTAGCATTTATGTTTTTCTGCATTTTTTGGTTTAGTCTTTATGGCTTACTTTATGCCTCCTTATTTTTATTTATAATTTTTGGTTTTATTTATAATTATAAATAAATATTCAAATATTTATAATAACTATAATACTTATAATTATAATAAATAATTTTAGTTATAATTTTATAATTATTTATAATGGATTTATATTTATAATTTTATTAATAATTTTTGGTAAGATGCTTTACATATCTAGGAAGTATGTAAATTTCTGTTTACATTTAGTATTCACCATAGATCTATTATCTATAATTGTTCTGAAAATGTATTGATGTCTTTAATGTCTCTTTTTTTTTCAATAGATTTGTTTAGGTCTGAAAGGCGGTGATTGAGGCCCCACAATATTAAAACTTTATCATATATTTCTCCTTGAATTTTGATTAACTTTTTCTTTAAGCTTTTAGATATTGTGCTGTTTGTTGTGTACATATTAAGTACTGATATTATTTCATTATCCATAGCCTTTAGGTATAATACAGTTTCCCTAATTCATCATGTCTATATTTATGGTAACTTTATCTGAATTTATGTTTGATATTCTGCTTTTTTGAGTTTGGCTAAGAAGTAGCATGTTGTGCTCCAGTCTTTCGTTGTAATTACGTTTGAATCTTTATGTTTCAGTTATGCTGTAAACCACATTTTGTTGGCTTCTGTTTTCTGATGCTTTCTATTGTCCTCTTCTAATTTGTGAATTCATGTCGTTCATATGTATGATTACAATTGTCTATTTGCCTCCATTCTGTCTCATTATATTTTCCCTTTATTTGCTGTTTTCCACCTCTTTATTAAAAAAAAAGAAGGTAGTGGTGAAAGGTAGTGGAGCAACTAAGTGGCACAGTGGATAGAAAGCTAGGTTTAGAGGCAGGAAGACTCCTCCTTGTGAGTTAAAATCTGACCTCAGACACTTACTAGCTGTGTGACCCTGAATAAATCACTTAACCTTATTTGCCTTAGTTTACCTCTCTGTAAAATGAGATGAATAAGGAAACGGCAAACCACTCCCGTATCTTTGCCAAGAAAACCCAAATATGGTCATTAAGAATTAGATATGACTGAAAAATGATTGAACAACAAGAAATGGTGAAAGAGAGAACTTGCCTAACATGAATGATTTGTAATTGAAATAGCATTTTCCCACACAGTGGGTTCTTTTTCTCTTCCTCTTGCCGTGCCCCTGTCCTTGGTCCTGTATTTTTACTCTTTGTTCTCTGTCTGCTCCTTTTCCTCCTTTAAATTGCGCATATATATGTAATACTAAAAATGCTACTATTTTCATGGTTATATATGTATGTGGATGTAACTGTCTGTGTTCACCCTTCTTTTATCTGACTCTGAAGAAAGGGAGGCCGGCAGGATGCTTTCTCCCCACCCCTTCTACTGTGTTTAAGTACTCTGTATTTCTTGCACCTTGATTATATTAAGGTGATTTTCCTCCCTTTTCTCCACTTTTAGTCCTCAGTATAATCTCCTGTCCTTCCCATTTCCATCTTCAACAGAGACAATGAAAATGGAATAAAACCACTCCTAGGCCCTCTGTCTGTCATATTTTCCTTTCTATGTGACTCTTGAAGATATTATAGTTTTGAAAATACATTTCTCTCTTATTAACATGTAAATAATTCATCCCACATAGCCTCTTCCAATGAACAAATATTTGTACCTTCCTATATTTCTCTTGGCCCCTAGTTTTTATTTTTGTTCCTCCCCAATTTTAAAACTTCTGCTCCAGCTGATATTTCAGAAGGGAATGCTTGGAAAACCTCTTTTTCATTTAAAGTTTATTTTCCCCCTGGAGAATTATACCTAGTTTTGCTAGATAGATTATTTTTGGTTGTAGAAATTTATCTTTTAATTTTCGGGGAATATTGTATTCTAAACTCTCTCTCCTTTAAAATATCAGTTAAGTTTTGTGATCCTGACTTTGATTTATTGATACTGGACCTTTTTTTTATACTTCTAGTAGCTTTTCTTTTTTCTTTACAATTTTCCTTTTATTATCTTTCTTCTCTTCTTTTTTTCTCTTTTCCCTCTCTTCCTCCATCCTTCCTTTCCTTCCTTCCTTCCTTCCTTCCTTCCTTCCTTCCTGTTTTCTTTCCTTCCTTCCTGTTTTCCTTCCTTCCTTCCAGTTTTCCTTCCTTTTATCCATTCCTGGAAGTTATAGATTTTAGCTATGATATTCCTAAGAATTTTAATTTTGTGGTTTATTTAAAGATATAACAATAATTCTTTCTGTTTTTACTTACTTTCTCAATATAATAGGTCTAGTCAATTTTAATTTATGATTTCTTGAAATACAGTAAACACACTTTTTTTTGTGGGGAGAGTAATGATTTCCAGATAGTCCAATAATTCTCAGATTATCTTTCCTTAGCCTATTTTCCAGGTCACTTGTTTTTGATATTCCATTCCTTATGTTTTCTTCTTTTAAAAAATATTTTGATTTTGCTATATCTCATGATTGCCTTATTGAATCATTTCTTGTTTGGGCCACTCTGATTTTCAGGGCATTAAGGTCGTGGGAAAGGTTTCTCAGTGTCTTTTCTAAGATGTCAGTTCTGTTTTCCACCTTTTCTCCTTAGCTGTTCCTTTTTGTGTTTCTTGTTTCATTTCTTCTTGGCACTCAAAATATATGAGTTGAAAATCACCCTGTGTTTAAGGATTTTATTGTCACAATTGTGTGATAACAAGCTTCTGTGAATTTTTCACTGTTTGGGAAATATTTCATATTTGATTTCAAAGTTAATCCTTACTGATAATTACTTTCTTGATAGTTTGTAACATATTATGATTGTTGATTTACATTAAAATAAATAACACTTTTGAAAGTGTAAGTTACAAAGGAAAACAATGGGTTTACAGTCCTAGAACCTTGGATTTGGAAGGTATGTCATCAGTCATCTAGAGCAGTGGTTGTCTAGGTCAAACCCTCATACCATACATGAATCCTGTCTAGCTTCTTCTTGAAGAGTGTCCAGTGACTATCAAGTGACCACACTGGGAGGCAGCCTTGGCCGTATTTGGACAGCTCAATGATCTTCTCACCTAGTTCAGTAGGGACCACCTCTGCCTCTGTGGCTGCTTCACTCTGGCATCACCTTCCCTTATTCAGTGAGTGCCCACTGGACTTTCCCTGCCAGTCATGCTTACTTCTAATCTGGTTCAACCCTGACTCTTTTGATTCCCAGCTTCCTATTATGTCTCCCTTTTATAATATTCCATTATAATGGAAGCTCCTTGAGGGCAGGAACTGTCTTTCTTTTTGCTTTTAGCACAATCCTGGCACTTAGTGCTTAATATATTGTTTATTTAATCCAATAGAGTTGAATCTAATATTTAGGGAGCCTTTCTTTCAATTAGTCTAAAGTTTACCTACTTGGAACTTTTTCTCATTGCTTCTGGTTCTGCCCTCTGGGGCCAAGCAGAAAAAAGTCTACTCCCTCTTTGGTTGTAAGTTTTGCTGTACAGATTAGCATGTTTGTGCTTCTGTTTGAGGGACCTAAAAGAAACTCAACAATTCAATTATATTTAATTTGTAATTAACTCCCTCCCAAGCAGCTAATGATGCATAGCATGGAGGCTGCAGTTCTTGATAGGCAAAGAATGGTACAAAACGGTTCCTTCAGAGAATGCTCAGCTCAAGGTTGGTCACAAAGATGGTTGTAGCTTGCGCTTCATTGAACAAAGGAAGTTTCTATGTAGGCCACTGAGTTTGAGAATAGAAGTATGGCAGCTAATGAGTAAACACTGCATCAGATCCGTAAGAGCAATGGAAATGTTTAAATATTTGACTGGATGTAATCTTGAATTCATTAAATGAATATTTAAGAGGCACTTAGAATACATGATCCTTGCCCCGTCTTTTATTGTTTTATGAGACTTTCTATGGTAACCAGGAGAATTGGAAAAGGACGTGGTGCAGAAATGTCTGGCAGTTTGGGAGTTTTGATTCTCAGTTACTGTTTGTGATTGAGGAAGTCATGTTGTACTAGAAATTGTTCTTCCCTTGGAGGCTGAAGACCGGGGTTCCAATTCTTACTTCTGCTCCACGGGTAAGCAAGACTCTCAACAACTGATAGAGAAGGCTCCAACTTTTTGAGTCTCGGTACTTGGGAGGAAGATGGCATCATAAACAGACATAGAAAAGTAGGAGGAAGGACATATTTAAGAAATAATCATGACTTCAGTTTGAATATATTGCTTAAATGACAGTTATTATTTATGTTGTATCTTTTACTAAAAGTAAGGGATTTTACATATATGTATATGTATACATGCATACAAACAAACATACACACACACACACACACACACACACACACATATATATATATATACACACATACATACATACATATGCAGCCTTTAAGGCTCTCCTGGAACAAAATGGCAGTCCCCTAAGATTAAGTTTGTTTGGCACCTTTTTAGGTAGTTATAGATATTCGTCATAGTTAGGAATATGCTTAACTATCCCAAAACCAAGCTTAAGAATCACAGTATTAGGCACTGGGGATACTCAGCTTGAAAGGCCACATGGGGAAGGTGAAAAGGATCCACATCTGTCCATCACCGGCCATTAGTCCTTGGGCTATAAAAGAGCATCCCGCAGATGCAATGCTAATGCAGCTGTTTGGTGTGGAGGCCTGAGATCCAGCCCTGGATGCTGGTAATGAAGACCTAGCACTGTTTTCTTATTTTAGGGAAACCAGTCCAAAATATTAACGGACTCATTTTAAAATGAGTTGGGGTAGCCCAGTGGGGAGAGCATCAGGCCTGAAGTCAGGATGGCATTAATTCAAATTCAGCCTCATACACTTGGGAACAGTGTAATCCTTGTCAAGCTGTTTAGCCTCTGCCTGCTATGGTTCCCTCATCTGTAAAATGGGAATAATCATAGTACCTACCTCCCAGGTTGTTGTAAGGATAAAATTACGTATCTATATGTGTGTGTATATATGTGTGTCTGTGTATGCATGTATATGTATATGTATAAGTATATATGTATATATATACACACACACACATATATATAGTGCTTTGTAAACATTAAAGCACCATATAAATGCTACCTATTATGGCTATTTATTATTATTATTATTATTATTATTTTCAAGAGGCATATGAAATAGTCAAAATGTTGGATATGAAAATTCTTTTAATGAGTAGTTTGAGTATAAATTAAAGAACTCAAAGACATTCTCCAGTTTATTGAATGGAACATTGTTGGAGGATTTAGGAAAATATGAACAATTCAAGTCATTAAGTAGCAAGAACTTATAATATGCAAGACCCTGTGCTAAGCACTGGGGAATAAAGACATGCTTCTAATAATTAATTAATTCTAATAATTAATCCCCAAGTAGAGTCTCATGGGACCTAAGAGGGCTCCTGGTTCAACATACTCACTATGTAGAGATGACCAAATTGAGGCCTAGGAAGCCAATGGGACTCAAAGTTGTGCAAGAGGTAGAGACAAGAATTCAATCCAGTCTTCCTTCCACTTGATGCCAATACCACCTACATCATTTGGAGAGAGAGCTCACAGTGATGGAGGCGAGGAAAGGTTTCCTGTAAGGGATGGCACCTGGGCAAAGTCTAGAAGGAACAATGTGCACTGAAAGATGGAAATGAGGGGTGTCTGTGCATTAGTTATGGGAGGTGGGAGATGAGATTCTTTGCCAAGTAGGCTTTCTGGGCTGGACTATAGAACATGAAAGTAATGTGATATGTCTGGAAAAGTCACTGGAGTCAAATGATGAAGGGCTCTCGATGCCAAAGAATCAAGTTTGAATTTTGTCCTAGACAAAGGTTCTCAACCTTCTGAATGCCACGACCCTTTAATACAGTTTCTCATGTTGTGGTGACCCCCAACCATAAAATTATTTTCGTTGCTACTTCATAACTGTAATTTTGCTACTGTTATGAATGGTAATCTAAATATCTGATATGCAGGATGTATTTTCATTGTTACAAATTGAACATAACCCACAGGTTGAGAACCGTTGTCCTAGAGTCATTGGAGAGCTGTGGGGCAATGTGGGCAGACTCAGACTTTACCATGGTCATCATGGTAGCTGGGTGGTGGATATATTGGAGGGGCAGAAACTGGGAGCAGGGGGACCAATTAGGAGGAGTTCCGAATAGCAGAATGGATTGAATTCTGAATCTGAGGAGGAAGTACAGTGACTGTATCCTTGAGATCCTGGATCCATCTAAATATTAAATATCTAAGAGACCTTAAGTCATTGAATATGAAGTTCCTTGAGAAAGCATCATATCCATCCTATCCCTTTCTGGATTCCACCTAAATCACCCCATCTAAATAAGAGTAGATGCTCTTTTTAAAGCACAGACAAGAAGGAAATTCTACAGCCCCCTTTAGAATTTTGTGGAAGCATGAGAATGGAGGTTTTGAGGCTGGTGACAGTTGTCAGCATGCACCATACATGTGTGTGTATACACACACACACACACACACACACATTTTTTTGCCCCATCTTGCTGTGCACAGCTGGAAATATAACCAGGGAGATTAAACTCCTTTATTTTATTGTGCTTTGGGAAATCTGAACAAGAGAGCAGTGTTACTACAAATGAATTCTATTTTCCTTTTTCATTTCTCAAACCGAAGTCCTAGGAAATCTGTTACTCCCTCGGGTGACATCAATCTTTATGGGGACAATGGGAGATGGTTCCCCTTCAGAGGCTTCTTTCCAGTCCTGACTTGAAAGAAGGTTTGAGGTCTGTAGGAGCTGCAGACAGCGAGATGTCACTAAGCCTGTAACTGCCACTGGAGTTTCTCTGCCTCCTTTTTCACCCTTTTAACGCAGGCCTTTCGTTTCCAATATCTGTTCCCCTAGGTTGTCACTAAGAAATGCAAAGTCTCTCATTTTCCCCTTCCCAGGGACATAGCTGGCCATTAGTTATTTCCCATTCTTTTCAAAGGTCCCATGGTCATTTCACTCAATTGGCACAGGAGACAGAGACACATGAAATCATGAATGGTAAAAAGGCACCATGGTTAGAACAACAAGAAAAAAATCAATGGATTTTTATAAACTCTTATCGATACTAAGTTTTACTTGCAGTGGTGTTTGGACATAAATTTCAGGAAATTGTATGTAAATGTACTCATTAGTGCTTGGTAATATTGAGCATCTATTTTGGCTTTAGGCGCAAAAGCTATTACTACTTATTAAAAAGAGTAATTGATTTTCCATTTTTTAAAACTCAGAATTTTCTTTTTCATTTTGGTTCCATCTCCCTTTTCTGGAGGGAGGCAGAGCATTTTTATAGGGCCCGCCAATGTTCGCCTAGGGCATGTAAAGGATTTTAGGACAAATTACATTGTGCTCTAATAATTTCGAGGGCATAGGGGAGGAAGGGCAGGCACAGTGTTAGTGCATCAGCTATTTGGAAATGGATTTGTTCCAGCCAGAGAGAGAGAGAGAGAGAGAGAGAGAGAGAGAGAGAGAGAGAGAGAGAGAGAGACCCAGAACAAGTTGAAGGATTTTCTGATAAACAATTACTCTCCAGTTATATAGTCTTTCATCTGAACATCGTCGTTCTTACTTTAACATTTTTATAACTTGATACCCAGATAAAGATTTGATACCCAAGTAATACAACTAATGAGTGAACAGTACCGAGATAACATGGGCTGGGTGGCTTGTGAAGGATGGACTGGGGCCAGCTAGAGACTGTGAACCATGGGAGTTTGCCTTTACTCACTCACCAATCTATTGTTCTAGTGCAATGATGGCTGCTCCCATGCATCTAGTATCTCATCAATGTGGACTGTCTTCAGTGGTGTCGATTGCAACCCATCTATTCTTTCTCATTGTCAGAACCCTTGTCCATATCTTTCTGTAAATCCTTCCCATAGGAGTCACCCATATAGCATTGAGAGGTCTTTATCCAGAACAGGGGTTCTTTGCTCCTTTATGTATGTCCTGGACCTTTTAGCAGTCCAGTGAAGCTTATGAGACCTAATGCGTAAAATAAGATCCAAAGAATCACAATGGAAAACATTTCTGTTGGAATACAATTATAAAGTCTTTTTTTGAAATAGAGAAAAGAGATTCACAGACCCTCGTTAAGAAGTTGTGCCCTAGATCTCTTGTTATTATGTGAGTAAAACTAGCATTTATTATGCAATTACTAAAGATTGTGCTAGATGCTGGGGATACAAAGATGTAAAAATGAAATAGTCTCTGTCCTCAAGGAGCTTATATTCTGTAGGAAGAACAAGCACGTGTATGAATGGGCAGTTTCATTGTTGATGGTTTTGATGAGAAGGCACTGGTAATTGGTGGGAATAATGAAATCTTCGTTTAGTGCTTTAGCTGAGCCTTGAAATTCTTAAAGGCACAAGTGGGGAGAGAGACCTTTCCTGGCATGGGGCATGACTTTAGCAAAAGCATGAAGACAGGAGATGCGTAAAGAGTAGGGAAAAGTTTCATCTGACAGTTTTGTAGGGTGCGTTAAGGGAAGGATTGCAGGATAAGACTGGAAAGGTTGGTTAGAGGCCAGGGAATGAAAGGCTTTGGATGTTAATCCATAACATAGACTGGACAAAGGCATTTTTAACCCACTTGGTTTCTCCTGTGTGGATAGTTAGGCCAAACTTTTTGGAATGATTGGATATAATTTAAGAGGAGCTGGAGTATTCTAGGGCTTGTTGATGGAATGTAAGTTCTCTGAGGGCAGGGACTTTTGTTTGGTCTTTGTATCTCAATATCTAGCATAGTGCCTGGGGATTCAAAGACATGACAGGCCCCTAATAAATGCTTGTTGATTGATGCAAGAAGGCAAAATCATTAACACATGCAAAACCCCAAAATCTCCTTATGGTGTATAAAAAGAGCTGTGGTTTTGATTTTCATATTCTCTGTCTTCTCACAAGTATTTATTTAATTTCTAAGCTTTAATATATCCATGCTTTTATTTGCCCCCAGTAGCATAGGTTACTATCCCTTCACATGCTCTCGTTGAGTTAATTACTGTACCTGCCCATCCCATGAATCTTCTATAGAGAGAGAGTCGTTACGCAAGGGGCTGCAGGTCCCCTTGGATTCTCTTAATACATCATAGAGACCTGACTTTCCCTCACTGGATCATAGCCTTTGAGTGGGGAGGAAGCCTTCAATCCAGCCACCTCATTTTATAGAGAAGGAAGCCAAGGCCCAGATTGGTGTAAAATGCTAGGAGATACCGTGGATGGAGTGAACACATGAGTTAAAATCCAACCTCATACACTTACTTGCTGTGTGACCCTGGGCAAGTCATTTAACATCTCTGTGACTCAGTTTCCTTGTCTGTAAAATGGGAATAAAAATAGCACCTCCTTCTCAAGGTTGTCGTTGGTCAGAGAGGATAATGTATGTAAAGTGTTTTACAAAACTTAAAGTGCTCCATAAATGTTTGCTATGATTATTTTATTTTAGACTCCCTGACTGACCCCTCCTTTTCTGCTCAATGGATTTTAGAGCGCTCTTTGGGTGAAAGTCATTGTTTGTTATCCATCTTTATCCATATCCACTCATCCCACCATGTTTCTGTCACTATTCCAACTTCACCATTTCACTGACCGTTGTGAGTTCTCTACATAGGAGTAAAATGATGAACCTTATCAGTGACATTTCAAGGAATTAAACACAAGTATCATTTTCAGGTGCATATAGACCTGTATAGTAGACTGAAACACATACAAAATAAAAAGCTTTGGAGAAAACCAAAGGCAAAAAGGGTCATTTGTGAAATGTATCAGATGACAGGAAAATGAGCTGGTCAGGAAATGAGAGCAAGGGAGGACCAAAAGCCTTTGTGTTCCCTGGGGAGGCTCAGGATCTCAGGAGAAAGCAAGGAAGGTCCTGAGCATTCTGAGTGAACCCTGAAGTGAAAATGATGGCGAGATATGGAGATAGGAGGGACAGGCGTGGATGGGTCGGAATCCACATTATTAGAGGGGAATCCATATTGATGAGCTGCACTTTTCTGCAAACCTATCTCCCCTTTACACCCTGGCCCCATGCACACACTTACACCCATTCATACGCAGGCTAACCCTCATATGTATATAATTAACAAAGTGCTGAGTTTCTTCCTGACAGCGCCGAGATGGGGACCAGCTTCAGCAAGCTCTCAAGCACCAATGGTTAAATTGTCAGTGTTATCATTGGGATGGGCAAACACTGCAAATCTGAGTCTGATTGATTGTTTGGTTAATCATCTAGACATAAGTGATGGAGAAAAGATGAATTATGTGCATGAAACTTAAAAGAGGGTGTGTGAGGCGTACTTCTCTCCCCTCCTCACCCCCCCCCCAAGCCCGTTGTTAAATATTTCCCAGCATACAACTGCTTCTGGGCCACCCTTGTGAGGGAATTCAAGAACAAAAGTTCAACTGAGATTTCTACAATGTGTGCTTTGTGTGTGGCATTGTGTTCAGTCTTGGGCACATATAGAGAGGTAGATTAGAGACTGCTGCAAGGAGTCTGCTTGAAGAAGGTAGCAGAAGCATAGGCACAGATATTGGTGATACCCAGGAAAGGGTGACAAGTACAAAGGAGGGACACCTCCTGGTCAAGTTCTGGGAGGAATTGGGAGGGAGGGGTCACTATCACTGGGGTGCAGGGGCAGAGCATGGATAATTCCACAGAGCAACCCCAGATTTAAGCCATGAACAGAGGTGGGGCTTCCAGTAGACTGAGAAGGGACTGGGGCTGGGATGTGGGGAGATAGGTGGCAGGAACAAACGCCTAGTGAGTGGAGAGGGCTGGAGAAGAACGGACGATGAGGAATTGGCTAGTTTGAATTGGAACCTAAAGCCCAGGAAGAGGCACCATGTGGGATGAGACCAGTAAGGCAGGCTGGAGCCAGGTGCTCACAAGCCTTGAATGCCTTCTACAGGGATCCACAGGACAGATGCCATTCAAGCTTTTCTGTTTATAATTTTAATTAAGTTTATTACTGGACTCTAAGCCATTTTCTTCTATTTTTAAAACATATAATCGCTTTATTTTTTGTCTTTTTGAAATCTGTTTTGTTTTGGTATCATGCCATTTCCTGATATCTCTCTTCCTGCCCCCAACCTTGCTGTTCACTGTCCATTTACCACCCCCTAAAAACCAAAAAATGCACAAAAAACCCCAATCCAACAATAACTCCTCCCCAACCAGCAAGAAACAGCTAAAGAAAGAAAACTTCAACCTCTGCAGGACTGCATATGACACCATATGCCACATTCCACACCCATAGGGACCCCCGCCTTCCCCACCTCCCCCAAGAGGAAAGAGATTCATCTCATCATATGTTCTCTAGGACTAAGGTTGGCTGCTCCAATTACTCAGAGTTCTGATGCCTTTTAGTGATGTTTCCCAGATTTATTTTTAAGTCTGGGTTTAATTTCAAGGGTGAAATAATGTAAAATATATTAAAGAAAAAATATGACATGTTAACAACCCTATGCCATTACATAGCTTTCAAAAATACCATTTAGGTAGAGGTGTATCTTAATTTTCCTGTCTCTGTACTTACATCTGTCTATCTATCTATCCACATATACCTATACACACACACACACACACTCACAGGTATTTAGGTATAGTGGATAGAGCGCTGGGCCTGAAGTCAGGAAGACTCATCTTCCTGAGTTCAAATCTGGCCTCAGACACTTCCTAGCTGTGTAGCCCTGGATGAGTCACTTAACGCAGTTTGCCTCAGTTTCCACATCTGTAACTGTAGAAGGAAATGGCAAACCACTCCAGTGTCTTTGCCAAGAAAGCCCAAAATAGGGTTTTGAAGAATTGGACATGACCGGAAAGCAACCGAACAACCATGTGCCATTCCCTGTGCTATATTATTATTATTTATTACATCATGATTATTATAACTTGTGCCGTTATATGATAGTTTCCAGACTTTATTGTAATTGTGAGGCAGACTGGGCTTTGAACCTCTTTTGTTGATGAGGAAGTTTAAACTTGGCATTGAATGGCAAACTCACCACATGACTTAATTTAGGGCTCCCAGCTCTATTGTTTGTCCCAGAGATTTGCTATCCTTTTTAGATACAGTGATGGGTGAAATAAAAATTAATTAGAAGCTGGAGCCTGATTTTAGGATGGGATGCCAGGCACATGTATCAGATTATTAGGCGAGCTATAAAACAAAACCTGGGATTTGTATATTTAGAACTTATAATAAATCTGTCTGTCATGGAAATCAGATGACTCGACGTACATCCTTCAAGGCGAATGGACTCACAGAATTTGTAGGTCTCCTTTCCCCAGCAGGCGTTTGGGGTCTGCTACCTTCTAGCAATAGGTCCATGAGCAGGGAAGTCTGTTCTTCCCTGACCCTCCTTGGTGATATGAGCAAAGATAAGACCTTAATCTCAAGATCATAAGCACCAGACTTTAGTGTAAAAGAGATTCTGATCAAGGGAAGCTGACTGAGTTTGAAGTGAGAAATTTGTAGTGATTGTGATTGTTTGTACTCCAGCTTGATGTATTCTTTGCAACAGACCCACCTTTGGGTGTCAAAGCTTTGGAGCCTGTTCATCCATAGGCATTGTTGCAGCTGCCGCCGCACATCATGCTTGTGTTCCATCTAGCTCGTTCTTTGGGGGCACTAGGAGCCCCTGGGGACATGCTAATGGAGGCTCCACTTCCTTTGTCCTTCTGAGGCCCTGCTAGTCTGAGCCAAGAAGGACTTGAAATTCACTGAGTCAGGAATCAAAGGGATCAAAGGACTGAGAACTTAGCAGAACCTTAGGGATCGTCAGTCCAATTTCTTTATTTTACAGTTGGGGAAACTGAAGACCAGAAAGGTCAGTCTTGCCCAAGGTCATAAAGGTAGCTAAGCTGGAATTTGAGCCTCCGACTACAAAGCCAGAGCTCTTTATACTGTGTGAATCAATCATTCAACAACTGTGTTATAGGCTATTCTAGGTAAAGCACTAGGCACTGTACTAGGCAGAAGGAATGGAAAGATGTAATTAGAACAGTCCTGGCCCTAAAGGAGCTTCCCTGAAATTACAGGAGACTTCAAACAATTAAGCATTTACTGTGTGCCCTACTGTGTGGCAAGCACTTCCACCTCCCCTTTGTTAGACCCAGAAAAAACTAAATGATCCCCACCTTACCAATGAAGCTTAGTCTAGCTGAGCAAAGGTAGCAAATGCATTGAGCACCACTTTTACTGTATCACCATCACCCCCTCACACACACACACACACACACACACACACACACACACACATACACACACATACACACATACACACTCCCTTACACCCACCCACCATCATCTGTGCCCCTACGATCACCACCACCATCACCATCACTGCTGCCATCACAACCACTGCCACAGACACCACCATCACCATCATCATCATCACCATCACCCCCTCACACACACATACATGTTCCCTTACACCCACCCGCCATCACCCATGCTCTTACCATCACCACCATCATCACAATTACCCCCCGCATACACACATAGTTCTCTTACACTCACCATCATCACCTCTCACCGTCACCATCACTGCCGCCATCACCACCACTGCCACTACCACCACCATCACCATACCTTTTTTGAGGTTGGAGCAGCTTGAGGTCTAGAGTTCGGCTCTATACTCTCTAACTCTAGGTCTGTTATATGTACCCATCCCACAGCAGAATGTCAGTTCCTTGAGCATAATAAAGGCAGTATTGTCACAGTGGAAGGAGCACCAGATATAGAGAGCCAGAGGGCCTGGGTTCAAATTCCACTTTCATATCACCCTCTGTGTGACCTTGGGTAAATTGCTTAACTTCTCTGGGACATCTGTGTAATGGACATTTTGTAATAAATGGCCCCTGTGATTTCTTCAAGCTCTGAAGTCTATACAATAAGAAGGGGTAGGCAAGGATGTCTCATGAGGATCTTGGCAAAGAGATTTCTCTCTCCATTCTGGCCACATTTTACACACACACACACACACACATATTTTATTTATACATATGTGCATATATGTATACATACATATGACATATATGCACATATAATCTTTTAACCAAGGTCTTCATGAGACATATACAATCAGATTTATAAAATATATATGATGTGCAAAATGTATGTCCACTTCAATATCAATATATACATAAATCACCCATCTATCTGTCTATCCGAAGGCTTTAGAATACCCCTTTTCTGTTCATATACATACAGTAAGCAAGTTCCCTGAGCTGGAAATGTGGTTTGTATCAGCTCTGTCTGTGTTCAGTGATCTGTGCTGAATTGTTTGCTGTGGCTGGTGTCTGGTCCTGAGTCCTTCTTGGTATTTATGGCCTCACTTTCACCGCTTTGACCCTATTGGCAGAAGTAACAAAGAGTCGGGCGCTGAGGACGTTGATAGACGGCAGCGATCTCGGCTTTGAGTTGTCTTGGCCGCCTGGGCTGCAGGCTCATTGTTTAAATCGCGCCTCATTACAGCCATGCCGTTTGGTGGAGGTGCCCGATATGACAGGCAGGCACAGGCCAGCCGGGGCACTGTCACCACCTCTTCTAGAATGCCAGACTTTGTTGGGGTGTGGGAGTGGCAGAGAAAATCAACTCAAAGCAAAGATGATGTCTTTGGTTCAAGGTTGGCTGGGGTTTCTGAGACCTCCTCTATCTCCTTTTCACAGGCTCTGGAGTGAAAACATGAACAATGCATTAGGCCAGAAAAGAAGGGCTGATATTGGACATTTCCTTCAATCAGGAAGATGCTGCCCAGGCTGGCCCATCCTGCCCAGTCCAGTCCAGATGCCACCTTCTGGGATATGGCAGAAAGATCGTAGGGACTCTGATCAGGGTCAGTCAGTGGGTCGTTTTCCACTGGCTTAACAGCCACAAAGCATCTGTGGCTTCTTTGTACTTCTGGGATAAGATACTCCCTTGAGTGACATTCAGAACCACAGGTCCATAGATGTAGCACTGGGAGGACCCTCAGGGCCTTCTAGAGTAACTTATCTTTCAGATGAAGAAACTGAAGCCAGAAAAGATTAGGTGATTCCACCCAGGGTCCTACAGGTAGTCCTCACCCCAGGTAGGGCTCACTAACTAGGCAAGCTGTCTGTCACTCCATTGCATTGTCCCCCTAAACCACTCACAACCTGGTTCCAATATATCCTTCCAAACTTATTTGACCTTATCCTACTATCTTCTGACAACTTGCTGTTTCTAGAACAGGAAATTCCGTCTCCTACCCTTGTGCCTTCATATAGTCTGATCTCCATGCCAGGGATACCTACCCTCTTCACCTTCTCTGTGTTTTCAAGACTCACTTTGGGCATAACCTTCTAAAAGTGGCCCTTCTAAAATCTCCTCTTGACAGGACTTCCCTTCTTTCTACCCTATTACTTTGTCTTTCCTTTCTCTGTAGTTTCTGTCTTCTTATCCATTCACAGGATACACCCCTCTCCCCACCCCACAGAATGTAAGTACCTTGAGGGCAGGGACTATACTCCTTAGGGGGTTAGCATGCCTAGTGCTTACTGAATAATGGATACTTACCCGTTGAATTGAATTATTGAAGATTAATGGACATATAAGATCCTATGTTATCTTAGTCCAGTACTTAGCTCAGATTTATTTGTGGCTTATGGTGGCTTACTAGATACCCTGGGGGAAGGAAATCCGCTCTTCAGTGAGATTATGGATCCATCAAAGAATAGTTTCTGCCTGTGTAGTCTATCAGAAGTCTGGAACACTTGGCCTCAGGGCTGCATGTGGCCCCCAACACTCTAATGCGGTTGAACCAGATGAAAATGTAATTGGGAGATATTTTACGAAATGAATTAAAATACAACAGAACTTATATAACATTAATATGCAGTTTTCCAAGAATATGTCACAGGGATCCTTATGTATGGATCAATATCATCCATTTCTGTTTGAATTTGATGACACTGGTCCATATATGCACATTCTTCACTTTATGTTACTTGGTTATTTATTTTTCTTTCGAATTTTTTTTTCCAATTTATGTGCCTTTATTTCTTCTTCTTCCTTCCACCCCCCTCCATTGAAAAGGAAGAAAAAAAAAGAATAAACAAAACTTTTATAACAACTGTGTATATGAGATTTCAAAAAAATTAATTCCTCACATTTTAGTCCATTGCCTCTTTTCTTCTTTCAAATTAAATTCTATTTTTAAAAAAATTAAGATGCATTCATTTTCTATTTACCTGTTTAGATGCATGTTGTCTATGTACATGGCAGTTTCCTTTAGAGGCTGAGAGGTAGAGTGGAAAGAGGACTGATTTGGAACGGGACAAACTGGGTTGGAATCCCCATTGGGCCTCTTCTTGTTTGTGTGACCCTATTAGGGAAGTGATTTCCTCTTTCTGGGCTCCATTTTCCTCATCTGTAGATTGAAGGGTTTGGTTCCTATAACCTCCCGGGTCCCTTCAGGCTCTAAACCTGTTGGACAATAGAATGAAAACTCAACTCTTCCGTTCTTTTTGCCACTTGTATTCCAATGGAAGGCATTTATTAAGAGTTGTTGGATGAGTGAAATGGTGAAAGAGAGAATCATGCAGGTCAGTTGCCTGCTCTTTCCTCTTCCCAAACATAGAATTTTAGCTCATTTGTATTGATTTCTTGTTTTTGTATCTCATTCATTTTAGAGTCTTTTCCTCTTTACCTTCTACCTTATAATAGATAAAACACACACACACACACACACACACACATTTCAAGTTGTGCTCTACATAAGGAAATAGTGAAGGGAAGAAGGAAAGGGGAGAAATTACCCCCCAAAATGGAAAAGAGCTCTAAGGATGTAGTTTTTTGTTGTTTCAGGTGACCTCTGTGGAGCATCTAGACAGGTACCTTAGCCATCAGAATTCATAGCAGTGGCCTCTCTTTGGTTGGTTGGCCCTAATCTTTGCGTCTGTTGCACATTCTTCTTGCAGAAGAATTATGGTTGGTGCCCCTTTGCCCTTCCCAGTAGGGATTACTGGAGGTCCCATTTGGGTCATTGTGCCTCTTGTGTTAATTATAGATATTTTATGCAAGGCCTGAATGCTGTCCTGTCCATTACATATTACTGAGTAAACCTATAAATACTTGCACTAGGGTGATATTTGACTTCATTTTGCATCTGACAAGTCAAAATAAAAACCGACCTAAGTGTGATCGCATTGTTAAAATGTTCAGATAAATTATTTGGTTCATAAATAAATAATTTTAACTTTTATGATAATGGAGGGAGGAAAGGTGGTACAAGGCTTTTTGAATATGCTAGTAATTCATTCTTCTGTAGCTGAGATCAACAACACCGTGAATTAAATGGCCCAGTATTGGAGGACAGACTTCTGTGTCTTAGAACAAGTCACTCTTTGGACATATTTGCATTGTTGTAGACTGATTAGTATGGAAGGAATACTGTGTAAAGCATCTTCTTTAGCATTTACAGGATGGTAGATTTAGAACAGAAGGGCTCTTCTAGGTGAATGTGCCCCACCTCCTCATTTTATGGGCTCAGAGAGATGAAATGGCTTCTTAGGGTTTTGTAGCTAGGTAGTAGTAAAACTAGGGATTCCAAATTCATTTTCCTTTCCACTGTGTCACGTTTTGCCTCATCCACAGGCTTTATGTTGTACATGCTTCCCTGCCTAGAGCCATGTAGTGAGTGTTGGATGGTTTCATAGGATGGTGGAGAAGGAGGAGAAAAAGGCTAGGGTTCCAGCTCATATCCTTTCTCTTGCCTCCTTTCTCCATTCCCCCTCTTCTTCCTCTTCCTTTCATCTCAATAGGGGACAACTGGGTCTAAACTGGAGAGGTTGGAGTGACCAGACCTACCCCAGGGAGGCAGGGCTGGACTGGGAACAGCTACAGCTTTATGTCTTGTGCCCACATCTTGCATTTCAGCCAGTGACAGCAAACTGCTTTGCCTCCCTGATGTGCTTTCAGCTGTGTAGGGCAAGGCGGCCAGTCTCTGTTGGCCATCTACTGTCTTAAAAATAATTTTGTCTTATTTTGATTACTCTTTTTTCTTCCCCTTAAATTATTTATGGTTAGTATGATTTTTTAAAAATTGAGTTCCAAATGCTCTCTAGCTCCTCCCTCACCCATTGAAAAGGCAAGAAATGTGAAACCCATTATACGTGTGAAATCATGCAAAATATATTTCCATATTAGCCATGGTGGATCTCTTTGGTTTCAACCTCCTATGCTTTTGGAATAGAGTCCTCCTCACATCCTTCTACACAGAAAATCATCTCCAATAGAAGGAAAACTAGGAAGAGAGCCAGCATTTAAGCTCCTACTGCATGCCAGGCACTGGGCTATCCTCTTTACAAATGCTCCTTGTAAGTAGGAATCACTTCATTCTTTGTACTTGTGCTCAGTGCCTGGATCAGTGGAAACTTTACAAATACTTGTTGATTTAACAATGATTAAAAAGTGAATGGAAAAGTAAACAAAACTAAGGAATGGATCTACTGTATTTGACCATATAAACCAGCAGTTCTCAACCTGTGGGTTGTGATCTCTTTGGAGGTTGAATGACCCTTTCACAGGGGTTGCCTAAGACTGTCTGAAAACACATATTTCCAATGGTCTTAGGAACCAAGACACTGCTCCTCTATCCATCTCCAGGCCGGTCTACCCACATGCAAATATGCCCATATAGGAGTATTAAAGGAAGGTTGAGAACTGCCGATATAAGCAATATTCTATAGTCATAGCCTCTGACCTCTTCAGGGAGGAGAGGGAGCCCTGTCTCCCCTTTTTAGACATCTTGACTGCCTCTTGCTTCCCGCCTCCTTTGGCCACCCTCTAACCCCCAGATTCTCAGTGTCTCCATGCTCCCCAGATTCCCCAACCCCAAAGTCTATTGTCTGGCTTTCACATTTTGTCTCCTTTTCCCATTCCTCAGGCTGAAGGGCCCATCCCTGAAGGACTGTCAGTCTCAACTGAGATGTTCTGATTGTAGACAGTCATTGCCCCTGAGCAGTAGGAGCTTCCCATCTGAGCCAGATCCTGAGGAATCTGGAAGCGTGGATTGATCACACTAGCTGGTTATAAAATCCACAGGCAGCAGGTGAATGTGGAGTGCAAAGCCTGTCAAACCACACACCTTGTTGGTATTAAAAGCCTGCAGCCTGCCCCCAGACCTTGTTTCTCATTAGCTGCCTCTGACTTTATTGATTCTGGCTCTGACATCACCTTCCACTTCTTGGTCTTTGGCTCTGCCACCTGTATCCTGGTTACTGACCTCAGATTTTTCTTAAGACCCTTCTGGACCCTCCTTATATGAGGGTCTCCTGGCTGCTCCATTCCCCTCTCTGGTGAGTGGGGAATATTTCACTGTGTGCCATGGAACCCAGTCAGACTCATCCAAGCAGCAGGACGGGGTAAATAGCACCGCAGGTAGTTGGATAAAAGAGAGAAAGTGGTCGAGACTTAGGTGCTACGACTTCCAGTCTCAGTTCCTCTGTGCCTTTACTGTTGGACATAGCAGGTCACTTTCCTTTTTGCATTTCATTTTCTCTGGTCATTAAAAGAAAGGGTCAAACAACCTGGTGGGTAGTATCCCTTTCTGCTATCTAGCCACCTAACCCCAAACCAATTATATATCTTATGTTTTTATTAGTATTCATGTATTGAACCTGAATGTTCAACATTCTCTAGGAACATCTGCATTAAACATGGAAACCTGTAAACATTAATAAGTACATTCCTGTGGGTTTACAAGGTTTACAAAGCTCCTCATACCCTTGTTTTGTATTTGAGCTTATCAACCAGTCAAGCATTTATTAAGTTGCCTATTGTGTGCTGGGAGCTGGATTCTAGGAGGTAGGTGGGAGGTATTACAGTTTATTATGTCCATTTGAGAAACAAATAAACTAAAGGCTGAGGGTTAATTAACTTGCTCAGAGTCTAACAGCTGGTAAGTGTCAGAGGTTCAGTTAAAATTCAGGTCTTTCTTATTCCCAGTCCAGGATGCTATCCAGTACAACACAAATCTTTATCATTAAACTTTGATGCAGAGACTCTTGTATGTGGAGCACTGAGATTAGTATTAGGGAAGCTAGGTGGAGCCGTAATGCACAGAGCACTGGACTTGGAAACAGGAAGATTCATCTTCACGAATTCAAATCTGGCCTCAGACACTTACTAGATGTGTGACCCTGGGCAAGTCACTTAACCCTCTTTGCCTCAGTTTCTTATCTGTAAAATGAGGTTGGTGAAGGAAATGGCAAAGAGCTCCAATATCTTTGCCAAGAAAACCCCAAATGGGGTCATGAAGAGTTGGACATGACTGAAACAACTCAACAATAAGATTAATATTTGGATACAAAGACACTTTGGGCAAAATTACTGCACTCAAAATTTTTATAATCATTTTGGATTTCATAAGGCAAATACTTTTATTTGATGATGAAGGATCTTGAGTTTATGCTTATCAGGATCAGCTGAAGTAAATAGGGGTGTTTAGCCTGAAGAAGAGATG
>CM053599.1:19684644-19697212 GCA_028646575.1 Pseudocheirus occidentalis | reverse complement strand
AATTACTGTCTTCAAAGACATTGATAGGGAAGAGGGATTCACCTTATCCTGCATGGCTCCAGAGGGCAGAACCAGGTATGATGGATAGGCAAGAGGCAAACTTGGCTATAAATCAGGGGAAAAACACATTTCCTAATCATGAGAGCTATTCAGAAGTGGAAGAGATCGCCAGAATCTCACCTCACTTAGGGTCTTTAAGCAAAGGCTAGGTAACTGCTTTTTGAGCACTCTGAGGAGGAAATTCTTTCTCACATCTGGATAAGACTTGGTGGCTGTTGAGGTCTTAACTCTGAAATTCTGTGTTCCTGGGCTCTGGAGCTTCTTACTCTTCTCCATCTGCAGCAGGGGCTGTTTTCTGCTTACCATCAATACCAGGCTCTCAGCCACATGCCTATCTCACCTTTGCAATCTGCTTAGGATCCTCTGGTATTCAGTTTCCTCATCTGTAAAATGGATGTAACACAATAATAGCATCCACCTCTTGGGGCTTCTGTGAGAAACAAGTTGTCCTTCATCCTTAGTACTCAAAGAGAAACAATGACATTATGCGGTGATGTCTTGGCTTATGAAAGAACTGAATTTAAATGGGGCAAAGCTGTGCACAGTCGTCCACTTCACTTTCTCTTCCAGAGTTGTTGAAGTCCAGTGGCAGGACCAACAGGTAAAATGCTTCTAAGTTTTCAAGTGTTAAGAATAGGGACTGGATCTGTAATCTCTTTAAAGTAGGGAACTCCCAGGTGAGGAGACTGGTACCTTCTTTGAAATTTAAAGTCTTGGAGAGTTGCCTAGAGTACTGAGCATTGAGAGGTTAAATTACTTGTTTAAGATCACATGGCCAGTATGGGTCAGAAGCACCACTGGAATCCAGATCTTTGTGAATATGAAACCAATTCTCTGTGCATTATATTAAACTATCTCATGGAAATGTTAGCTATTTATCGTCATCATCACCATCACCACCATAGTTTTTTTTTGTTATTGTAATTTTTTTATAGCAGTGATTCACCTCTTGGAAGAAAGAGCCTAAACTAGCACACAGTAAACTTCTTTCTCCTCCTCATCTTACATGTATATATAATTGCATCATCATATTGTAAACGTATAATGTGTTTGTATAATTCTACACAGCTTAGTAGCTGTTTCATTGTCTTGGATATAGACCATGCAAGTTTCTTCCTTTTCTTCAATCCTACACCATTTTGTCACCTGGAAGCATCTGATCACACACAAGTCAGAGACAAAACTGAAATTAGTCAATTTACTACTCGTCCTTTGGAGCATATGTTAAAAATTGGACAACAAGCTTCACCTAATGGCTATGATGAAAGCTTTGCATGTTCTCTCAGTTTAGATTATCCATCCCAGCACTGACCCTCATTAGCACAGGTAATTAGTAACTGATTGCATGATTCTTGGTAGCCAGTCCCCTCCAAACCCTCTTGCACAGTGAGCCGTGTGGGGCTACAGTCTCTATTGATGCATTCAGATTTATCTTCTGTAAGGAAGATCACTAAGGATGTTGACCTCGGGGAGGCAGTTTTACATTTGAGGCAGGCGCAAATTAAGGAGGCCTTGCCTTCCTGGCACCTTTCACGGCATTTTAAAAGTTTAATACATCACTGTGAATGATCTCAACCTCCTTGGGATGCTTGGAAGATGTTTACGAAAACTTCTCCCAATGTGTAATGATTCTTTAGGCTGATAGGAACCTTCAAGAGTTCTTCTCCTTTGGCTAGATGAAGACAATCTGTCTCTCTAATGAGACAGGCAGAGAGACATGGGATTATGCCCCGGGACAGTCTGCACTCCATCGTTTGGTTCTGTATGCAGAAACTTAAATTTATGATGTGATCGGGAATGATATAAGTTGGCAGAATAATAAGTACGGGATGGGTTGGATTGCCTAGATGTACACTGCTGACCTTTACTGGATGGGATGTGTCAAACTTGGTCCTATGCATATCAGTTGTGGATAAAGGCCCTCATTTGGAGAGTCAAGGGTCATGAATTTTGCTTCAGAGCAGCCTATGTGCAGTTGCCTGGTAACCGTGGCAGCTATTAGGTCCCCGTTATACATCCCCATAAGGCATTTCATCTATTTTGAAACGCTTGTGCATGATGTTAGTTCTCTAGGCAGTATGAGTGTTACAATGGCAGGACCTTTGCCTGGACTTGGTCTCAAGAACTTGAATTTCTGCATGTAGTACAGAACTGTCTCCAGGAGGCCAGAGCTGCGAAGTCTGTCTGTCTGTCTGTCTGTCTCTCTCTCTCTCTCTCTCTCTCTCTGTCTTTGTCTCTATCTCTCTGTCTCTCTCTCTTTCTTCCTCTCTCACCTCTTCTCTCTCTTTCTCTCACTCTCTCTCTCTCTCTGTTTCTCTCTCTCTGTCTTTGTCTCTGTCTCTCTGTCTCTCTCTCTTTCTTCCTCTCTCACCTCTTCTCTCTTTCTCTCTCTCACTCTCTCTCTCCCTCCCTCTCTCTCTCTCTCTCTGTCTCTCTCTGTCTCTCCCTCTCTCTCCCTCTATCTCTCTGTCTCTCTCTGTCTCTGTCTCTGTCTCTCTCTCTCTCTCTCTCTCTCTCTCTCTCTCTCTCTCTCTCTCTCTGTATAGGGAAGGAAGAAAAAGGGGAGAATACAAAGACTCCTTGTCACTAATTATTTCACACGTGTGTGTGAGTGGACAAAACTCTAGTTGATTGGATTTTTTTTTGTCTTTTTGATTCAAAAGAGCTTGGAATGTCAAAAATGAAATGGAGAAGACTTAGAAGGCATATGAAATGCTATGATATGATGTGATAAGGTACACTATGCTATGATATACGCATCCTGGGAGTTGTTGGGCTTCCATAGAGGAAAAATGAGATTTAATTTCCTTTATTGTAGAGGAGAAATGGGCAGAAGTTGCGGAAAGAGAAATTTAATTTCCACTTAAGGAAAAACTTCCTAACAATTAGAGCAGGGGTTCTATAACCCAGTGTCCATGTACTTGAATGGGAAAGATAAATTATGTCTTTACTTTGTGCCTATTTCCAATTGCAATTGAACATTCCCTTCAGTGTTTAAAAAGGTTATTCAGAAAAGGATCCATAGACTTCACCATATTGACAAAGGGATCTATGACCTGGTAAGAACCCTTGAGTCATAAAGGGAGGAGAATGTCTTGGCATATAGTACGTTAAATGAATTGAATGAATGAATCCATGTATGAAAAATAGAATTTGAATTTGCTAAACACCATGCTGAGTGCTTGGGATACAAACAGAGAAGTATGGACGCCGGGTTTTACCTTCGTTGAGCTACACGTTCTAACGAGAGAGACAGTGTGTGCGGGGGAGTTGTGACCAGGTATTTGGCTTTGGGGTCTTCGCACACCAGAAGCTTTGAGAGAAGGCTGGCTAGCTATTTGTCAGGGTGATGTAGGCAGGATTCTTGCTCGGGTGTAGCTTGCATTACTACATGGCCTCCAAAGTCCCTTCACACTCAAGACCCAGGAATTCCGTGATTCCATGTCAGTGCATTCGACTTGCTCTCTAACCTCCCCCAGGTCTTCGACACTTCACTGCCCACAATGTATATTCAGTTAATGGAGCCGGCTAACAACTCACATACAGTGGATGGTAGAGAAAGGCCCTGTGGGATTTGGTGCTTGATGGGCATTAAATGGTCAGAACACTTCCTTTCAGAGTAGATTCAGATCTCCTGCTTTAACATATTTCTTGGCATTCCTAGCCAGGGCTCAAAGCCTCCCTCATCTTAGATGGGGATATTGGAAGTATTCTTGGCTTGTTCTGTCCTACAATCTTGGATAATAGAGAATGTACCAAGGGAAACAGAATTATATTTCTGACGCCTCTATGTGTTAATAAGTAAGCATTGATTGTCAGTAAACTTTATACCTACTATGTGCTAGACTCTGTGTTATGCTCTGAGGATACAAAATTTAAAAAAAAAATAGGACAAATGACAGTTCCTGCTTTCAAGAAGCTTATCATCTAGTGGGTTTGGCATGACTGAGTGAAAAAAAATTAAGGCTTACTATATGGAAAGTCTGGGAGAGACATCCCCTGAACTCAAGGAGCTTACTTATAATGGGAGAGACCATGTGCAAAGGTTTCAGCTGTAGGGTCGGTAGAAAGCTTGCTAATGCATCTTCTTTCCTGTCATTTCCATTATTAAACTCTATTTCTGATGTTGAGTTCAATCATTTCAAAGTACTGAGGACTTGAGTGGCAAGAACTTTCTCTTCTAGACATTTAGTGGCAACAGCTACTTAGGAAATAGGGGTTACTACAGCTGAAAAACAGTTATCAGGTACTGTTTCTATAAGGGTTGAGTCCCAGGATGATAGCTGTGGAGTCTGGGCAGGACTAGGGACAGTGGTCTGTGGAATCCTAATGTTCTGGAGGCTCTTGGGCTCAGGATCCTGGGGCATCTTCATCAGGGTCTGAGGGGATAGTGGTTTGACTCACCTGTCTCCTCTCTCTTTCTTTCTCTGGCTCTCTGCTGCTTCAGCTAGGCTACTTTGCCTACCTCACTGGTGACAGCTGGTTGGGATGTCGGTCCCTAGTCAGTTGTGGTGAGATTTGTGGGCTCATTTTCCACAGGGCTTACTACCCTTGATGATGGCAGATGGTTGAGGATAGAAGCAGAACTTGGGGTTCTGGAGGGGAGGGGCACCACTATTCTCATAAAGTACCTCTAGCTCAGAATTTTGACATATTTTCCCTCAAGATTCACTCCCACACCCTTATTAGCTTTTCCTGTGTTGTCAGTGTGGTTCATTAATCTCTAATTTTTAGGCTGCCAGATAAATAAAAGGTGGAGCTGCTTTTTGAGGGAAGCCATAGGTCATTTTAGGGTGAGGTGCATAATTCTTTTTCCAACTCTACTTTAGCAGTTCACTGAATTTTGTAATAAAATTGTATAAGGTTGTGACCCTTTCAGAATCTGGCAAGTTTGCAGGTTACAGGTACAAAGGACAGATGCACTGTGGAGCTTTGACTAACTGTTTTGCAAAGCCAGGAAAGCAGCCGAGGCCATAGACTTGGCTTCAGGACATAGACTGTCTCATAACTTGTTTTCTGGCTGGTTGTTTGCATGAGACCAATAGAATAGCTTTTGAGTCACAACAACAACATCCTATATCCCTGAAATACTTGGCAAATAGCCATAGCCTTTGGAAATAAATGCATGTCCTAAGTTAACTAGAGGTCCATCATAGAGATGACCCAACCCTGAAGAACTGTCAAAAAAAGATGCCATACCCTCCCACCCTGCAGTAACACCTCCTGGATGACATGTTAAAAGAACTCTCAGAGCCTAGCTAAGGGAGCAGAACTGGAGAAGCTTTTTCCAAGCATCAGCGAAAGGTCTCTACCCTTTCTGAAAGATCGCACCATTACCCCAGATGAAAAAATTTTCTGAGACTGAAGTAAAAGTGTCAAAAACTATGTCTGCCATCAAGGAGCAGGCTCAGCTGAGTGGAGGACCAGCCCATCTAAGAGAGTCTAGTGTATAGATACATCCAGCTGAAGTGCCATGACTTGGGGGGATCTAGCCCTGTCTAGTAGCAGAGATATCTTTCTAGCCCAGACACTACTCTCACCAATAAAAGATGACGCTGGTTCAAGAGAGAAAGAAGACATTGAGTCTCTAGAGTTCTGGACTGATAAATGACTTGGGGGCCTTGTAGTCTTAGAGTTGTAAGTCATCTTGGCCTTGCATGTTCTTTATACATGGGCCTCATTAATATTGTGCCATGCATCTGCACCTGGAAGTTTCTGTGTGTATTGGTAGAAGAGTACGCTCTTGGTTCATGGGAGTTATGTTTTGTAGCTATTGTTCCTACCATGACATTTGAATAAATGTCTTTGTTAAGAGCTAATTGAGTCTAGAGCCTGATTGTTAATTTGCAGTATGCTGGTGGGGGCTCAGAACTTAACGTGTCAGCAACATAGTCATACCTAAGGATCTTCCCTGAACCCAAGGAAGCAGTTGCCCTTCTGTATGACCCCAGCCTGTGAGTATAAGTATAAACTGGGGAGTGAGGGGGCCCAACAGCAGTAGTTCAATGGCAATTCTATGGGAAACACACTTTGATCTCTAGATTTATCAATGTGGGTACTCCTTCTAGTGGTATAGTTTGCCATTCTTCCATGCCTTCTTATCCCATGTTGCCCTTTTTTATGTCCTTCCTTAAATCCTCCATGGAGGATCCATCTACTTGACTGGTGCTTTGTCTCCAGATATCTCTTTACACCATATATGGAAACCATGGGATCATATGGGCTCCACACTGGTTATCTCTCCATCATTCTCAGGTCCAGTTCCAACTCCATTTTATGTTTTATTCTTTTTTGAAATGATTACGTTGTACATAAATGAAGGAAATCCTAGCACTAATTGACAACTGATCATGCAGAATTTGAGTCATAGCATTAACAAGGTAATCTAATAGATAGGAATTTCGAATTGAGGTTTTGAGTGTGGAGGAGGGACCTGTAGTGAACCAGAGTAACAGAAAGAGACATCAGAATAACAGAAAATCAAGAGCCAGGAAGAAGAGGAGAGAACAACTTGGAGAGACACAGCTACCAATCTGGAGGGTCTTCCCTACCACCTGCAAAACAATGTCAGTGACCTTGGTAGGAACATCCAGCTTATAGGTGTAACAGATACAAAGTTCATATGAATTGGTAGCTCAAGTCATTCAAAGGAAAATAAAGTTAAAAAAAGGAATAATGTCCAGTCACCTTCTAAATGTTTCAAATGCTTTCTGACATGCCAGGCTTCTTCCTGGTAAGGCCACCCATTCTTTATCTTATTCCTGATGGCTCCCCCAGTATTGAGCCCACGTTATATTTCTGTGGGACAGCATGCACAGAAATGCCATCAGGGTCCACCAGAGAGTCCCTGACTATTAGAGGGCCTTCAAAGTGAGTTCCATTTCATAGCAAGCTATGGATTCAATACTAAGAATATTGCTAATAACACATTTCTATAAAGAGGGCCATGACTTTGGGACTGGGGAGATGTTCAGGAAATCAAGATGATGTCATCTCCACTAAATCTTCCAAATTTAGTAAAGAAATAAATACTGAAACTGTTCTTTTCCCTTGTGAGGATGCAAAGCCTGGAACTGACTTAAGAATCATGTCTGATTGATGCTGAAGTCATTCCATCTGGAGTGAAATCTGTCTCAAGATATCAGTGACACCCTGGTGTCTTTCAGACCAAGTGCAAGTTATTTTGAGGGCTGCGTATCCAGCATGAAGCCAGTGTTGCATTCAACAGTCCCACATATGGGTGATGGAGTGGACACAAAGAACAACCCAACTCCTGAATACTTGGTTGGAGTCATGACACTCCCAGTAGGTTTCAGGGCTGGCCAGTGGAAGACCCTCAGAACATGGATTTAGTCCTGGAAGAGACATTAGAAGTCTTCTAGTCCAGCTGTTTCATTTTATGGATGAGGAAACTGTGCTCTAGAGAGATTGGGATTTGCCCAGACTTACATAGTAAGTGATAAAACCAGAATTTGAAACTGAGCCCTTCATTTCCAAATCCATCACTCTTTGTAAGCTTCTTAAGGAAAGGGACTGTCATTTTATTTTGTTTAGCTTAATTTACATTCTTAGTGCTTAACACAGTGCTTGGCATATATGGGGAGGAAGAAAATAAACCTTTATGTAACTCCTATCGTGGTCAGGCACAGTGCTAAATATTTTACTCATATTATTTCGTTTGATGCTTATGACAACCTGGCAGGTAAGTGCTGTTCTTATTCCTATTTTATAGTTGAGGAAACTGAGGCAGAGGTTAAAAAAGACTTATCCAGGGTGACTTGGCTAGTAAGTGACTGAGTCTAGATTTGAACTCAGATCTTCCTGACTCCAGGTCCTGTGCTCTCTTGTGCTGCCTAGTTGCCTTCACACAGTTAGCATTTAATAAATGTAGATTTGACTTGACTTTTCGACGTCCCATGTTTCTTTTTATCTAAAGTCTATTTAATATTTTAACAATAGCTTGGATAAAGGCATAAATGCTATGTTTATCAAATTTTCAGATAACACAGAATGGGGAGAGACAGCTAACACATGGAGAAAAGGATTTTTTTTTAACTTAGGCTAGAGCAACCATAGCGTTTAATAGAATGATTAGGAGAGAATTCTTAGCCAACCAAGGACTAGAATGTTTCAAAAAGATAAAATAAATGATTTAACTTGTATAAAATATAAAAGCTTTGCCTAAACAAAATCAGTGCAGCTAGAAGAAAAGCAGGCAGTTAGGTGGCACAGTGGACAGAGAGAGAGAGACCTGAAATCAGGAGGACTATTGCTAAATTCAAATCTGCCCTCAGACACTTTCTAGCTGTGTGACCCTAGGCAAGTCACTTAACCCTGTTTGCCTCAGGTTCCTCATCTGTAAAATGATTTGGAAAAGGAAATGACAAACCATTCCAGTATCTTTGCCAAGAAAACCCCAGATGGGATCATGAAGAGTTGGACATAACTGAACAACAAAGAAAAAAAAACATTCAGGTGGAAAGGAAAAGAATTTACATTAACATATCTTATAAGAGTCTGACATTCTTTTTTTACATAGGGAATTGTCACAAATATACATATGTGTGTGTTCATATACATATATATATGTACACACACACATATACCATATAGATGCACCATCTATTATCCATCCACGTTCTCTATCTCTATCTCTGTCTCTGTCTCTATCTCTATCTCTCTCTGTCTGTCTACCTATCTACCTATCTACCTACCTATCTATCTATCTATCTATCTATCTATCTATCTATCCATCCATGTGTGTGGATATACACACACGTACATACACACACACACACACACATACCACTTAGGCTATGACCACCCACCCAGAACAATACAAAGGCATGATCGTCATATTGACTCTAAATGTCTAGGCCATCTAGATAATTAAAACCAAATCTCATTTCCTTCTTTAATAGAAGGTTGTGGCGACCTGAGATGGTTGTTCTTTTTTTGTTGTTGTTGATATTTTTTGTATTCTAACTACTTCTAAAGGATACAATAAAAACAGTGCAGAAAAGCCCTATTAAGGATACAGTTGAGTAGAGACAAGTCAGCTAAATATTCAAGACTATGGGACACTGAATGTTGCTTAAAGTTTTTAGGCAGTTAAACTAAAAACAAAGGGAGCAACATCAGGCTATGTAGTCTTCATCTTCTGTTGAAAAAGTAGGTACAAAGTCTTCTTGGTTGACAAAGCTTTTTTTCTTCTTTTTCTTTTTTAGAAATAAACTCAAGGAGAAAAGTGCCATGTAGGCCATTGCAAACATGACCAATAATAATATAGCAGGCACTACTTATGATGATGGTTTAACAAAAGACACAGGAACGTCATTGAAGTTGTTCCATAAAAGGCACATAAAATAAAACTTAGGTATTTCTTAATAAAGGTATTTTTGAGGGAGTTGGGTGGCGTGGAACTATGATAATGCCATCTAGTTAATTTGATTCCTGATGATTTACCTGAATATTTGAATACTCGTTAATATGGGTCTTCCTGTCAATGATGCCTACCCATCCTGTGGGACTCAGATCTTTGCTCTCCCCTATGTTTACCACTAAGTAACTAGTTTACCACTAGTGTTTACCACTAACAAGGGCGTTTCTTGATTTCTCTTGACATTGTAAAGATAATTATGGAACCCTAAGCCTGTCCTTTGTGTTTCCTCTATTCTCACCAGCTCATTTCTGTTATTAATACTCTGATTTTTTGTAATTTCTTGCTTGCCATGGGTTATGCCCACCATGCACATCTCTACTGATGTCTAATACTCATTTTTAATTCTTTGCAGATTATAGTGTTCCATTACTTGGAGCCATTCAACAGCCATAACTGCATAAAGGGATCAAATGTAATGAATGTAGATGAATGGGTAGTTAGCATGTTAACACTGTCTCATATTACTAATGCTTTAGATGAATTTTGATGACATTGTCTAATGACATGCTGTTTGGGGCTAGATGGAACACTATGAACTATCTTTTCTGTCCTATATTCCCTCTTAATTTTATTAAAATCTTTTATTTCCTCTTCACCATCATTTCCCAATATATAGCTGCCTCTCCAATCTTCTCTTGTAAAAAAGAAAATAAATTAAGCAAAAATGACCAATAAGCTAACTGTCTAGCATATGCAAAATTCTTCAATTGTGATCCCCCCACCCTTCTAATGAGAGTAGAGCATTTTTCCTCTATTCTTTAGGAGTAGAATTGGTTATTGCAATTAAGCTGAATTAAGCTGACATTTGGAACTTAAAAAAAATATGATTGTGATCATCCTGTGTATTGTTCTTCTAGGTCTGCTTTCTTTGTTTGACATCAGTTCATACAGGTCTTCCCATGTCCTTTATGTACTATATATGAGAAGGGGGAAATGTTATTCTTGGGTTAAAGAAAAAATGGGCTTGTATTCTCTCTACGATTGAAGATCTACACACATTAGCTTACATGGCCTAAGTCTCATCTGTTGGTATGGACAGAAGGATAAAATTGGTATTTCAGTCAGAATTTGGCTTTGATGTTCCTAAGCATTTCTGCAAGTACTTGGCTGAGAACTCCGTAAAAAAACTCAAGAAATTACTTTAGTCTGAAAACTCTTCAGGGCAGGGTTTACTAGCTGTCTGTGTAAGACCTAACTGTGAACTAGCTGTGGTTTGATGAGATTAATAGTTGCAAAATATGTCACTGCAGTTAGAGCTGTCCAAAAGGGGTATAGCCTGCCTGGGGAGAACCATGCCTTGGGTATGGCCTAGTGGGGGTTCTTTTTCATATATGTGGTGGAGGACTGAGGACAGAGGCCTCTTCCAACTCCATGATGCTGCCAATAGCCTTGGGTTGCTCTTAGCTGTTTTCTTGAAAAGACAGAACAGCCTATAACAGTGATTGGTAGTGTAATTGTGATGCTTGAATCCAGCTTGCTCCTTGTATAAGCTGTTATTTTGGGAAACTCAGCCCTGCAATGTATTGTGGACATACACTGGCCTGGACTTTTGAAGGAGTGTCCACCAAGGGGTTTGGTCTGTGATTTGGGTTCAGTGAAGGTTTCATTTCTGATTGTAGCTATAGGGTAGGGTCTCTTACCAGACACATACCTATAGAATTAAGATCAAGTTTTGTCAGAACTGGACCCCACCATTCAGGACATTCTGATGGCAAGAGAACTATAGAATTTTTAGATTTATGTGACATGATATACTTTAGAGTGGGGAGCTCTAGCAAGTGGAAAGTCACTGTCGTAGGGATAGCGTCTATTTGGTTCTTTCGCCTAGATTTGGAGCAGTGTGGTAGGATGGAGAGAGTGCTTGATGGGGAGTCAGGAAGATCTGGGTCTGAATCCAGCCTCTGGCAGCTTCCAGCTCTGTGGTGATGGGTGTGTAATAAATCAGATTTGGAGCTGGCAGGGAATTTATACATGAGACAAGTGAGGTTGAGGGAGGTTAAGCTGACCTTGCCTAGCCTCACACAGCTGGTAAGTGTGTGGCACAGTTTTTGGATTTAGTTCTTCCTAACTCTAAGTCTAGGACTTTAACCGTTGTGCTGACTGGCTCCCCGAGTCACTTTAATCTCTCTGGGCCTCTGCGACTTCTGTGAAATGGGCTTAAAACTGCCAACTGTGCCAACTTCACAGTATTGGTGTAAGGTTCCCAGGGGACAAAAGGCATGGAAGACTTTGCAGACTTTAAAACAATGGATGATTGTCAGCTATTGATCAGTCAGGTGCCAGCTCTTTGCCAGATCCTGTGCAAGGGTGGTCAGATTCTGTCCAGTGGTGTCTCCAGACTTTCCTCATTGCCTGAGTTATTCAGCCTTTGCTTCAGCCTGCCGTTGGCCTCCCTTTGGACATGAGAGACATTCCCGTTAGTCTAGAGGGCTGTGCTTTTCACTTGCCTTGCAGCTGCCAAGGATAGGTGTAATGGGATATTTTGCATTTCTAGCCATGCTTGACTTTTCTTCTGACTTTGCTATGAATCTGTCACCTGAGTGCAGTGAACCTTAATTATAGCTGCTGCTTCTTCCCTTCCCCCCATATGCTTTCCCTACTTCTAAGGTTCAGATGGCCCAAATATTCTGGGGGAGCTTCATCAGACATGCTCCATAAACTGTCATCTGGGTGTTCCCTAGAGAAAATGAAAGAGGAACAGCAGCAGACAGGAGAACTGGTCTCACTCTAGTCTCTGCTGGCAAGGGTGGCAGCGTACCCTCTCCCTTTCTGGAGATTGGCCATTTTTACCCTATTTTGTAAAAGACTATGCCGACCCTCTATCTATCTATCTATCTATCTATCTATCTATCTATTTATCTATCTATCTATCTATCATTTCTCTATCCATCTATCCATCCATCCATCCATCCATATATCTATCAATCTATCTATCATCTATCTATCTATCTATTCTATCTGTCTGTCTATGTCTGTTCATCCATTTATCCAACTCTCTGTCTATCCATCCTCAATATCCATTTGTCCATCCACTTATCAACTCTCTCTATTCATCTCTTTCTCTCC
>CM053599.1:19666372-19684144 GCA_028646575.1 Pseudocheirus occidentalis | reverse complement strand
TGGGACTCAGTGTTATGGTTTCTGAATAAAGACCTTGGTTCTGCCTTCCATGTGGAGAGTTTGCTACATTTTGTGATCCAAAACTACACCAGCATATTCATAACCATCATGGGTGTTGTGAATATCTCATTATTGATACAATATATCATCCAGTCTTTGCTTGAAGACCTGCCAACCATTTTTCAGGGCAGTGCACTTTTCTTTGGGATACTTTAATAGTTTGGAGGATTTTATTTTTTCCCTCCTGACGTCCCAGTTTAAATCTTGAACTCTTCAGCTTCTACCCTCCATTCGTATTCTGTCAAGTTGGGCACTATACAGAAATATTTTAATGCCTCTTCCACATGAGAACTTCCAACCCTAACTCAGGGCACCTCATAGAGCATGGTCATGATGACCTCTGCCATCTTAACTCACCCTCCTCCAAATGTTATCTAGCTTATTGATGTCCTTCCTTGAATATGACCCCCCAGAACTGGACACAGGACCCTTGATACTGTAGTCTGATCAAGTGAGAACATTGCCTCTTCTGATGCAAATAGACACCTGCTCTGATGTAGTTGGGTGGTGTAGTAGATAGAATGTTGGGCCAGAGTCAGGGAAACCTCAGTATAATCCTACTTGAGTAACTATAGGGAAATTATTTAATCTCTCTCTGCCTCATCTGTAAAATGGGGCCTCCTGGGGATTCTGTGAGGATAAAATAAGATAAAATTTCTAAATTTATTGCTTTGCAAAATTTTAAGTGCTGTATACATTTTAGTTATCCTGATTACTTATAGTCATGGGGCTTTTCTTATTTTTAAAATTATTTTAGTGTTAAAAAATTAAGCAGAAGGACATATTTTCACTGGTGGACTATATAGAGATTTTCCAGATCCCACAATAGGAGTCACAGTAAAGGTTAGGTCATCCGCCAGTGTTCACACGGACAACAGATGAAGAGATGAAGGCTGGATTCTCGGCAGGCTTCAAGAGCGCAGGATACTCATAGTGGGAGTGAGGGTCTTTATTGTTGGCTTGCATTTACTTCCACTGGGGTTTAAGTGAAGTACTTAGGGTCATGCTGCCAGTATGGATCAGAATTATTCTGAACAGATTTTCTCCATTTATTTGTCAGGACTTTAGATGGAAAGGAACACATGATATTTTTTTCTTCTGAATAAAATATATGGGATGAAATAGCATAGTGTTGTCCTGGCTGTGCGTTCTTTAGAGAATTCTTTAGCAGTGTCTTACATTCTGACTGTGGTATTAGTGAGCATGGGTTCCTTTAAGGCTTTATTAATGACTAAGGTCTCTGAAAGTGGAAGGAGTGACCTTCAGAGTCTTTAGTGGTCTTGTCGGGCTTACCCACTTGCTCTGCTCCGAGCACTATGGTGTCAGCTAGCTGCTCCTAACTAGTAAAAACAATCCCCAGTAGAATGTAGGTTCCTTGAAGGCAGAAGCTGTCTTCGTGTTTGGTCTTTGCCTAGCTCCATACCCAACACATGCTAAGAGTTTAATAAATGCTTCTTGGGGGGCGGCTAGGTGGCACAAATAGCACGGTTCTCTGCAATTGGGGCGCTGGCCAAGAGCTTAGGGTGTGCGAGCTTTTAAAAGCCTCTTTGGATGTTGTGATGCTGCAGAAAGACAGAATATAAGCCTTTAAAGGTGACTTTTAAGATACTCTTGGGAAGTTTGTCTCTGCTTTTCCCACCTAAAAGAAAGTACAGTAGGATGTGTTCAACAGTAGTCATCCAAGGGTGTAACATTAGGGGAATGGTTTGACTGGATTAGCCCTTTGAAACCCTGACATGATGAATGTGGCATTGCTTTTGGGGTGGCATATGGCTTTATGAAGAGCCTTTTAATGTGGCAGAAGTCCCCTCTTCTAAGCTCTGGTCTGGCACACAGTAGAGGAGCAAAAAAAATCCATGGAACATATGTTGAAAAACATTTGTTTGACTTTTGCTAAATAAGGAGCAAAAGATGAGAGGGAAGAAAACATAGTAAGAAGAGTTAGCAAGTGTATCCCAAGTTTAAAGCCTGATTCATTTATGCACAAGGCCATATCTGTAATATTTAGCCATGTAAGCAAATAATGTTTTCCTGAAATATGATGGATTCCACTTTGTCTTGCCATGGCTGAGTAACCCCAGAGGCTTACTGTTATGACTTCTTATGGTTTTCCTGACGGTAACTGAATACTCCTCAAGGCAGGGCTGATCATCTTTTAGAGGTAGAATCCAAGGTAGGGCAATGCTTTTGACAACAGTGAAATAGCAAGCTTGCAAGAGTGTCTAGGATAGAGGCCTAGACGCTCAGATCATTGACCTCTAATCCCACTATCACCTAGGGTCTCCTCCATGGCTACTCTGACTTACAGTATTTATGGGTATAGAGAAATTGGCTAAATATAGCATATGAAGACTTCCCACAGCAGAATGGGTAGATGAGAACAGTTTGTTCCAATGGCCATGAAGGTGGCTGAAGCAGGTGCTGTGGAGCATGTAGAGCTTGGTCAGGTGTCATCCCCAGCCATCACCAGTCATCTTGACTTTTGTCCAGCCATTGGACTTCTATGACTCTGGAAGAGATAGTGAGTCTGACGACTTTGTGCAACTCTGCCCCACTTTAATCCAGTTCAGGTACAAGTCAGGACATCACCTCATGATGTCATTGGTCCTCTTCCAAAGCGAAGGTGAATAAGAAGTACATCAGGGGCTGTGTTGATCTAATAAACATTTCAAATACCCATGTTATGCTTTAATGGACTTTGTTGAATCAGATGGCTTTTTTGGTCTTTCCTGAATCATTGATGATTCTAATAATTATTTATCAGGCAAAGGAAAAAATTAAGATTTTAGCAGAAGAGGTTTTTAAAAAATAAAGGTGACCTAAAAGAGAAAAATTCAAACACGCTGTGATATACAAATGCCATGTTGTACAATGAAAAGTTACCAATATGAGAAATATGGAGAATCATGGGGAGGTTTTTATGAACCGATGCAGAGTGAAGAAAGTTGAACCAGGGACTTGAGTGATATAAATGAGAACAACACTAAAACCCTCAGATGAAGTGCAGTGAGCAGTCTTGGTTCTGGAGGTCAGATGATGAACTGACATTTCCCTCTTCTGGACAGGGGTGAGATGCTACAGGTGCTGAATGCCCCGAGGTACACACTCTTGTGTCAGGTTTATTTTACTTCTTGGTTACAAATAAAGTCTGTGTGGGGGTGACATTTATAAAAGTCAATCAAAGACTTAAGACCAAAACAAAAAATAGAAGAGACCCACAATCATCTGTTCAACTCTTTATTTTTATGAATGAAATACCTGAGACCATGGAGAATGCCTTAGTGTCTCTAAGATGTCTTCTCCAGAAGCATTAGGTTAGTGGGAGTTGTTTCCTTGTGAGGTTCTCACTGACAACAAAGAAAAATATCAGTACAGTTTGGTTCTTAGAGGGAAATTCAGCCTTTTAGCTGCACTCACTCTTTTTTCTTCCTTTTTCTTTTGCAAGGTAATTGGGGTTAAGTGACTTGCCCAGGGTCACACAGCTCGTAAGTGTCAAATGTTTGAGGTCAGATTTGAACTCAGGTCCTCCTGACTCCAGTGCTAGTGCTCTATGTACTGTGCCATCTAGCTATCCCCAAAATCATTTTTGAAGAAAGCGGTAGAAAGCTCTTGGTCCCTGTATATGCCATAAGAGGAGAGATTTTTAAAAAATTAAGTGTTGCTGGGTGAAATGGGATTAGATTTGTTTCACTTCACCCTAAAGGCCAAAAGTAGGAGTGATGACTGGAGATTTTTGAGAGACAGATGTAGGTTTAATGTTAGGGAAAGCTTCCTGAGAGTTAGCCCAGAGTGAATGGGCTTTGTCAGGAGGGAGTGAGTTGCCCCTCATTGGATATCTTCAAGAAAGCCTGATGACCTGGAAGCGGAGGCTTTGTCAGGGGGATTGGGTTGGAAGAGATTACCAACTGAATCGAATGAACTGTCCAGAATAGGGGGCAGCTTTGGTTCTTGGTTTCTTCCATCCTGTCCTGTTAATATGCTAAGGCTTAACTTCTCTTCCAGTCTCCAGAGATATTTGCACATGAGTACCCAAAAAAGATTCATGCCACTGTGTTGGGTATATGGAATAGATGAGCCTTGCAAAGTGGAATGATGACTTCTACCTCCTGTTTATTGTTTGATTCAGTTCATGAAAGGTGACCATTTCCTCGTCTCTGGACAGGAATAGGGTTCTGTTGTGGCTGGTTGTGATCATGGCAGGAGGTGGGAGAAATACAGGGTGGATGGTAGGCTGTCATTTTGAGGATTCCCTTTTGAATTTTGTTTTCCCATAACTGAATTGGTGACTTGGGTTGCCCCAAAGTGATAGAGTCTTAGACTCTGTTCCCGAAGGGCTCTTTTAGGGTCATTTAGGCATTTTACAGATGAGAAAATAGGAACCCAAAGAGACTAAAGAGCTTCCTCAAAGTCACACAGGTAGTAAGTGGCAAAGCTGGGAATCTGAATAGGTCCTTTGCCTCTGCATCCAACACTTTCCATCACTCTGACCTGTGTCCCTCATTATCCCAAGATTGAATGACTTTGTATTCATTGACTTGGGGTTTTGTTGACTCTAAAATGATATAGAAGGTCTTACCTGTTGTGACTGAAGTAGAACTTGAACTCTTTCATGGGGCTTCCTGTTTGTCCTTTTCTGGACTATTGCTGCACAAGCCTTTGGACCTCACCGAAATGCACAATTGAGAAGGTCAAATTCAGTTACCCAAAGGTTCATAGGAACATGGTTTCTGGAGTTTGAAAGGACCTCAGAAATCATTTTGTTCGACTCCTTTATTTAATAGATGAGGAAATGGTGGTCAAGCTTAATCCAAGGAACATTTATTGAGTCTTTTATCTATTTTATATACATACATATATACACATGTTAATATTATACATAGCACAATAAGCTAAATTTTGAAGGGGGCTAGATGCTTTAAGAGATACGCATCAGGAAGGAGAGTGTTCTAGGTACAAGATACCAAAGCATTGAAGGTGGCAGATGGAATGTTGTATCTGGAGAACAGATAATGGATCAGTTTGCCTAAAGTGTAGAGTGCATGAAAGGAAACAATGTCTAATTATCCTGGAAGGAAGGTCTGGAACTACATTCTGAAGGACTTTAAATAGCAAATGCAAAAGTTTTTCTCTTATTATAGAAGTAATGGGAAGCTGAAGAATCTTCTTGGGCCAAAAAACAACTTGGTTAGACTTATTCATCTGAGTGATTGGATGACCTGGCTGGGGTAAGATAGGTAGTAAGTAGCAGAGATGTTCAAAATGATTCACCTAACCCTTGGTGCCTCAAGAAAGCCACACTGCTTCTGGGATTCCTGCCTTCCTGCCTGCCTTCCTGCCTTCTCGGTTTCATGCCCTCCCTCCCTCCCTCTCTCTCTCTCTCCTTTTCTTTCTTTATTCTATCCTGTTGCTGACTTGCTAAGGTGTAGTCCCATTATTCCGACTATGGGACAGATCACTCTTTTTATTTGATTTACTTAGCAGGAGTTGCTGTTAATATTTGCTACAAGTTTGGCTCGAGTTGTGGGTGGAAACAGGTCTGACCTTGTGACTGCATATTAACGGGGAATCTGAAAAGGTGTCTGGTTTTTACAGTGATAAATTTTAATGACTTCTGTTTGTGTATCATTAACAGGCTTCTGCTGTTGCCCAAAGGCATAAATAAAGTCATTTTGCTAGGGTGGGACTGCCCTTCCACAGCCCCAAGATGACCTTGAATTCTGAAAAGCTTTAGCTTAGAGTACTATCTTGAGGATCAGGATATTCCTGTGCAAACACAGAAACCTTGTTAGCTCCCTTAAATGACCAGTAACATCAGAGGGGTAATGTGGTAGATTAAAAGGAGAGTTGGCGTTATGGACAGACATAGGTTCCCAACCCACGTCTAGTACATGCTAGCTCATTATTTAGCTATGGATAGTTCAGTCAGTTGTGAAATGGGGATAACAACATCCAAAGTTTCTATTTCACAAGTTTATTTTTAGGGATCAATAAATATCATAGGATCCTATAGTCATAGCTCGAAAAAAACTAAGAGGTCATCCTGTACCACCCCCTCATTTTATAGAAGGGGACGCTGAGGGTCAGAGAGGTGAAATCATGATGATGATGGTTATAAAAGCTAACGTATACATCACATTTACTGTGTACTTTAGCCTGTACTAAAAAATACAAAATAGCATTATTATTGTTATTGTCACTGTCATTATTAATACCTCTTCCTCCCAGCTCTTATTGGCTGTCCCCCTCTAAGATTATGCATTCCCTCTAATTTGTATTTATCTTTCATACCCTGATTTATACATGGTATTTACCCTATTAGAATGAATGCTCCCTGAGGGGAGAGGTTAATTTTGCTTTTTTATTCCCCAGTGCTAAGCACTATACCCAGTATATAGTAAGCACTTAATGTACACTTGTTGATTAATTGATTGCTAGGACCTACTTTGTAGGCTCGAATAAGATAAAGGCTGTAAAGTGCTCTTCCAACTTTAAGACACACTTTATTTTTTATTATTTCTTATGTCAGGTTGTTTTCTGAGGGGGCGGGGGAAAGCTTTTCTGTTACGATGGATAATTATCTGCTTGCATAGTGGAGTTAGTCTCCTTAAAGAATAGAATACTTTGCTCTATTTCCATTGGTTAAAAAAAAAAGATGTGTAGTGTATTTTTCCTTTTCAGTTTGTATTTCAGATAATATTTGCATTTCAAATTCCCACTTCTCAGTTGTCTTTTTTCCAGTCTGTAGCTGCATAATTTGGTTATTTGGTTTGTAAGAATAAAAGGTATGGGGGCATTTAGCCATTATAAAGCCTTTCAGAGTGTCATTATTGAGGTTGGCGCTTTTATCTGGGGTAGTTGGGGTAAATCAAACTTGCCTGGTAAAAACCTCATAAATCGCCCACATTGTTATTACCATATAGTTCATCTTTTAAAGAAGAAAAGTATCACCCAATTGTTCCCTGAGGGTGGAACTGAAAACTTGTTCCCTCACACTTTGCCTAGCTGCAGATCCAGGGCATTCACTCCTAATTACAGTATTCTCCTTCCCAAGTTAGTTTTGTCAGAACAATAAATCTTGGTGTAGATCAGTTTTAAGCATTTTTAATATTTAACCACAATTAAGATTCCAAGTGAATACATGATACTGGTAATGGGTATGGGTAGCTGATTTATCATATCCTTATCCAAGACACAACTTACTCTTTGTGTCAGGGGTTAAAGAAGGCAAACAGTTTCAGAATGAGGCAGCCTCCTTTGCACCCCCTTCCCCAGTTGAGGAAAAGGAAGGGAATTGGACTCAATGCAGTATAACAAGAGTTTATTAAGCATTTACTAGGTATAAGTTTCTATGCTAGATGAAACAATCTTTGCCCTTAGGGAGTTTCCATTCTACTAGGAGGATTCATTGTTACTTACAAATAAGTAACTAGTAGGTAATCTGAAGAGGATGACAGTGATAAGTGAGGTAGGGGGCTGATGGTGGAGAATTTTAACAGGGGTGGTAAGATGTGAGCCATAGCTTTGAAGGAAGAGAAGAAGCTTGAGAGACCAGAGTTGGGGACAGGCTACATTCCAGGGAGAAGGAGGTATGAGAGTCAGGGAAGGGAATTTTGAACTGAGTTGAGGGAACAGACCAGTTGGATTGCATCAAAGAACACAAAAAGGGTTGTGATGTGAAATCAGTTCAGAAAGGTAAGTTGGAACTGGATGGTAGAGAAACTTTTGTGGTACCAAGATTCCCTAGAGGTTTTTAAGCTCCAGGACTGATGTAGCCATGTGCTATACAAAGATAGATTGATTGGAGAGGGGAGAGGCTGGCAACAAGGAGAATAATTAGGAATGCATGGAAGTATTGCAGGAGAGTGTATAATAGTAAACTAGGCCCTAAATTTTAGTAGTTACTCTGTCAGTGAGGAGAAGACACAAATGTAAGAGTAAAGATAAAATTGATGAGACTTTGCAAAGACTGGATATGAGAGTGACAGGACAGGAAAGCTTAAAAAATGCTCTGAAATAAATGAGCCTGGGTGACTACTACCTAGCACGTAGTAGGTGCCTAATGAATTATTGATTGAGCAGTTGGTTGGGTTGGAGGATGCTGGTACCTCTTGACAGAAATAGGCAAGTTCTTTATTTTTATAAATTTATTTTTTATAATTTTGTAATATATTTTATAATATAATTTTATAATATTTTTATAATTTATAAGAATACAAGTCATTCCCAATTGATGAATGGTCAAGGGATACGAACAGGCAGTTTTCAGAGGAAGAAATTAAAACTGTCCACAGTCATATAAAAATGCTCTAAATTGTTTTTGATTAGAGAAATGCAAATCAAAACAACTCTGAGGTTCCACATCACTCCTTTCATATTGGTTAACATGACAAAACAGGAGAATGATAAATGTTGGAGAAGATGTGGAAAAATTGGAACACCAATGCATTGTTGGTGGAGTTATGAACTGATCCAGCTATTCTGGAGAGCAATTTGGAACTATGCCCACAGGGCTATAAAAATGTGCATCTTTGACCCAGTAGTAGCACTTCTAGCTCTGTATTCCAAAGAGACCATAACAATGGGAAAAAGACCCACATGTCCAAACATATTTATAGCAGCTCTTTCTGGGGCAGTGAAGAATTGGAAATCGAGGGGATGTCCATCAATGGGTAATGGCTGAACAAGTTGTGGTATATAAATGTAATGGAATACTATTGTGCTATAAAATAGTGGACAGACTTTAGAAAAACTTGGAAAGACTTATATGAACTGATGCTAAATGAAATGAGCAGAACTAGGAGAACATTGTATGCAGTTACAGTCACATTGTGTGATGACTGACTTTGACAGACTTAGTTCTTCTCAGCAATGCAATGATCTAAGACAACTCCAGAAGGCTCATGATGGAAAATGTCATCCATATCCAGAGAAAGAACTATGGAGTCTGAATGCAGATGGAAGCATACTATTTGCTGTCCTTTTATTTTGTGGTTTGGTTTTATTTCTTCTTTCTTGTGGTTACTCTTTCTAATTCTTCTCTATATCATAATTAATGTGAAAATATGTTTAATACGAATGTATAAGTAGAGTGTATATCAGGTTGTACACCATCTTGGGGATGGGGAAGGAAAGGGAGGGGAAGAAAATCTAAAACTCAAAATCTTATGGAAGTGAATATTGCAAACTAAAAATAAATAAATTATATTTTAAAACAGCAACAACAACAACAAAGAAAAATAGAGCAACCCAGTGGACTGAGGGAGGAGAGGTTATTAAATTCACATTTTATACCAGAATAAATTAATTCTTCAACTTTGGAAAAAATAAATAGGCAAGTTCTGAGATAGAGTGTGTGTGGAGATGATGATATCCATATTTAGATAGTGCTACGTGTGAGATGTCAGTGGGATGTGCAAATAGAGATCTCTATGAGGCATATGGTGGTGGAGGACTGGACTTGGGGTATAAGATTTGTGCTAGAGTTATTGATTTGTTAATCGTAAGTGTGGAGCAGGTGAGATCACCAAGAAAACTGATCAGAATATATTAGAGAAGTTACTACATAAAAGGTTGTTAAGGAATATTGTAGAATTCAGATATAGGAAGTGTAGTATAGTGGATAGAAAGCCAAAGACAGAAAGACCTGAGTTCAAATTTTACTTCTGATGCTGTGCAATACTGAGCAAGTCACTGGAACTCTCAGTGCACCAGGTCATTCTAAGTTAAAGAACACAGAGGAAATTTTCTCATGGGAATTCCACATATAACAATAGATCCTGTCCTCTCCCCTTACCCCCCAAATAGTAAGAAAATATTTTTTTGGTAAAAATATTTAGTAAAATTTTAGTGGAATACATATTGTGTACAATATCAATAAAATTGGTATAAAATAAAAATTTAGTAAAATATTTTCACTATTTGTGGCTTGAGTATGTTTCAGAAACTTGAATAGCAATGTATACAATCTGGAAATTTAGGGAGCCCTGTTTAATTTCTGTGACTTTTCCTATAATATGTTGTCCTCAGTAATGAGCAGATTTAAGATTGTTGAACTGACACAGCATGATGATTTGGAAAGAGCACTGATTTTAGATGGAGGACCTCTGGCCAAATCCTTTCTGTGAAGCTGATGTTTTGTGTAACTTCCCATCAGGTAACCTTCTGAGGAGAGAATTTCCTTACTAGGAGTTCCCAAAAGCTACAATATCACAGGTCTCTTGCCCCCCCCCCAAGGTGATCAATATAGGGTGTCCCATAGTTACTAAAGCTTAAAACTGCATTAAGAAGACCTTTGGAACAGTTTTGCAAAGCCATTAATTGCGTAAATGCTAGCTAAGAAGTTCTTAGTTTGCAAGGCCCTGTCCAAGGTCCTGAGGCTTAAAGAAAAAAAAAAGCAAGAGTCCCTGATCTCAAGGAGTTATGATCTATTGTGATTTTACAGTTCATCTCTAAATAGTTTCAGACATATGTGGTTGGAAACGTAAAGACAGAACTCTGTAGAGTTAGACTGTCAAGATCAAGGACATTCATTTTCTGTTGAAGATGCGATGTGTTCAGAAACGGTGATGTCTGATCACTATGTGTAGGGACAGGATTTAACTTCTTATCTGAATCATACTTGTATCCTTAGATTTCATCCGTAGATTTTTAGTATTAAAACAAGTAGGTGGAGTGCTATTGGTCTCTGCTAAGAATAGGAAGGGGTAAAGGTAACATCCTTCTCTTCTGACAGGATATTGAATTTGATTTTTTTTTAATGGCCAGCTCTGTTTGGATAAGCTGTCCCTATCAATTTTCTAGGGACTCCTCCTCCTTTGGATCAGCATTCATTCATTCAACAAACATTTATTAAACTCTTACTGTGTGTCAAAGTTTATCGACATCAAGATTTACTGCTTTGATAAAATCCACCTTGGAAAGAGAACATCATAATTAAGAATAACTGCTGCAGATCTGCAGCAAAGCAGGGAGTGTGGGAATAGAGTTTGAGTTCCTTCTTCAGGGTAATAACACTGAGTGATATTCCTGCTCCAACAGCCACGGTTGCCGCTAGCAATGTTGGTCAGAAATTGTTCAGGGACTTGTAAGCTTTAGATCAGCGGTTCTCAACCTGTGGGTTGCAACCCCTTTGGGGGTCAAACGACCCTTTCACAGGGGTCACCTAAGACCATCAGAAAACACCAATTTCCCATGGTCTCAGGAACAGAAACACCTCTCCTCTATCCATCTCCAGGCGAGTCTGTCCACATGCAGATATGCCCACATATGCATATTAAAGGATTATGGCATTAGGAAGGTTGAGAACCACTGGTTTAAGTAATTGCCTGGGACACTAAAGCTTGGTCTGATGGGAAGCAATGGAGAAATGGAGTACAAATCACCCTGAAACAAACTGCTAAAGTGAGGTTCAAATCCAGTTATTCTTGTCATTTTCTGTCCTTATAATTGTACCATATTTGAATTTACCTCAGTAGAAGGTAAGCTCTTTGAAGGCAGGGAATATTTGTCCTTGTCTTTTTCCTTTTTTTCATCCCCAGCACTTACGACAGTAACCCCAGGCCTAGAGGACATCCATTACAAAAGCATGGAGATTGGAAAGGAGTGTCATGCATGAGAAACAGCAAGTAGACCAATTTGGCCAGAGCAGACTCACTGTAGTAGGTATAATGAGGATCAAAAGATTGAAATGGTCCAGCTTATAAAGAACTTTAACTGCCAAATAGAGGAATTTATATTTGATGTTGGAGGTACAGGGAACCAGTGGAGTTTATTGAGTAGGGTGGTGACATGTTCAGACCTATGCTTTAGGAAAATCCTTTTGGTAGCTGAATGAGCACAGATTGGGGTTAAGGAGAGACTTGAGGCAGGAAGACCATGGAGGAAGCTATTGAAATAGTGTAGGAGAGAACTGAAGAGAGCCCAAGTAGATGGTGACAGCTGTGTGAATACAGAGAAGGGGATGCATTTGAGAGATGTTGGGGGGGAAAGGAATAACTAGATTTGGCCGTGGGTTGGATATGGGATGAGAGTGAGAGTAAGAAGTTTGGGGTAAGAACAAGGTCTTGAGCTTGAATGATTAGAAGAATGATATTGCTAGTGACAGGGGAATTCTTAAAAGAGGTTGGTTTTTGGGGGGGTTGGGGCTCATAATGAGTTATGCTTTGGACCTGATGATTTAGAGATGTGTATGGAGTATAGAAATGTCTGATAGGTAGGTGTAAATGTGAAATTGGTGCGCAGGAAGTAGAGAATAGAACTGGATATGTGGATCTGGGAATCATTTTTATAGAGATCTTAACTGAACTCATGGAAACTGATGAAGTTATTAAATGAGAAAAAGCAGAGAGAAAAGAGAGGAGGGCCCAGGAGAGAACCTTGAGGGACACCTACAGTTAGTAGTTGCCTTTACAGTAGTATACAGGGCAGCTAGGTGGCACCCTGGTGTGCAGAGCACACTTTTTGGAGTTAGGAAGACTTATCTTCCTGAATTCAAATCTGGCTTCAGAAACTTACTAGTTGTGTGACAGTGGGCAAGTCACATCACCCTGTTTGCTTCAGTTTCCTCATCTGTAAAATGAGCTGGAGAAGCGGATGGCAAACCACTCCAGCATCTTTGCCAAGAAAACCCCAAATGAGGTCATAAAGAGTTGTACATGACTGAAAAATGACTAAGCAATACAGTAAATATTTTGTATCTACTTTGAAAATGACTTTTTTCAATTTTCAAGAATCTGTTGGAATGAATGATACCAATAAGTTTAAGTTATTTTGCTAAAACTTCATTAGACTTCTTTTATTCATTTAATTTATTTTTAATTTTATTAAACTTTTAAAATTTCACTTACACTTTTATTATACTAAAGCTGACTTTGTACAGGAAGCAGGTGGTCTCCTTATCGAGCCTGCTTGATAAGAGGGACATTGAGGTAAATCATAGAACTTGAAAGTAGGAAGGACACTTCCATGGCCATCTAGTCCAACCTGTACCAGATAAAGAATCCCCATTGCTCTACACCCAATTAAGGAGCATCCAGCCTCTGTTTGCAGAACTTCAACAGAAGATAACCTTCATTCCTCAAAAGCAAGCCCTCCTACTTCTGAATAGCTCTAATTGTGAGTGACATCAAAACCAACTTTGCTTATTGGCAGCTTCCTGGTTTTGACCTTTGGGATCAAGTAGGGCAAATATACCCATCTCAAGTATTAGCCCTTTAGATATCTGGACAAAGTGGTCATGTATGCCTTGAGTCTTCTATTTAAACCAGCCCATTCAGTTAAACTACTCTCCTGTGGCATGGACTTACAATAGCCAGCCTTATTGCCTTCCTTTAGACATCCCCTAGCTTATCAATGTCCTTCTTAAATAAAGCATGGTGGACAGGGCTGAACAAAATACTCTAGCTGTGGTGAGAATTTTATATGCCCATTAAGGTTAAGCTATGACTTGAAACATTGAAGTGTTTTTTTTTTTTTGTGAAACCAGAAATCTTATCAAATCCCATTTTGTAGCCTATCTAATGGATGGCACTGTATTGGTGTCTCTTATGTACCACCTTAACAATCATGTTTGATCATAATCAGTGAAGTGTGCCCCTTTTTACATTCCATAATGTGACCACTTAAGTCATTTAATAGGTTTTGTTCTATAGACAGTGATACATAAGTCCTGTGTGGTTAAACATAATAAATCAATATCATTTGCCTGGAACTTGTATTGCCTAGGAGAGAACAAGATCAACCTTGAATATTGTAACCCATGAAATAAATTAGATTTCCATAAAAGTAGATGCTGGCCAACTCCATGCTTAGACAAAGAGAGCTACATAAAAGTTCTAGAAATCCCTCTCGGGATAGGAGGGAGAGGAGAGGTGACAGAAAAGCCTTTCTGTCTTGTACTTGCCATGGATCCTACTAACAGCCATGCATATAATGTGTTTTAAAGCTTGTGTGAGAGGCAGGAGCAAGGCAGACAATTCACTAAATGCTTATTCTGTGCCAGACATTTTGCTAAGTTTTGGGAATAGAAATACAGAGAAAAAGGATGGTCCCTGCCCTCAACAAACTTACATTTTAATGGAGGAAGACAGCTCCCCAAAGGGCTGTGAATGAAGTTTGGCCAAGCAAAATGGAGACCTAGAAAGAACTCACCAGTGGGAGAGGGGAGCTGGCAGGCAGAGGGATGAGAAGGCAGCTGAGTCATGGTGGCAAAGTCCAGAGGTGGAAGTATAGCATAGTAGATTGAAGGCTAGCCCCAAATTAGGAGCATGAGTTCAAGTTCTGAGCTGGCACTAACCTGCTGAGTCACCTTGGTTAAGCCAAACAACCTCATAGTTCCCTAAGCAATTAAATGCTAGGGATGTCAGACTGTAAACTTTGATGTAGAAAGGGAAATTCTCTACTGGAATAAGATAACATCACAGGTCCAGACTAAGTATTTAAAGTTCATACAATACATTACATGCATTATTTTGTTTGAGTCTTACAGCAAGCCTATAAATTAGGTGTGACAGGTTTATATCTATTTTATAGTTGAGGAAACTGAGGCTCAGAGGGCTTTACAGTGACTATAAGTCTTCTTAACTCCAAGACTGGCTTTCTGTTCATTCTACCAGGTGCCTCCCATGCAAACATTTAACTGCTATGTAAATGTGTGTTGTTGTTTGATTGTCTTTCAGACGCCTCTGATTTTTTTGATCTCTTTTTGGGGCTTCCTTAACAAAGATACTGGAGTCGATTGAGATTTCCTTCTCCAGCTCTTTTTACAGATGAAGAAATTGAGGCAAACAGGGTTAAGTAACTTGCTTAGGGTCACACAGCTAGTAAGTGTCTGAGGCCGTATTTGAACTAGATCTGATACTTTAACCACTGTGCCACCTAGCTAAACGTTAAGGTTAAGTGACTTTCTCTCTTTCTCATACTCATTACTTTTATCTTCAGCTCCCCTTTTCCTGAAACAGATTTTCGTATCTCCATCCCCTGACATCTCCTCTCCTCTTCTCTCCTGTCCTATCCTTTCCTTTCCGGCCCCCTCCTCTCCTTTTGTTCTGTCATGCCACCTTATTATCCCATCACCTTGTCATTTATTTGTTTCCCCCTCCCCCTCTGCAAAGCAAGCTTGTAATCTCAAGTGCAGGAATTTTATTTTTTTCTCCTTTGCTCTCCTGGAACGGTGCCTGGGATGGGGTTTTGTTTTATTTGGGGTGGTGGGATCGTGCTGATTTTGTTGATGTTCAGAAATCTTCCTCTTCTTCAGTCTTACTCTCCAGCTTCATTTCTTCCCTCTTTCTTTCTCAGATCAGAGACCTGCCCTGGGGCCTGTCCCTGACCATTAGTTCAAAAGAGCTCTAGCTATGCTTTACTCCCTCCTCTCTGGCCACCTTCCGAGTTGAATGATTAGGATTTCTCTTCCACATTTATCTTCTTATACTTGAACAAAGGTGCCATAACTATTTTGAGTTTTCTCTTTTCTGGGCTAAACATCCCCAGTTCTTTCCGTCGATCCTCTTGGGTATTATTCTTATAACCCTCCCTGGTCTCCTTCTTCTGGACTCAATCCAGTTTATCAGTGTCCATATAAAATACGTCCCCTAGAACCAAATACTGTACTCCAGTTATTGTCTGATGAAGGCAGAGAGCAGTGACACAGCCAGCATCCTATTTGCTGGATGATGTGCGTTTAAAAAAATGCAGCCTAGAATTAACTTTTTCTTTTCTGTCAAATCAACACTTGACTAATTTCAAACTATTGGTCCATTAAAACCCTAAGATCTTTTTTTTAAACAAATGACTGCCTCTCCAACTTGTATTTGTGAAATTAATTGTTGAACCTGTGTTTAAGACTTCACCATTATATCAGTTGATTCCACCACATTATATTTTAGCCAGTCCTCTAAATTGTCGAAGTTTTGGGGATCTTGGTTCCTCTCTATTAGCTAGATGGATATCTGTGTCATCTATTAATCTGATAAAAGAATTTAAAAAGACAAAATAAACTCCTGCCCTCACAGGGTTTACATTTTCCTTAGATTCCACATTTTTCTTCCTCCCCTAGCTCTTCATCATCAGTCTCCACTGCTCTCAACAGCATTTTGTGATTGCTTGCTTTATACGGGTACTTTACCCATATTATTGTATGTGTCAAAAATATAAGTATCCTTAAAAAGCCAGGGGGTATCTTGAGGATTTCATTCTTCTTAGACAGTCTGCTTAAAAATATGACATTTGTTCCATTATTTTTGCTGTTCAAGATTAACTTTGCAGTTCTTTCCATGATGAAAACTAAACGGATAAATAAAGATGTTATCTTGGGTGTTTCTCATCCACTAGTGACTAGAGACAGTCTAGTCTTCCTTCAGAAGAAGACGACGTGCCAACACCTCTCAGAGAGTCATGAGCGGGAATAAAAGCTGTAAGCTGGGGCTGACTCCTGAGTAGTGTTAAATGAATGCTAAAGTGAAAGACCCCCTTCTCCATGAGAATGGTCAAGCGCGGGTGAGAGCTAGTGTGTTCTTAAGTCTGCCACAAACACACAAAATGCACAATGCCGTCCTGTCTGCCAGGGCCATTCATTAAGTGAAGCTCAGAAAGTATTTCCTGTTATTGTATGTGGTGGTGCATTAAAATCACATGCACACTGTTGATAAGGCATCGCATTTTTCCGTTAGACCAAATACGTGAATGTGAAGAAAGACCTGGGATTTTGTGGATGTAGGGTCCTCTTGTCCTTGTTATCAGCCATAGATTGAAAGCTGGGAGGGTCCTTAAAGGCTGTCTAGTCTGGCTACCTCATTTTACAGATGTGACCAATAATATTCTGTTTCTTAGTGGATAAGTTGTAGGGAGTTGGAAATTATATACCTGCCCTTATAAATGTGCTTTATAATCAGTGTCCTTTTTTCAATATTGACCTGTAAAGTGCCTTTGTTTTGGGGGTAGCTAGGTGACTCTGAATTGAATGCTGGACCTTCTTCCTCATAGAACTAGTAAGTATTAGAAGCAAAATTTGGACCCAGATCTTACTGATTTCAAGCTTTATCCTTTATACCAGGGGCTGTTCTTAAGCTTTTTTGACTGTCTAGTCAACGCCTTCTCAGAAATAAAAAAAAAAAAATACAATAAAATATATGAGATCACAAATGCAACCAATTATTATAATATGCAAAAATCAAAGTACATATACATATATGTACATATATATACACATATATATATATCTATATGCATGTTTATAAACAAATTAATGGGCCCCAGGTTAAGAATCTCTGCTCTATTCACAGCTCTATGCATTAGTGTTCCGATTTTTCCATATCCTCTCCAGCATTTGTCATTTTCCTGTTTTGTCATCTTAGCCAATCTGACTGGTGAGACGTGGTACCTCAAAGTTGTTTTTATTTGTATTTCTTGAATAAATAGTGATTTAGAGCATTTTTTCAAATGCTTATAGATATCTTTAATTTCTAGCTCTGAAAATTGCCTTGTTCATATCCTAATGCATTGTTGGTAGAGCTGTGAACTGATACAGCCATTCTGGAGAACAATCTAGAACTATGCCCAAAGGGCTATAAATAATTGCATACCCTTTGACCTAGTAATACCACTTCTGGGATTGTATCCCAAAGAGATCATAGAAGTGGGAGGAAGACCCATATGTATAAAAAATATTTATTGCAGCTCTTTTTGTGGTGGCAAAAACCCTGGAAATTAAGAGGATGT
>CM053599.1:19631161-19665872 GCA_028646575.1 Pseudocheirus occidentalis | reverse complement strand
CTATTTTTTAAAGTGTTGTTTTCTTCAATCAGGTTGTTGACTCTCTTTTCATTATTTTCTTGCATCATTCTCATTTCTCTTCCCAATTTTTCCTCGACTTCTCTTATTTGTTTTACAAAGTCCTTTTTCAGTTGATCTGTAGCTTCTAGGCATTCTTCAAGTGTCTTGGAAGCATTTGGTGTGGGAGTTCTGACTGTGTTGTCTTCCTCCCATTCCATGCTTTGATCCTTTTTGTCCATAAAAAAGGATTCTAGAGTTTTATTGCTGTTCTTATTTTGCTTCCTTTTCCTCATATTGGCCAGTCAATTAATTGGTTGTTTTTTTTAGCTTTGTGGAACTTTGCTTCCGGGGGGAAAGCTCTGTTCCAAATCGCTTGGGTTTTCCCAGCTGCCAGAGCTATTAGGGGGTGCTGCAGCCCCCACAGCTTTGGCTTGCTCAGAGTACACCCCAAGACCACCACCCAAGACCACGATCTGGATACAGGCCACTCAACACAAGAGCACTTGGCCCTGATCAATTGACTTAGCCCCCCTGTGGGGTCCACAGGCCAGGGGCTCTGAAGCAGCCCAGTGGGGGCAGCTGCTGGTTACAGCAGTTCCTGCCCTTCCCCCACTGCTTCCTTGCCCTGGGGGCAGATTGGCAAAACTACTTTTCCTTGCCCAAATTTAGCTTCAAAGTTCCACTTTCACTGACAGTTTCTAATCCTGGCTTGCTAGATGTGAAGATCATTCTGGTGCTGTAGATCTGCTGCCCGGGCTGGGATCCTCCTGACTGCCGTCGGGCCTGGCCACAGTTTTCAGTTTGGGGCTGGGCTGGTCTCAGCTCCCGGCCTGCTGCCTGAGCCCCTCTTGCCGAGCTGCCTTTCTCTAATCCTTATTTTTCACACCTTAATAGATGTGGAGTTGCTCAAGGTGCAGTAGATCTTCTCTCTTGTAGACTCAAGCATCTGGTGTTTAGAGAGATGCCCCACTAGGTCTTTGGTCTTGAGGTGTTCATGACCTACTGATTGCTTCCTATACTGTTTTTAAGCATTGATCCATCTTCTTTTCAAAAGAATAGTTTTCCTCTCAAGATTTAACCCCATTCTCCTAGAAGTATGGAAAAAAAGGTGTGGGAGTTCTGTTTATGCTAGGAAAATCAGAATGTCTACATTAGAATTATTGGGAGAAGCAGCTCAATTAGACGGGGGTATGAATTAAGAAGTCACTTCCTTAATGCTTCCAGTTTACCAGGCCCTTTTCTAGGGGAGAAGTATATGTGAACATTCCCTTCTTTTAAAGAGCTTGTACTGTAATATAGGGAGAAAACACATAAAGAATAATGATGGCCAGTAAAGAGAGTATTAGTCTGGGCATTCTCAAAAATGGTGCATTAAGCCATCAAACAGACAGTTGAAGTCCACTTTCCAGATGCGATGATTGTATTCTTGTGAATACTGTGCCTAAATCTAGGACTCCAACTGGTGCAATGGATGCTGGGCCGGGAGTCAGGAAGACCTGAGTTCAGATCTGGCCTCAGATACTTACTAGCTGTGTGACCCTGGGCAAGTCACTTCATGCTGTTTGCCTCAGTTTCCTCATCTGTAAAATGCACTAGAAGAGAAATCAGCAAACTTCTCTAGTGCCAAGAAATCCCCCCAAAAGCATCACAATGAGTTGAACATGACTGAAATGACTAAAGAGCAACAATAATACCTAAAACGAGAAATAGAAGAGGTGAAAGGTATGTGCTTGGTTAGCCAGACAAGATGATCTGAGGGACCCCTTGGGTGGGCAAGGAAGCCCGGTCTCATCTAAATGTTGGGTTTTTCTAGCAACTTGACTTTTTTTTCCTTTTGCTTGTAGAAAGAAGCGATAAAAAAATAATTACAGATATGGAAAGGACACAGGCTTAGTTTATAGATTAGGGCTCCAATCCTAGCACTAAGACCGACCTGCTATATGTCTTTGGATACTTCTCTTGGCTACCATTTGTTTCTTCATGTGCAGAATGAAGAGGATGAACTAGAGCAGCGGTTCTCAACCTTCCTAATGCCATGACCCTTTAATACAGTTCCTCATGTTGTGGTGACCCCCAATCATAAAATTATTTTTGTTACTCCTTAATAACTGTAATTTTGCTACTGTTATGAATTGTAATGTAAATATCTGATATGCAGGATGGATTTCCTTTGTCACAAACTGAACCTAACCCACAGGTTGAGAACTGCTGGTCTAGAGGATGATAACATGTAACTGAGTGGTCTTTTCCAGTTTTTGAATGCCAATGATAATTAAGTCCATTGTCTAGGTGGTTTGGGGAAACTACTGTTAGGAGCTTGACCACCTAGTTTAGTTTGACATTATGTGCCACCTTGCCATGTGATTGCTACCACAACAGTGGACTTTTAAAATGGAGCAGTGCTGGTTCATGTAACTGGCCTGAGGAGGTGACCTTTGCCTTTAAAAGTTGTGTGTCACTAAATGGCCACTAGATCCAATAGAGGGCTTTTAAAGTAGAAGAGTTTATTTTGTATCCAGCCTTCAAGGGTTGCTGACAAGCAGGCTAGAGAAATTCTAACAAGAAAGTAATTACTTTTGACTTAATTAGACTAGAAATAGTGCGGAAAATGTAGGGAGGGTCTATACCTTTAATTCTCTCTCTCTTGTTACTCCTCTCTTCTCAGATGAGAAAAGTTTAGACACAACTCTCTACTCTTTCTTCCTGGCTCCATGACAAAGACTAGAACTCTCTTCTGGATTGCTGTTGTTAGGAAACTTGTCTCCCTTCTGGTGGAGCATCAGTGTATTCTAGCCTGTTCTTTATGCCTCCTCTCTCTCTTCTTTCTCCTTCTCTCTCTCTCTCTCTCTCTCTTTCTGTCTGTACCTCTCTTTGTCTCTCTTCCTCTCCCCCTCTCCTTTCTTCTCCTACTCTTTTCTCCCTTTGCATTCCTTCTCCCTCTTTTCTTCCTTCTTCTATGGAATTGGTAATCCTCAAGGCCTCCTGTCACGTAAACGAGCAAAACAAGATCCTAGGAGAAGTTCTGACTTGTAATCTAATTTCCATCTTCTTTGTAGGAATCCTTGTGTTCTTGAGTCTTTAGGGTTATTATTAAGAAATATGCACTCAATTTATAGAATCTGTTTCTGATAGATTTACATGTTTGTATTGTAAGAAAATTTCCCCAAAGACCTTCCTTCCAGTGCTCATTAAATATTCCCCCATCTTAAGAAATGTTCATAGCAAATGCACGTCTATTTTATTGAGTGAGTTTCCTTCGGCTCAGTATTCCTCTGCCTACTTGCTAAAAATCCTTGAGAGTTGCAGACTGGGGAGGGGGGCAGAATTTGTACCCCCAAATCCTTTCCCAGAGTAGCATTGGTAATAGTCTAGTGAAGAATATGAGGGCAGAATTTTAAAAGACTGACATATCAGTAATGCTACCCCTAAATGTAAATTACACTCGTGTTAATTCCCCAGTGATGGAACTGTGTTCATTTGTGGACTGAATCTACAGGATGTATCCTCACCATGAAGATCCCCTCTAAAATGTATTCTTTATACTGACTCCGGAGGAGCTCAGGGACCCTTATTACAGGATACTCAGAGAACATAGTGATCACATACACACACACACACACGCACGCACGCACGCACACACACACACACACACATACACACACACACACACACACACAGACTTCCTTCCCAGGAGGTACGCATTCAAGGCCATGCCCATCCAGACTGAAGAAGATGAGAAGAAAAAGACAGACAGATCTCTAGAGGGATCTTCACTCTAGTGAAGCTGCTACCAGTTTCTCAGAGCCTTAAGGGTCATCAGCTTCCTCTCCCTCCCACAATGGTACCCTCTTTCTTACACAAAGAATGATTGATCTGTCTATAAAAAACGGTAGCATTAGCTTAACATACTTGCCCTTTTCCAGACTAAAAGCAAAAGAACAACAAAAATGTTATGTAATTATAATTACTCAGAGGGAAAGAGTTGAGCAAATGTACCTACTCCCCCTGCCTACTTTCCAAAGTTGCGGGGAGTTCTATGGCTTTGGAACATTGTATGTTGTTTAACCTGGTAATAGGTTAGCTTTGCTGAACTGCCTTTTTCTCCTCTTTATAAAAAGTTTTGTCAAAAGAGATGGCTCATTTAGGAGGTAGGTGAGGAGGATATACTCAGAGACTGCCCAACCTCAACTGGAATGCTCCTCCCTTGTCTTGGCTTCTGGGCTTCCTTCAAGCCCCAGCCTAAGCCCGCCTTCTACTAAAAGTCTTTCAGGATCCCCCTGAATTCTAGTCCCCTCTGCCATTGATAAGACTCAGCTTATCCTGTCTATGGCTGGTTTGTACGTGGTTTCCTGTATATCTTCTCCCCCATTAGGTTGTGACCTTGAGAGCACAGACTTTTTTGCCTTTCTTTGTATCTGTAGCACTTAGCCCAATTCCTGGCACTTAGTAGGTGCTTAACCAATCTTTCTTGATTGGCTTAGAAATGCAGACAATGTGAAAACAAAGCATAGGAATGACACAAAAGAAAAACTTTGCTCCTTCCCTAGACCAGGCATAGGTGCCCTGGTTAGTTCCTTCAGCTCTCTAATAGACCCCAGGGTCATTTGAGTATAAAGGCAGATGACTGAGTGAGCATAATGGTGGAGGGAGAGGTTTCCTCTAACTGTTAGGTATGGCAACAAATTCTACAGCTATTTTTAAAAATGTCTGTTTTTCTTGATGGGGACTGACATGCCTAGAAAGGTACTCTGAGTTCTTCCCCTGGTTAATGTGTTAGGGATGGGGATTGAACTTGTGATTTCATTGCTACAGGGAATTCCTAGGTTAAAAATAACAAAAACTAAAACTCAAAATCTCCCTCCACCAGCGGCGATTGATAGAGGATCTGGAGGGCTGAGATGTTATCACAATCCAGTATATGTCAGACGTGGGACTTGAACTGGGTCTCTGACTTCTATACCCCCCTGACATCTCATATTAAGTGTATTGTATTCATTACCTCAGAATACTCAGAATAACCCTGGGAGGTTGGTCATAGCAATATTTTCATTTTATAGAGTAGGAAATAGGCAAAGATATACTGGTGAGTGTTTGAGGTAGAATTTGAACACAGATCTTTCTGACTTCACTACAGCATACTGATTCACACTGACAGAAATATAGAGTGGAGTTTGAGCTATTGGTTAATGCGCCAATTGTCAGGAAACAGTATGTGAGGCTGTAGCCAATGGAGAATCCAGTGGTTTGGGGGACCTTTAGAGTATGACCTTGTGCCTAGATTTGTGGGAACATGGAATATGGGACTTATGGGGCCGGTGGAGTTTGATGCTCTCCTGGTGACTTGGCCCCTGAGGTTGGATGCAGTTTGGGGTCCTGATGATATCAGCATTTGATGAGCAGTGAGAAATGAGAAGAGAACCTTTGCAGATATAAACTAACTGGCATAGTTTCAAGCCCCCATTACTAGTGTCTGCATGGAAAAGAAGCACCCGAGAAGATGTGAACGAATATGTAATTGAATGTGTTTGTAGTTAGTGGGAAGTGTTTGTGAGAAATGGGGTGAGACAGGAAGAGAAGAGGAAAAAGAGGGGAGGGGAAAGAGGGGAGAGAGGAGAGAGGGGAGAGGGGAAATGAAACAAACCCTTCACCTTGTTCCTGTTGCTGTTACTTACATGCTGATGCAAAGAATGAATGTTGCTTTTTTTCATTGTTTCTCTCCAATATGTCCTACTTTTTTTCTCTCCCTCTTAAGGCTCCTTCATGTTATCTTTGCTTTTGTTTCTGTGTTTGTGGTTTTTCACAGTGAGATAATTAGGCACCCATTTAAGCCTTACATTAAGACATCTTTGCTGCACTATTAAAAACACCAGAGAAACATGTTAAGCGAATTTTGGAGAAAAGTCAGTTGTTTCTCTGTGGAGCATTGGATATATTCATCACAGGTGAAAATGAATGTAAAACTGGGACTTCAGCTGTGGCAGTTCTGACATTAGTGTAGGCATTTCTAATTTACTGGTGCGTATCAATGTGGACGCATGAATTAAAGGGCATGGGTCCTCCTCCTCCTCCTGGAATAGTTCATTCCATTCCATTCACAGAATCACTGATTCTCAGACTGAACAGGGTCCTCATCTAAGCCTGGGTCCCCTTCATAATATCCCCAACAGGAATCTGTCTTCACTGGAAGATTTACCATGAAAGAGTATCTCTGGCCTCCAGAGGCTACCCATTGGACTTTTGGACAGCTCTAATTCCCAGGTATTTTCTTGACATTTAGCCTCATTCTGTACCTTGGCAACTTCTAATCGTCATCCTTAGAGTTGCCCTGTAGAACCCAAAAGAACAAGTGGGATTTTTCTTATACATGAAGGATTCCGTGGATTCTTCCAACATGGGACGATGATAACTGTTATTTCCCAAGTCCTCAGCACCAAGGCAACTTGTGACCCGGCCAATAGAGCACTAGAGTCAAGAACACCTGAATTCAAATGTGACCTCAGACCCTAATTATGACTAAGTATGACTCTGGGCACACAACCTGTTTGCCTCAGTTTCTTCCACTGTGAAATGGGGATATAAGAGCACCTCCCTCCTAGAGTGGTTGTGAGGATCACATGGGACATTCGTAAAACATTCATGACAGTGTGTGACACATAGTAGATGTGGAGTAAATTCCTGGTCCCTTCACCCTTTCACTTTTTCCAGACAAAACACCATTTCCCCCAGCTGGTCCTCTGGTTCCATTGTTTCAAAGCTTGACACCTCTTTCTGGGTTCCCTCCAGCTTATTCTGTCCTAATGTGGGGCACACAAAATGGAACATATCATACTTAACTCTAAATTCCTTGCAGTGGCAACAGATTTAATTATCCACTGGATAGATGTCTAATGATGAGTTTCTCTCCACTCGGCCAGGCTCGTCCAGAACCTTCCTTCTACTGCCTTGTAACTTTCTCAGGCTGCAATATTCCTGTGGAAGGCCTACTCCGTTGTCCCACTGGAGAGTTCCACTGAGCCCTCCTTTTGGTGGAGTAACCCAGACTGGCCTTTATTCTCCTTCCAACCCATTTCTTGGCTTCTGTGCTCTTTTTAAAACAATGCCACAACCCCCACTGTTCATTCAGTCCTTTTTTGCTATCTTGATTGAACGATTGACTGTGAACTGACCTTGCTTGATCCCAGAGCTATGAATGGCCTGAGGGCAGTTGAAACCAGTTAAAAGGAGGGCTATAGGAAAGCAATTGAAGAAAGAAAGGAGCCCCCTTTCTAATTTTTAAAACAAACTTCCCTTGAACCTCCCTGTTGCTCCCACGTCCAAGCCTCCTCAGATCTTCTCTATGGACTTTCCCGTAACAAATATACTTAACCCCTTTCCCCCCTTCTTCCTCTCTTGGATGCTCCAGTACTCTGGTGTTGCTTGGTGGTCCTGGATCCCTGTCCCCTTGCCTCTGTGAAACATCCTGGTTTTTGCTACTTTGGTAGCATTCTTGATTTCAAATTGACATCTTCCTTCATTAAAACATTAAAACATAAGCTCCATGAGGGCAAGGACTGCTGTTTGTAGTTGTGTTCTCAGCATTTACCTGAGTACCAGTACATAGTAAGTGCTTCATAGAGGCTCATCTCTTTCCTTCCTTCATCCTTGGAGAATATATATGAACACACAAAATTTATTTCTCAATCCCTGTGTGAAATCATTCTAGTTGGGAACTACCAAAGGCAGGTACTGGGGCATTGATACTGCTTTTGGGGTCATCTTTATGTTCTGTTGAACACTGGAGTCGAAGTTTTAGGGGACCATGATCATGACAGTAAAATACATTTTAAATTGTCATGTTTCCATGTGGCACATTTTGGACTAACCTTGTGAACCCTCTCTCCTGCAATCAGAATCAGAGGCAAAGAAATGTAGCTCCTACCATTTCTAGAATTAAGCCTCTCCACATTTCACTTCTTACTACTCTGAATTTTAACACAATATGCAAAATTTGAGATGTTTTATGAGAGCTCTGAAGTGAGTGAGAGACTTTAGCTTGTGAACAAGATGTTACAGTTCAGAAATAGATACTTTTAAGGCACTTAGAGTAAGTCCTCAAAGTTGAAGGACCAGATATGATGAGATAAGAACATTTCTCCTTGCATTTGTTGGGAAATTCATCACTAAAATAGCTGTGTTCTTTTGCTTACAGTGGTAACAACAATAAACAATCTTCTCAAAACTTGAGTTCAGACTATTATTTACCCCATTCTTCAGAGATGAGACCAAGTCTTTAACAAGAAGGATTTGCTTGTGGTGACATAAGAGTTTGAGGTAAATTTAGACGTAGGGCTCTTGACTCTGGATCCACCCATTATTCAAGGAGTCTTGTCATGGATCCCTTTGGAAATCTGAGAATTATTTTAATGCATAAAATAAAATAAGGCTACAAAGGAAACTGATTATAATGAAATAGTTATGAATAAATTATTTTTAGACATAAATATATATTTGTACATGTATATATTATGTATATATGTTTAAATTCATTAGACCTTTGTTCTATATCATCATGTTTTGCAGTAGGCTGCCATTTAGTGAACCATATCAGTCAATCAACAAACATGCTCTGCTTCCTTAAATAGAGGCATAGTGGATAGAGAGCTGACCTTGAGGTCAGAAAGAGTACAGATCAAGCCCTGCCTCAAACACCTACTGGCTGGTTTTGTTTTGTTTTTTCCTGGGCAAGTCGATTAAATTCTCAGGGTTTCAGGTGACTCTTTAAGACTATAAGTTAAAGAAGGGGTGCTGACCTCCTTCACTAGTCATTTGAGAGTTCCTTAACATCACTCATAACACCATCAGTCCAGTCTTTCTATCTCTTTCCTCTTTCCTCTTTCCTAAAAAGAAGTCACCTCCTAACGTATCTCTTTTACTCATCTGGCTAGATTTGGTCCAAGGCTATAATTAGAGATTCAGATATCATATATTCAGGGGATTTCTTTATTCTAGTCAATAGTCATACAAATAACACCACAATTTTATCGGTGTCATTGATATACCTTCCTTTGGGGTGAATTATAAGCTCTCCATGCCTTTGTGCACACACTCCATGAGGTGCTATGACCAAAACTCATTCTAACCTGGTGGCCAAACTTGCAGCCTCAAGATCAGCCAATACACAGTTCCTGGGCAGACGTGTTCCCAATTCGGGCTTACTAGACCTTTCACTCTCCTGGCATAGCACTTGAGTCCCCACACAATCCTCTCACTGCTTTCTGATCTTTCCATGACCTGGGCATACTTGTCCATATCAGTACTCAGAGGAGAAAGGGGAAAATGGCATGTGTTGAGATGAGATGAGCAAAACAGAGTTCTATCCATTTGCTAAGCCAGAACTAGCCTTTCCGATGAGTTCCTTCTTTTCTTTCTTCTTCCTCTTTGTTTTGCCTCTCTAGATATCCTTGGACAACCCTTCTAGGAGACAGCTTTGCAGCTCCAAAGTTAAAAATATTCTGTTTCCCTGAGTAACTATAGTAAATATATTTGAAAAGTGCTGTGCTTTCTGAGAATATCCTTAACAATGTGTCCAAGAACAGGAGAAAATCTCTATGCTCCTGGTTCCTGTAGAACATGGGAGTTTGAGTCAGGGAGATCTGGGTTCAAATTTTGCCTTAAATAGTTACTGGCTGTTTGACCCTGGGCAAATTATACTGTTGCTCTCTACTTAAATTTCCCCATTTGCAAATGAGTGTCTTGAACTCCATGGCATCTAAGGTCTCTTCTGATTTTGAGTCTAATGGATTTTGTCATCCAGTTACCTTGTGAGTTTTGCTGAGCAGGAGAGAAACCCATAAAGTAAAAGGAAGCCAAGGGCTGGGTGCTCCTGCCCCTCTACATTTTCTCTCCTGATGCAAAGATCTAGCTTCCCCATGTTAATAAAGGCTCTGTGTCCTGCTTTGAGAAAATGAGCTCCCTACATCATGTCAGCCTATAAATCGCCCCAAAACAAGACAAAACAAAACTCATTAGTGGAGAGAAACTAAAATGTTGGCACATTTAGCAAAATTAAAATACTTTTCAATGTGTTCAGTTAAAGTCTTTGGGGGCTTGAAAGTTAGTCATCATGTGGGATTTTGGTCATGGATAAAAATAGTATTTTTGAAACTGGCTGAACTGTTAACAGCAAAGATCTGAGACCAAGAGCAGTGTATATAGTGAGAGTCGACAGTCTGAGTTGGAAGGCCACAGTTCTGTCCTTAGTTATCATTTCCAATTATTATCTGCAAGAGTCAGTTTCACAGTAAAGTTCACAAATTTCTAAATTTGGTGATATAAGCCTCAGTCAATGTAGAGAAATTGTACTAAAGGTCCATTCAGGCTTAGAAATGAGAGGAGGAAATTTTTGAAGAGATTTACCTTAGTAAAAAAAAAATGAAAGCTTAAATATCTTATGAAAGTCATCAAAAGGAGATATCAGTAAGGAAGAATAGAAAATAGACCAATGCCAGTGGGGACCTAAAGACAATGATATCTGGATTATATCATTGGGAAAGTACCTAGGGGGGACAATCATAGGCCCCACATAAATTTACAATGATGGCAGCAGTGGTGTGCAGTAATAATTTGGAAGTACAAAGTAGGAACAAAAAAGTCAAAGCGCGTCTACATAACCTGGCATCATAAATCCAGGATGAAAGTGCTTTGTCTCCATGTGACAGGAAAAAATTGTGCCTGGAGTTCTAGATTTAATTTGGCCTACTTGATTCCCATAACAGTATGCCCTGAAGGGAGTTCAGATAAAACCCCCATATGAGTGCATCTTTGGAAATGTCGACAAATATGAAGCTTTATTCGACATTCTTTTTTTTTTGCTGTTCTTTGTTGTAAGGGGACAAATCCATCATCTTCACCCTAGATTTCTTGGGTAATACATTAGCTAATTTTGGTGCAAATGAAATAGGAATGAATTCTCCTAGATAGGTATTCACAGATTCCTTCAGTTTGCTTCTCTTGACAATGTAGTTTAAAGAGATTCCTTTTGGAAGGAGACTTAGAAATCTCCTTGTCACCTGGATGAGGAGATAAAACTTGTTCTTCCTGGTCACAGAAGACAGAGTTAAGATCAATGGATGAATGGAGCAAAGAGGCAAGTTTAGTTTAGGCTTAATCTAAAGAGGGATTGCATATTGAGAACTCTCCAAATGCGGAATGGGCTGCCCATGGAGGCACAGATTCCCTCCTTTTTTTCAGTTTTAGTATCTCTTAGCTCTCAATAATAAACCTTACAGAATCTTTATTCAGTACAAAAGGAAACAAATTTTAGAGTTTGCTATGCATATGCATTTAAGAAAAACTTCCCCAGTGACCACTGAGGTCCTTCTCAACTCTTGAAATTCTACATTACTTGATCTCATTGGGCAGCTCAGCAATATTCAGAATCTGTGACTTTGGAAATGGTAGCCTCAATATGGAATCCAGATTGAGCAACAAATTTAAAAAAGGAGGGAGTCTGTTTAATTAATTTTCTGTGGTTCTTCATACTTTTTAAATAGCTTTGAATCTTGTCTTAATATTTGTAATATTTTCCCCCAGAACTCTTTTCACATTGTCCCTTATTTTATTAAGTATAAATTTACATTATCCATAGTTCTAAAATTATTGTAATTTATTTCATTAAATATTTTCCAATTACATGTAAAAAATTTGAACAATTATTTTTTTACACTTCCTTGTTCCAAATTCTCTACCTTTCTCATCACGTCCTCCACCCTGCCTCAAGAAGGCAAGCATCATACAATATTGCTGTTACTCTGTACAATGTTCCCCTAGTTCTGTTCGCTTTCCATCAGTTCATATAGATCTTCTCATGTTTTTCTGAAACCATTCATCATTTCTCATAGCATAATAGTATTCCATCATAATCATCTACTGCAGCTTGTTCATCCATTTCCCAATTGATGTGTGTTCTTTTGATTTCCAGTTCTTTGCCACCACAAACAGTTGCTTTAAAAATTTTATACAAATAGATTTTTCTATCCTTTTCTTTCATCTGTTTGGGATACAGACCTAGTAATTGCTGGGTCAAAGTATATGCACAGTTTTATAGCCATTTGGGCATAGTTCCAAATTACTCTCCAGAATAGTTGGATCAGCACACAAATCCACCAACAATGCATCAATGTTCCAATTGTTCAATATCCCCTCCTGTATTTGTCATTTTCCTTTACTGTCATGTTTGCCATTCTGATAGGAATGAGGTAGTATCTCAGAGTTGTTTTGATTTGCAATTCTGTAAGTAGGATTTAGATAATTTATTTAGATCATTTTTCTAGATCATTTTAAAAATTTTGATAATTTTTCTTGTGACTAGCAATAGCACTGATTTCTTCTTCTGAAAGTTGCCTGTTCATATCCTTTAGCCATTTATCAGCTGAGGAATCACTCTTATTTTTATAAATTTGATTCATTTCCTTAAATATTTGAGAAATAATAACTTTATCAGAGAAACTGGTTGCAAAAAAACGTTTCCCAGGTTTCCTGTTTTTTTCTCTAATTAATTTTGTCCAAAAGCTTTTTTACTTTCATGTATTCGAAGTTTTCTGTTCTATTTCCTGAAATCTACTTTATCTCCTCTTTGGTCATAAACTCTCCCTTTATCCGTAGATCTGACAGGTATGTTTCCCCATGCTCCCCCAACTTACTTATAATATTATCTTTTATGTCTAAATCATTTATCCATTTTGAATTTATCTTGGCATATGATGTGAGCTGTTGGTCTATGCCTAGTTTCTGCCAAACTGCCTTCCAGTTTTCCTAGCAATTTTTGTCAAAAGTTGAATATATACTTCAAAAGTTTGAATCTGTGGGCCTAACAAATACTAGATTAATATGGTCATTTAAATCACTGTGTGTTGTGTATGTGATCTGCTCCGTTGATCCACAGTTCTATTTCTTAGTTAATATCAGATTGTTTTGATGATTGCCATTTTGTAATTTTTGTAACTTAATTTGAAATCCAAAATTTCTAGGCAGCCTTTCTTCACATTTTTTTTCATTGATTCCCCTGGTATTCTTGACCTTTTGTTCTTCCTGATAAATTTTGTTAGTATTTTTTCTAGCTCTATAAAAGAATCCTTTGGTAGTTTGATTGGTATGGTACTGAATAAGCAAATTAATAACTCAGGTGGAATTATCATTTTTATTATAGTGACTCAGCCTATCCACAAGCAATTAATATTTTCTTGACTTGTTTAGATCTGTCTTTATTTATTTTTGTGTGTTCATATAATCCTGGGTTTGTCTTGGCAAGTAGACTCCCAAGTATTTTATATCATCTGCACTTATTTTAAATAGAATTTCTCTTTCTATCTCTTGCTGTAGGATTTTGTTGGTAGTATATATAAATGCTGATGATTTATGTGGGTTTATTTTATATCCTGAAACTTTGCTGAAGTTGTTCATTATTTCAACTAGGTTTTTTAGTTGATTCTCTAAGTATACCATCATATCATCTGCAAAGGGTGAAAATTTTGTTTCCTTTTTGCATATTTTTATTCCTTAAATTTCTTTTTCCTATCTTATTACTAGAGCTAGCATTTCTACTACAATGTTGAATAATAGTGGTGATAATGGACATCATTGCTTCACTCCAATCTTATTGGAGAGGTTTCAAGTTTATCCCTGTTACAGATAATGCTTGCTCGTGGTTTTAGATAGTTATCTTTTTATCTTTTCATTTTAAGAAATCTACTTGTTATTTTAAGAAAGGCTCCATTCCTCCTGTTCCTCCTTCTCGTCCTTGTTGTCAACATCCCCTTCTTTCTTCTCCTTATCTTCCTCGCTTTCACTACTATCATCTTCCTCCTCCTTCTCCTCCTCCTCCCCCTCCTCCTCTTCCTTCTCCATGTCCTCTTCTTCCTCCTCCTGCTCCTTTCTGCTCCTGCCACTGGTGCTCTTAGAGTGCACCATCCTGGTGCTTCTTTTGTGAAGGAGCAGATGAGGACACTCCTTGGACTTGCCATGGCCAACAAAAAGCAGAATGAGGGGGTCAAGACTGAAAACAATGACCAACATTAACTTGAAGGTGGCAGGGCAAGATGATTTGCTGGTGCAATTTAAGATTAAGAGGCACACACCACTTAGTAAACTAATGAAAATCTATTGTGAGCGACAAGATTTGTCAGTGTGACAGATCAGATTGCTATTTGATGGGCAACCAATCAATGAAACAGACACACCTGTGCAGTTGGAAATGGAAGCTGAAGATCCGATTGATGTATTCCAGCAGCAGACAAGAGGCATTTGCTAAAAAGAGAACCTGTAATTCTACTCCAGAACTGTGCTTCCAAGGAAAACAAAAACATTCACAATTAGAAAACCAAGATTTGGTTCATCCACATCCTGGCTACTGGAGTATAGTTTTCTTTCTTCTTTAATTCTGTTCCCCCATTCCTTTATTGTACATAAAGTAGCTGGGGAATGTGCATAGGCATAATGCATATTTTTAAAACTAAATAACCAATGGTATGTTTTGATCAACATCAAATGGAGTTGGGGAGGGGAAAACCAAATTGATTCTGTAAAAAAATATTTCTTTTCTCCATTGGTGGCATGTTTGTTCAACTTTTAGCTTTATATTCCAATAAGTTATCTTGCTCTTACTGTTTAACAACAACAAGAAACCCACAAAAAATCCTTGGGTACTTTGTTTGATTGGATAATTTCAATGTTTTTCTTTTATCATTCTAAAACCAAGGGCAATTTTATAATTTTTTTGTATGTAGCTGTTACATGTAGGGCACTCTCTGTTTCCCAGTAGGGGTAAATCACTATAAAAAATTGATCCTAGATAGTTTTCCCTTCAAGTCAAACATCTTGTTGTTTAAATAAACTTCTTGTTTAAAATAAACTGTTTAATTATTCTCAAGAAGATGTTCAGAAATGGTGAGGTAGAAAAAGATAGTTTAATTAACATGTTGAGGGGGAAAGGTTGAATGATTAACACTTTTCTTAAAAAAATTAGCAGTCAGAGTGATATGACATTTCTGTTGGCATTGATGATTAGAATTTAGTAAGTGGTCTTTATAAATATATTTTCTTGTGTGTTCAGTTTTGCATCCGATTTCAGAAATTCAAAGAATATCTAAAGATTAAAAGAAGAAAATGAAAAAAAGAAAGGCTTCATTGATCCCTATACTTTGTAATGTTTTAATAGGAATTAGTATTATATTTAGTCAAAGCTTTATCTGCATCTATCGATATAATCATATTTTTATTGTTATTGATGCGATCAATTATGCTAAGAGTTTTCCTGATACTGAACCAGTCCTGAATTTCTGGTATAAATTCCACCTTATCATAGTATATGCTCTTTATGATATATTGCTGTAATCTCTTGACTGGTATTTTATTTAAAATTTGACTGAGTTTCCAGAATTCGATTTAAAGTGTTATTTTAAAGTTGTTTGGAGAGGAATGTGGGGAGATCTTGGCTGACTGCTTCTCTGCTTTTCCATTTTGGTTCTGCTCCCAGAAGTACCACAATATTCACAATATTAACACATTTAGTATAATAATAATAAATAATATGAAACAACTAATCTTTCTATAGCACTTACTTTGAAGCAGGCACGTTGTAGTTATTATCTGCTTTGATTGTCACAACAACCCTGGAATGTAGGTACTATTATTGTCCCCATCTTACAGAGGAAGAAAGAGGCAAAGAGAGGTTGTGTCTTGCCCAGGGTCACACACCTGGTAAGCATCTGAGGCCAGATTTGAACTCTGGTTTCCCTGGCTCTAGGCACCTTGCTCTGTACCACCTAGCTACCTCAATATATCCATCAAAATGATCAAAGTACTTCACCAACATATTGAGTTGGGTAGTAATTACCTTTTAGTTCAACACCATTTCTTTTTGTTTATTGTTTATTTCCCGATATTTTCTTAACTTTGAAAGATATTCTGTCCATGGTGTATTGATTTCTAATGTCACTTAATTAAAAATAAATTCAGAAGACCCCCACGCCTTCCATAGCCCCCATCATGAGGTTCCACTTATAATTCTGATGATCTCTGCAACAAAACAATGAAATTATGTGATGCCGGCCACTTTCTTTCTAACCTAATACATAAGACTGAACATGCAAACTCCACGGTTATTCCCTTCTTATTCTCACGGGTCTCCCTTTTACATGATTGAATTGAAGCCTTAGCCCCATTTAGTGTGGAGCAGTGGTATACTCCATGGTCGCTGAAGGATTGTGGCTGGGTAATTCGCATGTATCTTTCTATGTTGAGTATATGACTTGATGACAAATATACTCCCTGGTCTTCCACCTCATTCTGTATACATTCATTGATTGCTCCACTTCTCTTGGTGCTATACCATATGTGAATTAATAAACAGAGAAAATGGACTGCTTCTGAAAGAATGGTCCTTGGAACACTGAGTCCAGAAGGATGTTCTAGGTGAGTTTGGGGATAAATATTTGTAACGTGGCCATAATTATTTTTGATAGTCATATACCTTGATTTAAGGTCATTTGAATGATGAATGTGGAATGGGAAATATAAATATTCCTGAAATTGAGTCAGTGTGAGGGAACTATATCTGAAAGCTGCAACCAAACTCATTTAATTTACAGCTGACACCAAAGGGTGGTGTAGACTATGGTGGATTGGGCAATCTGGAGAAAGGCAGGAAAGGAGAGGAAATGACATTTTCCTTTGAGAATGAGCTCTTCTAGACTAAGTCCTAGAGTACTTATTTTGCATGTTTTTTTATTACATTGTCACATCCTATCTATTTTTAAATTTTTAATTTTTGGAACAAAACAAGCATTGCCATAATATAGTACAAAAAAAAAACTATGATTGCACATGAAACTAGAAATTGACTGTGCATGAATTGCTATTTCTTTTAAATATACAACAAAATCATCATGTATTTTTTCCTTTTTTTTCCTTCTTCTCTTCCCAGCTGAGATATGGCTACCATTAGACACACAGACACACAGACACACACATGTACATACAATTATTCTATGTATACTTTTATTTATTAGTTCTTTCTCTGAATGTAGATGCTTTTTTCATATATTTATAGTTAATTTGGATATTTCTAATAATCAAAATAACATATATATATATGTATGTGCATATATACACATATACATATATGCCATGATATAAATTTATTACAGTATATGTATAATATATACACACTTATGTGTGCATGTGTGTATATATATATATGTATGTTTGTTTGTATACATACACATATAGTCTGTCAGTTCTTTCTCTAGATGTAAATAGTTCCTTCCTTCATAGGGCCTTTATTAGTTCATTTCAGTATTTATAATAGTCAGAATGACTGAGGCACTCAGAGTTGTTCTTAAAACAATATTGTTGTTACTGTATACCACCTTCTCTTGGTTCTTCTCATTTCACTCTTCATTATTTTCTATGAGTCTATCCATGTTTTTCTAAAATCATCGAGTTCATCATTTTTAATAGCATGGTTGTATTCTGTCATAATTATATGCTACAACTTGTTCAGCTGTTCCCCACCTGATGGGCATCCTGTAATTTCTAGTTTTTGTCACCACAAAGAGAGCTGCTATAAGCAATTTAGAACACAGAGTTTCTTTTCCTTTTTCCCTGATTATCTTTGTTAACAGACCAAGTAGTGATATTACTGGATCAAAGGGTATAGGTAGTTTAATCTTTCAGATTCCAGATTGTCATCTAGAATAGTTGGATCCGACCACAATTCCACCAACAATGAATTAGTGTCCCAGTTTTTCCACATTCCCTCCAACATTTGTCACTTTTGCTTTCTATTATTTTAGTCATTCTGGTAGGTATAAAATGATATCTCAAGCTCTATCTTATAATACAGTTGGTCTCCTGATTTCTAGTCCCTTGATACAATCATAATTCCACATAGAGGGGAACATTAGTTTCCTAAGGCACAGACTTGACCATTTCCTCCTCTCCTAACCTTAAACCTCATTATCTCAAGTGAGATATTTTTTAAGTCCTTAAAACAGTAGCTGGTACATAGTAGATAGTTAATAAATGGGTGTTTCTCATTCCACCCCTATCTTGGGTGGTTCTGTGTTGCATCTAGGATAAAATTTAGATGTCTCACCTGGCCGAGTGCCCTCCAGTTGGTTATAACCTGCATTTCATTATTGACCCCTCACACATGTTCACACACATATACCTCAAACTAATTAACTAATTAGTAATTCTGTGATTTCTGATATTCTATCATCTTTCTTCTCTGTATCTTCACAGGCTTGAAGACATCTCCTGCCTACCATGTCTTTCTTCCTCATCCTTGCCGTTCAGAATGCTTTTCTTTTTCCCCAATGCTTCCTTGAACTCAGATGTCACTATCTCTGTAAAATCCTCTCTGCTCTCCCTCCCTTCTGCACCCCAACATTTGTTTGGCTTTTCTGTCTTTTCAAATTCCCCTGAGATGTACTGATCTGCATGTGTACATATTCTGTCTTTCCCAGAGGAATGCAAAAGGGTAGAGATGATTTTCTGTTTTGCATGTGTATGCTAATAACCTGCCCATACCCTGTACATAATACATGTTTATTTGCTGAGGTGAAAACCCAGTTTTAAAGAATAAAAGCCTTATTAAATGGTCTCCTTTAGAAGTATTTAAATATAGGATACATTCCCTGAGTTGGTTTGATGGTAAAGGCAGTAGCAATGAAGACTAGACTCCAAGGCGTTTTTCTGGTACTAAGAGTCTATAAGTCTAATATATACAGTATTATGTATAATGTGTGTGTATGTATATATATATATATATGTATATATATATATATCTTTATAAGTCTAATAAATTATATAACAAATTTCTTAGACATAATATGATTATAGATTTATCAGACTTATAGACCCTTATGTACACACAAACATGTGTATGTATGTATGTATAGACATGTATATATACACATATACATGTATATACATACACATATACATATATATGCATATACATATACATATATACATACACACGTGTGTGTGTACATAAGGGTCTATAAGTCTAATAAATCTATAATCATATTAATATATGTCTAAGAAATTTGTTATATAATTTATTAGACTTATAAAGACCTCTATATTATATATATTTATTTATTTATTTATTTATCAGACTCATGGACCTTTACATATACACATATGCACAATATATAAATATGCATTCACATACTGTTATATGACATATATTTTAGATATATATAATGTATTAATTATATACTAGACTTAATAGACTGTTATATACACATATATGCATAAATACAATAATAATAGATACCATTTATATAACACTTTAAAGTTCTTAAAGCACTTTACATAAGTTATCTTAGCATTTTATTTTACAGTTGAAACTGAGATTCATAAAAAGTATGTGACTTCTGTAGGTGACAAATCTTCCTTATATTTGTAAACTGTTTATGCTTGGGGCCACGTTTTTATGAAAAAAAAATTGCTTCCTCTGTAGAAATCTTCTTCAATCAGAAGTAGTTTCTTGCTTTTAAATAACTTCCCATCCTTTTAAACACATACCCGAATTTCATTTTCCATCCTTATTTCCATTTCTGTGTACCTAGGAGGACACATTGGTATTTCGCTGGCTCAGAGCTTTGTACAGCCAACATGACCTCAGAGCTAAATCTATCCTGTGACAATATGACTTGCTGACTGCCTCTACTCCCAGACCTTGCTGTTGCTACCTTAGGATGAGGAGGAGGAGCACGCAAAGACAGGAGTAGTGTGTCATTCTCTGGAGCCTTTCATTAGCACCGAGGAAGAAGAATTCACAATTGGTTTCCTTTCGCTTCCTTTCAGACAAATGTAGGATTTTACTAAGCTTGCAATAAATTAAAGGCATCTCATTTGGGGAAGTGCCCAATGTTATCTGTAGATAAGGTTTCTAGTTATCCAGGTGTCATGCCTGTTAGAATTTTCCATTTCCGTGTGAATGGAAGGCTTGCCTGGCTCTAAATCAAGTATGGAGAGAACCCATAGACCCAAGGGACTGACTGTTTGCTCTGAGACAGCAGTATTTCCAGGACTTTTGAGAAGATGTGGGTTAAGAGCACAAGATGGTAATCTTGCTCTTCAGGTGGCATTTCAAGGGTGCTATTTATGTTGGTGGGAACCATCCTTGGGCTATGTTTTTCTTTCTACATTCTTCAACAGGATAGTTTTTTTTTTTACCCTTGGGTATTTTTTCAATATAGCAAGATGTTTGTTTCTTTTTATTTGAATAAGAAAAAGAATTTTCCTTTGAGACTTAGCTTTCTAGAAACCTCTGTCTGTTGTAATGTATAAGGCTTCATTCTGGCCACAGCCTCAGAGGAGATGAAGACAGGAAAGGCAGAAACCAAGAGAACTGCTCTGCTTTGATAAGAATTAAGCAAATGCATGACATGGCTTCATTCCTCTTCTCGCTCTTCTGTGTCTTTCTTCCCTGCTTCCTTCCTTCCTTCCTTCCTTCCTTCCTTCCTTCCTTCCTTCCTTCCTTCCTTCCTTTCTTCTTTCCTTCCTTCCTTCCTTCCTTCCTTCCTTCCTCCTTCCCTTCTTGCTTCCTTCTGCTCTTCCTTCCATTCCTTCTTCCTTCTGACCTTCCATCCTTTCTCTCTTCCTTCCATCCTTCTTTTCTTCCTTTCTCTCTTCCTCCAAGTACTTGTATTTTCTCATTAAACACTCAAAGTCCTTATTTATTTTGAGGAGAAGAATCTATTCTAGGACTCCTGAAAAAATGCCCTTGGGAAAAGAAAGCGTTTACAGTACTTGGGAAAGACCCTGGTTTGGGTGTCATTTGGACACAGAGAGAGAGGAAGCAATACTTTGAGTCTGTTTGTAGTATCAGATCAATACCGTCTAGACATTTTCTCATTAGGCCTTTACATTGTAGGAGCTGGGCGCGGGCTATGTCACTTAAATAGAACAGGATGGGATTTCATTTAAGAGCAGGGTGGCACAGGCATGTGCCCTGGAAAGCTAAGACCTGGCAGGAAATGCCAGCTTCATAGTAGCTTAGAATTCATGCTGGTAGGGACCTTAGAGGTGATCTAGTTCAGTTCCTTAATTTTACAGATGAGGAAACTGAGGCCCACAGACATTCAATGACTTTCCCTAAGGTTGCACAAATAGTAAAAGGTAGATCCAGGATTTGAATCCAGGTCATTGGACAAAACTAGCATGCTTCCCATCATACCACATGTCAGATGCTGCATCTCTGACCATTTCTTGTCACGGGTATGAGTTCATCAGGAACACAAAGATATGAGGTAGCATTGTGAATAGTGTTGGACCCGTAGTTGGAAAGACTTGAATATGAATGGAGAATCATACACTTATTAACTGTGTGACCCTGGGCAAATCATTTAACTTGTCTTGCCTCAGTTTCCTCATCTGTCAAATAGGGTTGATAATAGCACCTATCTTCCAGAGTTGTTGAGAAAATTAAAATGAGATAATATTCATAAAGGGCCTTGTAAATCTTAAAGAGCTAAGTAAATAAGAACTACCATCACCACCATCACCACCATCACCATCATCATCACCATCACCATCACCATCATCACCATCATCACCATTACCATCATCACCATCATCACCATCACCACCATCACCATCACCATCATCATCACCATCACCATCACCATCATCACCATCATCACCATTACCATCATCACCATCATCACCATCACCACCATCACCATCACCATCACCATCACCACCACCATCATCATCATCATCATCACTACCACCACCATCACAAAACTCCTAAGAGGACCTGAAGCAGACCCAGGTGCAATAAAAAATGCTAACAAAATAAATACAAATATCATACAACATAGATCTTGTCTGTTTGATGTTTTCTAAGTCCTAAACAATGGAAATATGAAAAAATGCAAAGAACAGACCTTGACCTTAAAGAGTTGACAATCTAATGGGAGTAAGTGAGGTCAGCTAACTGTTTGCCTCAGTTTCCCCATCTGTAAAATGAACTGGAGAAACAAATGGCAAATCACTCCAATATCTTTGCCAAGAAAACCCCACATGGGGTCATGAAGAGTTGGACATCACTGAAAAATGACTGAAAATGAGATTAACCAAGAGGTGAAGTGACTTGCCCAGGATGCCCAGAGATGAAATTTGACTTTGAGTCTTCCTGACTCCAAGGCTCTCTCTGAGAAATATGCCATAACACCTCACCTCGCTTTTTATAAGCTTTGCATGGTTTTTGCATATGGTGTGTGTCTTCCTCGTAGAATGTAAGTGGCTTAAGGACAGGGGCTCCTGTATTTTTGTCTTTGAATAGCAGTGCCATGTACATAGTTGGGACATTTTTGTCCAAATCCTAGAACAGTATTTGTCACAGAGTAATTGGTTAATTTGACTGGGTTGAAAGATAACTTTTCTTAGGCTAAAAGACCTGCTTATCAGTTGGTGTTGGGAAAAGGCAACACCCAGTCCCCTGATATTTGTCATGAAGGCAAATCACCCCCCTACCTGTATGTACCTGGAAATTGTCATATCCTTTGGGAGGAGCTGAGAGGTGGAGGCCCAGCTCCTTTTGGTGACTTTGGCCAATCTGAATTGTCTTTATCTCTTTTCAAAAGTTACCAATGAAAGCTAGCCCCACTTTGCTGTTCTCCATCGATGAACCATCAACTGGGGCTACCTTGGTGAACCTGTAGCAAGCTCCTTTTAATTATCTTTTACCTGACTTTTGCATTGTCAATCAGGGTAAATGCCCAACAGCCTTTCAACAGCTAACTGAATCCCTGATATACTTTTTAAATTGAATCTAACCAAAATGCCCCAAAGGTGGTTACCATTCCTTTCCTTAAGGTTGTCTCAATGGAAAGGATTTGATAACATCTCCAATTTGTGGCATACGGTAGGTGCTTAATCAATGCTTATGGTTGAACTGATTGGGTATTATGAGGCACGTATGTGGACATTTCATCACTGCGTTTCTTTAAAAGTCCTCCTGGAAAAGGTGTCCCTTTTCTCCCCATGTTGTACTCAGTGCTCTCCATGTCATTTTCAGTAACAGTTCCTGGATTTGAAGGCCTTTTTTAACCCCCTTCTAGGATCAGAACCCAGAACTTGTTTGATCTCAATACTCACATTCAGCTCCTCCTCAGGGTTTTTTGAGTTCTTTTGCTTCCCTTCACTCATTAGCATTTTCCATTGAAGTGACACCATCAGTATCTAAGCCCCAGAAAGGCAAAGGTAGACTAGCCTTCAGATGATCTTGACACTTGAACAAATGCCCATAATTTATCCTAAACCTTCACTTTTAAACTTAGGAGGAAATGAACATAGATGCTGAGGAATAATGCTGATGAGAAAAGAAGCCTCACTCATGATAAAATATCTCTTTCTGGGAATTTAAATGTTCTGGAGATTAGCATTATTGATTATGTTCTCTTCACATCATCTGTAGATGATCTTAAAATCCTGAAACTATTATTCTCCCCTGTCTAGTGTAATTACCAGAACAAGGAATAATCTAATTAGAAGACAACAAGGACGCGTTCTAATTGTTCTAATAAATTATAGTAATACTCTATGTGTGCAGATAGTTTTTAGTAGAAATTTATTTAACAGATTGACAGCTTGTCTTTTATTGCTAGAAACGCAACTTCCGTCTCTTCAAGCTGAAAGAACTTTTAACATGATAGTTAAATCTTCAGAAAATCTGTTGAGGGATCCTGAGGTTCCTTATAGTGTGGTAAGGTATGAATAAAGGAATGTGCTTGGTGTTCCTTAGATGAAGACTAGGCCAGATAAGGGAAGGGTCGGTATATCAAAGTCAGTAGCCACCATCTTTTCCCTCATCATCAGCCTCAGTAGTTATAGATGATTATCAATCTGTGTAACAGTCTCTCCCTGCTTCCTCCCTCCCCCAGAAGAAAGTGACACTGGTGACTTTGCCTACCCCTCCCTCATGTAAAATTCTATTCACTTGCATGTCATAGCATCACCTCCTGGATGCCATGGTCTTCTTCAGGAACGAGGTACAGACAACAACAGCAACAGTATTTGACAGAAACGTGTCTGACTCCACAATAAAAGCCACATCATCAGTTTTGTCAACTAGGGCAAGTACCACAAAAAATCTTCATGAGGTGAGCAACAGAAAATGCAGACTAGAATCAACTTTTTGAGGCAAATTCAGTTGGAAGTAGTGAAGATAAGCTGTAGTTCAGGGAAAAGTGAATGGAAAAGCAAGGGCGCCATGAGACTGGGCTTACATAGAGAAGAGCTTATATAGGGTGAAGCCTCAGGGAAGGTAGGAACATGACATCTAGCAGCTTTTTCTTTTCACTAATTATTCTTGCTAACTTGGTTCTCAGCTTCATTGATTCTCTGTAAGTGAAGGAATAGAAGTTCTGTGCCTGCCCTCTAAATTCTAGTGCCTAGAGACAAAGTTCCAGGTGCCCCACCCTTGTTATAGCACTGACTAGAAAGTACCATAAAAGACAATTTGTAAATCTTCCTCCTCCCCACATCCAACTTGAGTTTCCAACTTCCCCCACTCTGCTTACCTGTTTAAAAGCATCAGATCGTAGATCTGAAGCCAAAGGGAACCTCAGAGGTGGTTCAAAATCCTTGTTTTAAAGATAAGGAACCGAGACCACAGAAGTGACGTGACCCTCCAAAGGTCACAGAGTAGTTATCTCCAGAGATGGTGTCTAAACCCGTCATCTCATGCCAGAGCCAGCATCTGACTATTGAATCAAACTGTCTCCAGAAAGGGACAGGCATTCTGAATCATTTGGAACAGCTTAGGAGAAGTCCTCTTTAAAGAAACCCGCCAAATTGTCTTATAGAGACAATCTCCACTGTTTTTGGTGGGGGGGGAGGAGGGAAGGGTGATCATTGTCAGCCTCCACAAGCTAACCAACCAGCCAGTCGACCAACAAGTTTTTATGGAGCTCCTGCTCTGTTACATGTTGTCAGAGGTGCCAGGGATAGAAAAAAGATATAGGGGAGCGGGGGGAATGGGTACCCAGATCTTGTCCGACAGCTACAAAGTTAACTTATCTTCAAGGGCACAGAGACACCCAAATATGCTGAAAATGAAAAGAAAAATCCAAGTTCAGGCAAGAAAAAAGGGGCAGGGAATATTTAAGTGAACTGAAATGTATTCCAGCCCAATCAAGGAGGTACCTCTGACTTCTCTGTATCCCTCATTCCCTACCTATTAATAATCGAGTTTGGTTCTTTAAATTTTATGAGAAGAAGAGCTGTTTTAGGCTCTCCTCTTGCCCTTATTCCCTCTCCCATTTCTCCTTCTCCCTTTTTTCTTCTTCTCTTTCCCTTCCCCTTTCAGTTCTCCCCCTCCTCTTCTCTTCCTTCTCTCCTCTTCCCTTTTTCCTTCTTCTATTTCTCTTTGCTTTCTTTTCAACTTTTTCCTCTCCCCTTCATCCTTTCCCTTTTATCCTCTCCTTCTTTCTCCCTTTTCTCTTCTTCTCTTCTCCCTTTTTTCTTCCTCTTTTTCTCTTTCAGGTCTTTCCTCCTTCCCTCTCCTCTTCCTTCTCTCCTCTTCCCTTTTCTTTCTTCTCCCTCTCTTTTCACTTCTCTCCTTTCCCCTCCGTCCCCTCCCTTTCTCCTCTCCCCTCTTTCTCCCTTATCTCCTCTTCCTTTTTTCTTCTCCCAGTCTTTCTTCTCTCTCTTTTATCTCTCTCCTCTCCCTTTCACTCCCTCCCCCCTCCTTTTCTCTCCCTTCTTTTCTTTTCTTCATTCTTCTTCCCTTCTTGCTTCTCCTCTCTCCAACTCTATCCTCTCCTCTTCTCCCCTCTCCTTTCTTTGCTCTCGTCTCTCCTCCATTCTGCCCTCTCTCCTTTCCCTTCTCCCACACTTGTCCACTCCTCCCCACATTTTGACACTGAATGGCAGAGCCCACTCTTTTTCAGTCCTTGGAGGCTCTACCAACTTCCTCCCCTAAAAGATGTCCAAGGACCAAAGAAGGCCCTTGCCAGAGATTCCCCAACCATCAGTCTCAATTAAATCAAGCGTCTGGGGCAGTTCCTGCTTGCTTCTCATTATGTGTCCAAGGCTGGAATGCCCACCTGTGAAAAGCTGCCTTAATGTGCCTTTATTTTATTTTTAATTGTTGGCAACAAAGGGTAACAAGCTACTCTGGATAACAAATCGCTTGTGTTACAATTCAGAAACCTTTTCTGGGAGCTACATTCCTGGCTCTTCTTTTATTTATCTCTCCCCAATGAGCAGCAGGGTCCAGGTTATAGCCCGAGATACCTGCCTACGTGAAGGCGTAAATGATCTCTGTGCATCCGACAACATTTCCAAGGTCCTGATGGGATTTGGCAGGAGCGGGCGTGATAAGATTTCAAGGGCTTTCTGGAACAGAGCAGGTCTCCAAAGGCCTCTGCAGACTAAGTGATTTCAGAGGCAGGAGTGTGAACTTGACAACGTGTGCATAAAGCTGACTTTTCCCCCCAGCTGCTGGCACTGTATATTTTTCATTTAGTAAATAATGCAAAATATATGTTAAGTAATGTGAATGTTTTGACAGAAACTGACAAAAGCCCAGGAATTTGAGGCACTCCTCTGGTGGAAACACTTTACTTAATTTGCTCCCATTCTCTATGATCTCATCCCAGGCTGTTTTATCCATTGATCATAGATTCAGTCTAATCCATAGGCCAGCAAAATGGAGAGGCCTGAAAATGGAGGGTAGAAAGCAGGATTTCCATTGAGTCCACCCTTCTGTGAAAACTGATTATTAACACGTCCTTTTTCTTTTCTTTCTTTTATTTTTGGATCACACTTGTCATGTCCTTGGCATGGGCAAATCCTGGTGTGGAAATTCCCTCCAACAAAACAAATTGGAAATCTATATATAAGTTAGCCTTAGTTGCTTGGGGCACAGTTCAGGAAACCCTTTGTAGGGCGGAAAAATGTTAACCCTTGGAGGACAGCAACAGTATTGTTTTTCTTCATTGTGTAAAGGTCTGCCAGTCAACTACAGAATCCCACAACTGGTCAGCTTCTCTGGAAGCTAGTGTTTTGCTGCTTTTCCCCATCAGATGCATTTTCTTATGAAGGAATTTCTCGTGAGGACTCTTGGACTCTTTTAGGGAAAGAAGTGAGTAGGGCTTGAAGGACTGGGAAGTTAAGTGATTTGTCCAAGAACAGTTGGCCAATATGTATTGAAGACAGGACTCAAAACCTGGTCTTCTTTTCTAAGGCCAACCTGTGTCCATTCCATCCTGCCCTTCCACTTACAAAGTATATCCTCTTCTCTCTTTTCACTTCCCTTTCTTTTCTACTTAGGTACTAGCAGGTCCATAAACTAAATTTTAATATTCTTTGAATGATTAATGCTATGAATAATTAATTGAAATGAGGCTTCATCAAGGCTCTTTACCAAAACCATGGTGCTAAAAACATTGCTGACAATTTACCTGCCTAAAGTTAGAGGTACAACTAGATTGTAACAAATTTGAGATATTACCTGTATCTATAATGATTAAAAAAATATTCTCTTTGGATTTTTTTCGTTCCTGTTTCCCAAGCTTAAAAGTGGGTTCCTTTGGTCTAAATTCTGGAATATCTGGTTTATCCACCTTCTTCCATTGCCATGTAACCCCAGCATATAAGTAACCTTTTAGAGGTCAATGTTACGCATTGGGGTCAGGAAGACCCAGTTCCAGTTCTGAGTTTAAAATATATTAGCTTTGTAACTATGACCAAATTACTTAAGCTCTTAGTAGCTATAGGCATTAAATATGTTAAGTAGAGAGTATCCTAATGAATGTGAAAGTCATGTGTTTTCTGTTCCATTGCTTCCCTTCCTGGAACTCCCATCTTTAAAATGTGCCTGCCCCGAGTGCTGATGTCAGTTTAAGCAGCATTGAGTTAGGCACCTATTATGTGTTAGATGAAAGGAATATGAGGAGATGTTTCATAATGCACAGGGCTGCCAGAGGTCCCAGTGGAGATAGAGCGTGGGGCCTGGAGTAGGAAGACTCATCTTCCTGAGTTCAAATCCAGCTTCAGACACTTATTAGCTGTGTGACCCTGGGCAACTCACTTAACTCTCTTCGCCTTAATTTCCTCATCTGTGAAATGAGCTGGAAGGAGGAATGGGCAAAGTACTCCAGTGTCTTTGCCAAGAAAACCTAAATGGGGTCACAAAGAGTCAGACATGACTGAAAATGACTAAAAACAGGGATCAGACCCTGAGAGTGTCACTTACTAGAAGAGAATCCCAGAACTCCATTTACCTGGGGCATGTATGGCTGGGCACGGAGTAGCTGTTGTATTGTATGATGGGAATTCTAGTTACTAAAGAGTTTACTGCATGGCAGGAGGTTTGACAGTTGGCATGACCTGCACTTAAGAGTCGACAGAGACAGAGAAGACAGATCAGGGTGTGGGCCAAGTGAAGAGCCAGGTGCTGTGACAACTGCCATGTTTTCCCCAAACCCAAGAGTGCTGCCAGCATCCTGAGGCAGCTGCGAGCCAGGGTGAGGAACAGAACAGAGAGGAAGGGCTCTGTTGAGAGTCACTGAAATCTGAGCTTTTCCTCTCAGGTATCCCCTCGCCAATGCCTTAGAGATTGGTGAGAGGCGGAGGAGTTCCACAACAATTCATAAGAATCCTGAAGGAGAGGGAAATCATATGTATGTGAGAGTTGATAATCAATCTGTTACTTACTCTGAAGAGAAACATCTTGGTTTAAGACAGTGGTTCTCAACCTTCCTAATGCCGTGACCCTTTAATACAATTCCACTGAACCTCAGAATTTTCCCAAGTCAAAACATTCTCCAATCTCAGCCTCCTTGGTAGCAAGGATCATGGGTATGTGCCACTATATGTTGAAGAGGTTATAGTCTTCTAGGGGAGGTGGTGGAATAAGGCATGTGCACAAATTGGTATAAATAATTATGATACAAAATAGACTTGAGGAGGGGAATGAGGGAAGGAAAGAAGAAAAGAGGGGAAGAGAGGAATGAGGAGAGGAGAAAAAAACTCTTTGAAGTCATGGACCCACCTTTCCTTCCCTCCCTCCTTCCCTCTTTCCTTTTTTCCTTCCTCCCTCCCTCTTTCCTTCTGTAATGAGAATCTAAAGATCTTTCCTGCCCCTAGACCCTTTGATAGGCTTAAATGGCTCTTAGAATGTTCCCTGATTTGAAAGTATACTCTGCCTCCAATAGGCTGAATGTATTCACGTGGCCTGTGGTGGGAGGCTTGTTTTCTAGGAATGGCCACAACTTGTTACTTTGTAATTGGAGAGTGGGTCAAGAGGGCTGTGACATTCTCTGACCCTGGAGAAGCCTATATATACACCCTGTTGTGAGGTTTCCTTTGGGGCTCACTGTGAAAAGAGTTGGGTGATTTGGCTAGAGGAGACTCTGGGAAGCCGTTGAGCCCCCCAGCTTTGAAAAACCCAGATGCTGATGCTTCCCTCTTTGGTAACTTGAATAGGTAATGGAAGTGATGGTCAGATGGTTGGAAGCTCATCTGCTGATCTGTTTCATGGTCTGCTTGTAACTTGGGTTTGTATTCTCTGGAGTTCAGGGTGCTGAGTTTTTCCCCTGAACTAGGTAAATGATATGTATTTGATTGATTAAAGAAAGATTGTTAACCCATTTTGAGTTGCTTTCCTTTAGAAAAGCAGATCTAAGAACCTGTGCTAGCAGCTTCCCTGGGTATACTGGGGTGCTTGCTGGTACACCTACCTTCCTTCTTTCCTTCCTTCCTTCCTTCCTTCCTTCCTTCCTTCCTTCCTTCCTTCCTTCCTTCCTTCCTTCTTTCCTTCCTTCCTTCCTTCCTTCCCTCCTTCCTTCCCTCCCTCCCTCCCTCCTTCCTTCCTTCCTTCCTTCCTTCATTCCTTCCTTCCTTCTCAGTATGTCTCTTTTTCTTCACAATGTTTTGGAGCATAGAAAGTGCTTAATAAATATGTATTGCTTTATTATTCTTTGAAAGAAGAGAAGAATTTGATGAGATATTTGGGGGTAGGTTGGGGGGAGAATCTGAATTCTATTATAGTGTGAGGAGAAGGATATAGGGATGTACCAAGATGGAAGAATACTCAGTAGCATCTGGTTTAGTTGGAGTATAAAATGCATTGGGAGAGAAGATTAGAAAAAATAGGTTTGAAAATTAGTTTGGAACCCACCCATGGAGAGCCTAAAATACTAGGCTGAGGAGTTAAATCATTTGCCTCCTAGAGAATTTGGAGCCACTCTGGAGAATGACACAGACCTGAGCATTAGGAAGATTCTTTTGCTAGTGGAAGGATGGACTGGAATAGGGAGAAATGGAAGAGAGAGACTGGATTCAGGGAGACCGTTTACAGAACTAATGAAGTTGTAAGAGTTACTGAGGATTTGCACCAGAGTTTGGAATTATGATGGAGAGGAGGGGGCAAATACAAAAGAGACAGTAGAAATACAATTAGAGGTATTTGGAAATTGATAGGATGTGGAGGGGGGGGGAAGGGAGAGGAGGGAGTCCAAGGTCTTTTAATTGTGTGGCTGGGATGATGGTGGTGCTGTCAGCAGAAAAAAAAAAGAATTGGGAGGAAGAGTAAGATGTAGGTGATTGATTAGGTTGGGTGGATTTCAGCTGCCAAGCACCATTCAGGTAGAGATGCTTAACAGGCAGATGGGAATGTAGGACCAGAGCAACAGTGAGTAATTGGCACTAGAACTGTAGTGTGGGAAGCCATGTGAAGGGAAGATAATCAGAGCCCCTCTGGTAGAGGAGGTCACCAAAGGGGAAGAGGGTAGAGAGAGTGGGCAGGTTGCTTAACTTTTCTTGATCCCCATTCATTCCTCATGTAGAAAATGAGGAGGGACTCTCAGATGGGCTCTAAGGTCTTTTCCACAGCCCTAATTTGTGACCCATGAACTAGAAAAGATTAGGAGGAGAAAGGTGGAGAATGGAGACAGGGTTGTGTCAGCAGAGTCCAGGGAAGAAGAGGGAGCCTCAAGGAGGGGCTGGTCAGCAGGCAAAAATGCTGTGGAGAATTCAGCCTACAGAACATTAGCACAGGGTTTGTCTACCCATCGCCTTCCTCTGCCTGCTGACGTTGCGTTTGTTGGTGGATCTTCAAGGTGAATCCTTCCCCAAATTTTTTAAACCCTCAATCCAGATTTGGAGCTTGGCTTTGTGCCTAAAGGTGATGATTTCTCACCTTTGTGTAAGAAAAATAAAAAATAAAAACCCCTCTGCCTGCACATGTAAGGTCTCAACCTTATACATAAAGAGAACTCATGTTTTGATTATTGATTTTGAGAAATAATTTGTCAGAAATTAGAGCATGAGATCATAGAGTCCTAGTTGGAGAGCTGATAGGACCCTTCCAGGCTATCCAGTCTAATATCCTTATGCTACACATTGGGAGACTAAGACCCAGATTGCTTATTATAGCTGCTAGTTTCCCCCTTCCTCACCTCATTATCCCAGAAAATGCCTCATCACGCAGAGTATCCTTGTGTTCTCTGACTTTGCCTTCCTAGGTTTTTTTCTGGAGCATCACTTCACATTTTCTCCCTTTCAAGTTATGGATTGGTTGGGGGAAGTGGTCTCTTGGTTGGATTTAAAGAGTTTCTTAAACTGGAGAAAATAGAAACAAGTTAATCTTAGAAGATTTCTACCTGTCAGGGAGTTGGAATGTCTCGAAATTCCTATTAGCGTGCTTTTCTGCCAGCAGCACTTGAAACGGCAGAATGCTGTTTACTGCCGTAGATCATCCGAGCAGACAGTTTATGATAGCAGATTAATTCCAAAAAGTCACGCTAATATATTTAGCCATGGCTGGGGAAGAGATATCTTAATATCACTTAGAGAAGTCCATTTGTTGTTTATTGTGAACGGGCCTGATTGGGCCAGGGAGAAGCTGAGGCTTCACAGTACTTCAAGGTACTACAAGAAAGCTGCCTTCTGCTTTGGAGGGGGTATCCTTCCATCTGAATCAGAGTTGGTTGGCTGAGTAGGGAAAGCATGGAGCTCCCATGTTAGCGGGAAAGGATACAGGCCAACAGAAGGAAAGCTGGAGGGAGTGGTAGAGACTACCCCCTTGCTTTATAGGTGAGGGAACTGAGGCCCAAAGAAGTTAAATGACATTTGCCTGAGGTCACACAAGCAGTAACTGGTAGAGTTAGGATTTGAACCTAGGTCTAAGTTTGACTGCCCTTTGTTCCACAATGTCCCTCTCAAGCTGAGAGTCTAAAGAGGAAAAAGGCACTTGGTCAAGACCATGAAACTCATCAGGAGTGACCTTGCTCCTTGTCTGGTTTTCTTTCTGTCACACCAGGCGGCCTTTTTAACTATGCAGTGCAGTGCAGGTAATAGTCATTAAATGCCTGATAAATATGAGGGGAGAGGTGGCATGACCCAGAGCTATTCTGGGCCCTGGGCTCTAGGCAACTCCTGATCTCTAGAGGAGTTGCTGAGCTGCTGTGGTGCAGAGAATTCTGCACCCTCCTTTGCTGAACTCATTACTGCAAAACAGAGACTTCCCACCCCCCATAATGGTAAATGCACATTACCTCTCACCTTCTACCTAGTAAGCATTTAATACATGTTAACTGCTTCCTATGTAATTTTTGGAGGGTCAAGGGCGGGGGGAAGAGGGAGAGAGAGAGAGAGCAAAAAGAGAGGGAAGGGGGGTTTGGGGGGATAGAGAGACAGAGACAGAGAGAAGGGGGGAGAGAGACAGAGACAGAGACGGGGGGGTTAGGAAGAGGGGGGAGAGAGAGACAGAGAGAGAAAGAGAGAGAGAGAGAGAGAGAGAGAGAGAGAGAGAGAGAGAAAACTTATATTCTGTTGGTGTAAGTGATTGTGTAATGTTTGTGAATGAACAGGAATGAATGATGAATCAGCATCTATTAGCATGTAAGCAGAGAAATTCAATACCAGCTAATTTGAGAATGGGCAGATCACTAACAACTTGGGGAGTGAGGAGAGACTGCCATTAGGAGGAAGCCCATGAAGCTTCCCTAGGAGGGAAGTTGAGAGTTCCATGAGACAGGTAAGGGGTAAGTCTTCACCCAGTAGAGAGGGCGGCCTGTGCCTAGAGCTCAAGAAAGAGCATGTAGGCCATTTTGGTCAGAATATGGGAATGAATGAAGGGGAGTCCTTTGAATAGACTGGAGCCAGATTTCATAGGACCTTATGTACCAAGTTGGGGGGAAGGGCCGTGTTAGAATTTAATCCTAAAGGGAATGGAGAATGAATGAATAAAAAAAATGGATGCATAGAGGGACAATAGAGCAGCCAGAATAAAAAGAAGCTGGGCTAAGGTGGTTGTCCACCTAAAATAATTTGAGAAGACCTCAGGAAAGACCTGACCTCCAAGGGCCTGAGGATTGGCTTGAGTGAAGTGCAGAGACCTCCAGAACAACTCCGTGGAATCAGCAAATAAGCCCTGGGGGCAGCTGGGATTGGGAGGCAGCCTCAGCCTTAGAAACTCATCTCAAGGCCAGTGTGGGTGGGGGTCTGACAGCTGAGGAGAAAATTGGAGCACGCACTTCCATGGAGGAAGGCCAAACCCAGCTGGGCTTATCACAGCCTCCAGGGCTGTGGATTGTGGAAAAGGAGCCAGCACTCACCTGGTCAGTGCAGTAGCAGAGGGGTGGGGACCCTGCTGCTGTGGGCACTTGCAAGAGAGCAGAATTCCTGGTTCTGCAGCAGAGAGGACAATGGTAGTTTGCAGTCACAGGAGGGACTGCATGCAAGGAGCAAGGTCATTTGTGGGACAGCATGATTGGGGGGTACTAGCCATGGTTTAGGAGTAGAGAAGAGAGTCCAAGGCTGGGGCCCCAGGAGAGATCTCAGAAAATAATAGTGAAAAGGACCTGAGGCTTGGGGAATCATTCCCCATACCTTAGGACTAGAGTTTGATTACACTAATAGCTGCTAAAAACAAAGTAAAACAAAAATAAAAATAAACAAGGGAGAAAGGACTCAATCATAGATAACAACTATGGAGAGAGAGAAGATCTGGGTTCATATTCAGATGAAGATAATGGAGTTAAAAGACCACTCCTTTTTAAATGATAAATATCAAATGGTCCCAAGTACCAAAAGAATTATTGGAAGAACTTTAAAAGGACTTTAAAAATCAAATGTGAGAGGAAGGAAAAATTAGAAAAATTAGTAAGAGCAATTCAAGAAAATCACAAAAAGTAGGAAAAGTCAGCCAAATTGAAATAGAAGATCAGAATCTTCAGGAAGAAAATAATTCCTTGAAAATTAGAATTGGGCAAGGGGAAGCTAATGAAGTTTTAAGATGCCAAAAAAATAATAAAACTAAACTAAAAGGATGGAAAAGTAGACGGGAAAGTGAAACATCTCATCAGAAAAAACAACTGATGTAGAGGAAAAATTGAGGAGAAATAATGTAAGAATAGCTGGACTACCTGAAAACTACATTAAATAAAGAATCGTGATACAATGTTATAAGATGTTATCAAGGAAAATGGCCTTGAAGTTCTAGAACAGTGGTTCTCAACCTTCCTAATGCTGGGACCCTTTAATACTTGTATGTGGGTGTGTCTACATGTGGGAGGACCCACCTGGAGACAGATAGAGGAGCAGTGTCTATGTTCCTAAGACCGTCAGAAAATGTGTTTTCTGATGGTCTTAGGTGACCCTTGTGACCCCTGTGAAAGAGTCATTTGACCCCAAAGGGGTC
>CM053599.1:19588195-19630661 GCA_028646575.1 Pseudocheirus occidentalis | reverse complement strand
GCGGCTCCCAGACTGCTGTGAAGAGCCCCACCTGCTGAGCTGCCTGTAGCAACAGATGTGCTTTCTGTCTTTTGGAGAGTTTTGGAGCTTGAAAATCTGTTTAGAGTCCCATTTTATGAGTTTTTTAGCATGTTTGTGTGGGAGCTGCGGTGCTTTGCTGCTTCTACGCCACCATCTTCCATAGCCAACTTTCAAAGCTCCAAGGTTAAGGAGAAAATATTGAAAGCAACAAGAAGAAAAAACAACTTAATATCAGGGAGCTACAATAAGGATTATACAAGACCTAGCAGCTACTATGTTGAAGAACCATAGGTCTTAGAATGCTACATTCCACAGAGCAAAAGGCAACTTACCCAGCAAGGTTGTATATAATCCAGAATGAAAAGAAAAATGGACATTTAACAAAGTGAAAGACTTCCAGGCTTTTGTGACAAAACCCCCAGAACTGGAGGGGAAATTCAGTGTATAACATCCATGAGAAATATAAGGTAAATGTTAAAGACTAATTATTAGGGACTTAATAAGGTCAAATTGTTTACTTTTTATATGGGAAAATGTTAGTAGTACTCTTATGACTGTCATCATCATTTAGGTAGTTTGAAAGAAAGATCTGGGCTGAGCTGAGTGATGGGATGATTCTAAAAAAAACTGTAGGGAGAGATAAAAAGGAGGACTTATGTCCTACAAATGAGGCATCAGAGGAAGGACTGATACAGAAGAATCTAGTGGGGCAACGGGGGTTGTGCTGGAATCTTACACTGGGAAAGGGTTAAAGACAGAACAACATATGTGTATATATGTATGTATGTGTGTATGTGTGTGTGTGTATATATATATATATATATACGTTTATATTCAGAGAGAAAGGTGGGTATAAATTCAGAAAGAAATAAGAGGGCACGGGGATAGATTGGGGGGAGCTGGGGATAAAGGAAGGACTCTTAGAGGGATGAGTAGGTTAAGGAAAAGGAGGGCTAAGTATCAGGTAGATGTAAAGTAGAGGAGTGAAGAGGGATTAGGTAAATAGGGTGAGAAGGATAGTGAGGAAACTAGGAAGGAGGAAAATACACAAGTAATTATAGCTTCGATTGTAAATGGAATGAATTTACTCATAAAATGGAAATGCATAGCAGATTAAAAATTTGAATTCAACAATATGTTGCTTCCAGGAAACAATAAAAATGAGAGATATGCAGAAAAATAAAATGAAGGGCAGAAGTAGAATTAGTTATGTAATTTAAAAAGCAAGGGTAGTAATCATGATCTCAGACAAAGTTAAACCTAAAATAGATTTACTCAAAAGAGAAAAACAGGAAAGCCACACTGTGAGCAATATTATTCAATATTGTTTTAGACCATTTAAAATAACTAGACAGTATAAAATACCAGAAGATATAAATGCCAAAACAGACACAGGGACTATATGAACATTAACACAAAACACTTTTCATATAAGTTCAGATCTAAATAATTGGAGTAATATTTCTTGTTCATAGGTAAGTAAAGCCAACATAGCAAAAAAAATGACAATTTTACCTAAGTAATCTATTCAGTGCCATCCCAATTAAATTACTAAAAAATCATCTTACTGAGTTAAAAAAATAATAGTTAAGATCATTTAGAAGAACAAAAGTTCAGGGATTTCAAAGAAACTGGGGGTAGAGGTAAGGGGGGATGTAAAAGAAGGAGATTCAGCAGTATCAGACCTAAAACTATATTTAAGGGGAGGGCATTTTCGAAGTGTAAAATGGATATTTTCTTTTATTTTAAATTCAGTTTTCTTGTACAAATAAAACCAATATAGCCAAGAATAGAAGGAATGTAGAAAATTGAGGGTAAAAGTCTTTGATAGACAATCTCTCAGGTAGGATCTGATTGTATTGGATTATTGCTGTGGTATAAGAAATGATGAGCTTGTTGATTTTGAAAAACATGGAAGGACTTGGACCTATGAGGGAAGATGCTATCTTCCTTTGGAAAAAGAGCTCACAAGTTGAAATATGAATGTTTAAACCTTACATATATGTGTATGAGTATATACATAGATTTATGATTACAGATATTTGTGTGTATGTATCTGTATGTAACTGTATCCTTTTTTAGGGTAGGGACTGGGGGAGGGAGGAGAAAAAAATTAAACGTACACAGTAGAGAACAAAAGAAAATCTACCAGGAAGCAAGGAAAAGCTGGATAGCTTGGAAAACAATATATAGTATTTATTATATAAGTTTTCTTGAAATGGAAATGTATTGTTTTATATTGAATCATCTCTTGTGTTTCTGCTGTGTGCATGGCAATTTTATTTTATTTTCTCTTTCTGTATTTAAGTTTAAACTTAATAAGAAAATTTAGGGAACAAAAAAGAAAAGAAATGACCTGCCAGCTATGGGAGGGGTGTGGATCTAGGCTAGACAGAAAAACTTCTCACCAATCAGGAACCTGGGGCCCCAAGTTGGAGCTGCAGCACTACAGATTCCTTTAAAGGCTAACTTGTATGTCACCATTTCCATGGAGCTTTCTCTGATATTCCCATAGATCTCTCCCCCTATTTTTCAACTTTAATGGACACATACACACATATGCATATATATGTATATATGTATATGTGGTGTATATATATATATATACATATGTGTGTATGTTTGTATCATACCACCTGTAAGCTCCAAGGAGCCACTAGCTAGGGTTAGGGGGCTGGCATCATCAGCCTTGTGCTTTAGGAAGATCAGTTTGACACCAGAGGGGAAGATGGACCAGAGAAGAGAGAGTCTTGAGATAGGGAAACCAATGAGAAGATTATTTCAGTAGACCATGAATGGGATTATGAGAGACTACACCAGGCTAGTGACTGTGTTCCATAAGGAAGGTAAAATCAGCATGGTTTGGTAAGAGGATGGATGGTGGTAGAAGGGGTAGAGGGAGAGTAAAATGTCTAAGATGGCCTCTAGGTTTAGAACCTGGGTGATTGGTAAGGTGGCTGTGCCCTCAGATGTAATAGGAAAATGAGAAATAAGAGACAGCTTTTGGAAGAAAGATAATGTGTTCAGTTTTAGACATTTTGAGTTTAAAATGTTTGTAGGAATGTAAATGAAAGGAAGAAAGGAGGGAGGGAAGGAAAGAAGGAAGGAAGGAAGGAAGGAAGGAACGAAGGAAGGAAGGAAGGAAGGAAGGAAGGAAGGAAGGAAGGAATGAAGGAAGGAAGGGAGGGAGGGAGGGAAGAAGGAAGGAAGGAAGGAAGGAAGGAAGGAAGGGAGGAAGGGAGGGAGAGAGGGAGGAAGGAAAAGAAGGAGGCTACCTATAGTTAATTCTAGTGAAAAACTATCCTTTAGAACTGTTGATGAAATACCTCATTCTCCTCTTTGTAGAGAAGTGGAGCAATATGGAAACACCACAGAACAGGCTCATTTAAATGTTTTGTTGGTTTTGCTTCAGTATTGTTGTAAGGGAGGCTTCTAATTGGTAGGATGTGTAAAATGTGTAAGGATGTGTAAAAACAAAAGGCAACCATACAACTTGAGAGATAAGGAGTGGACATTTAGCAGGTCTACAAGGTGATCTCTTTCAAATGTCAGGTGTTTCTACTGAACTATTGGCAGAAATTATGTCATGAGCATTAATTTTTAAGTTCTGTAAGGGAGGGGTTCTTAACTGTGGGTCCTTGAACATCGAAGGGGCCTTGGATAGATTCCAAGGAGTCTGTGCACTGGAATGGGAAGAAAAAATTACATTAAAATTTTTTTTTCACGAACCTTTGTTTTTCTTTGTAATCCTATGGTTTTATTTAATGCATTTAAAAACCCATTTTTTTCTGAGAAGGGGTTCTTAGGTTTCACCTTCTGTTCTAATGAGCATCTGGAGCAGAGAGAGCCACATTTCTAGTTACAGATTCATCTGCTTTAGATATCAGCCACTGGCAGGGGCAGAAGGGGGAGAGGGCAAGGTTATCAATCTGCCATCCTTCTGCTGTGGTAGCTTAATGACTAGACTTGTATTCTTGCCAAAGAGAGAGCTTTAGATGTTAGTCTTTGAAAGGTTAAGTCATGAGACTCTCCCAGATGCCACCTTAGGTATGGGAGCCTATTTTGCTTAGTCTCAGGTCTACTTTCATTGTGGCCATCACCCCCTAGAACTGTGACCACCACTGATCAGTTCTCCTTCCTATTTTGCAGACCTTCAAATACTATTAGGTGTTAGTTGATGCTTTTATTTTTATTATTGTTATTGATAGTAGATATGAGGTTATTTCCTTCCCTTCTAGCATCCAGATTACCCTACCTCAAGGCACTTAATCTTGATGTCAGCTTTGATATGTTCGCAATGCTGCTCTTGCCCAGAAAGAAAGGTCAGTCCTCTTCTGTTTAGGTGTGGACATCAGGGAGGTGACATTTTTCCCTTGAAAGAGGATTGAGTTTTCTCAAGTACCCTAGCACAAATAGATGATTGAAAGCTCTGGCCTTGACATGAAAAAGAAGACTTTCACTTGAAAAGGCTTCAAAGGTAGAAGAATGTCTATTCGGCCCCTTGGAGGCTTCCTTTTGAAATTATCCCACATTTTGGGGGCTCATCAAAGTAGGCTGATGACAGTCTGGTTGTGGACATTAATATGAAGATATTACGTAGGAAACACTAGATGATACAGTGTGGACTTTAAAGTGATGGGTGATGTCTAAGTTGGAGGGAGAAATGGTAAGTAAAGGATGTGGTTCTAAGGGAAATAAGTACTTATGCAGGATGTGGGTTTTTGGCAGAGTTTTGTAGTAAACACAGGACATGTGTAGGAAGATGAAGGGAAGGAGAGCATGAAAGAGGAAGGGAAGGAGAGCAGGGAAGAGGAAAGGAAGGAGAGCAGGGAAGAAGAAGAAGGGAAGGAGAGCATGGAAGAGGAAGGGAAGGAGATAAACAGAAGAGGGAAGAGTTACCTACAGTAGTTCAAGATGGTTAAGAAATAAGCTTGACTAGAATGGAAAATTTATGTTGGGTAAGGTTAAATTGGTCAGGTGAAAACAGACTGTGGAGGAATGTGTGGACCAAGCTTAGGAGTGGAAGGTCCAAGGCAGTTGCAACACTAGGAAAGACCAAGGTTGTACCTGAACAGAAATTTCTTCCCCAGTATCAGATAGAACATAAGCTTCAGGAGGGCAGGAACATTTCCATTTTTTACTTTGGATCCCCAGTATCCAGCACCAGTGCTTAGCACAGAGGAACTGCTTAGGAAGTGTTGGCTAGCTTGAGTGATTTGATTGATTGATTGCCAATAAGTGGGCACTGAACCCAGTATATGCCAGAAGTCAGTCTTGAACCCAAATCTTCTTGATTCTGTGGCTGGTCTTCTATGCTGCCTTTCATGGAATTATAATAGCAAGCAACAGAAACAACTGTCATTTACAGGACACTTAGTATTTTCAAATGACTATACATATACAATCCCATTTCAGCCTCACTGCCTATACTCACTGTATAGGCTGCACAAATGTTAAATTGCTCACTTTAAAGATTAAAAAATAGAGGCTCAGAAACTTTGCTCCTCACAAGTCGGCCCCTGCCCCTCGCCTCGTGTTCTCTGATCCAGTGAATACTGCCTCCTCTCCCTGGTGCCTGGAATACTCTCTCTCCTCGCCTGCCTCCATCTGCCGGCTTTCCTGGTTTCTGCTGTTAAAATCCTGCCTTGTTCCAGGGAGTCTTTCTCATTCCTCTTCATTCTAGTGTCTTCTCTCTCTCAGTTATTTCCTTTTCCATCTAAATATGACTTGTTTGTAAAAATCTATTTGTTTATCCCCACACCCACCCCAATTACATTGGGAGCTCCTGGAGGGCAGGGACCATTTTTTGCCTTTCTCTCTATCTCCAAGTGCTTAGCACAGTGGCTGTGACATAATAGGCACTTAATAAATGCTCTACTGACTGACTGATTTAAGTGATTTATTCCAGGTTTCATAGAAAGCAAGCATCAAAGGCAGGATTTGAACTCAGGGCTCCTGTCATTACCTCCTGGACAGCTCCAAGTTGTCTCCCTCGATAGCTGTGTAATTTAATCCCTCTCCGCCTGTTTCTCCATCTGTGAAATGGAGATAACAACAGCACTTACCCAGCAAGCTTGTTGTGACTGTCAGATGAGATGATCTGTCTAAAGGGCACACTTTGCATGACTTGAAGGACTCTCCACATTTTAGTTCTCATTGTTCTGGTCTCAGGGTCTGTCCCACCCTTCATGTGTTCCTTCAAGAATCCAGACATTCATGGAGACAACACAGCTCAGACATGTCACCTCCCTCAAACCTCTCATTTCCATGTGCAGAATCCTGTTTATTGTCACACAGATGCAAGGACTCATCTGCTCCTCATTCATTGTCTTCCCATTCTCACTTGTTTGCTTTCTTGTCAATGGTTAACCATTACCCTTTCTGTAGATTCATGCATAAAAAATGATTATCGTTAACCAAGAGGATCCCATATTCCATGATTCTTTAACTCATTCCTTCCTAAATCTTCTGTCTCCTGTATTTATGGATTCTCTAATGACCAGATTTATCTTTAATGAAGTAAAGTAACTGCTGCTTTGGAGCCATTAGGTCTTCCATGTAAATGCACATTTAAGGCATGACAGTGACCTGATTACCTACATTGGCCACCTGGGATTTCAGCTGTTTTTTTCATTTGCTTTCTTCTGTCTTCAGTGATCTTTCTCAGATGTGAGCTTCTCCTCCATAAATAGAAGCCATGTTCCATTTGATCAGAACTGGGACCACAGTGGGGTGATGAGAGCTTTGTCCCATGACACTGAATTTACAAAGTGTTGACAGTACCAGTGGTCCTTTAGCAGGATGCAACAAGAAAAATGAACAAGAATAATTTCTTAAAATAAAAAGCTATCAGCTGATCTACTCTTTAGCTACGTCTAGCCCAGGTTACGTGGGAAGCTTTTTTGTCTCGTGCCTACTTAGGGAAATCGTCTCATATCAAGTCCTAGGAAGTATAAGGATAATCAAGACCATACTTTGAAGCAAACAATCAAACCAACGAACCAAACAACCATTCAGTTAGCATTTTGTAAGTACTTATGTGCCAGGCATGCTAAGTGCAGGGAATATAAAGAAAAGGCACAAAAACAGCCCTTCTTCTCAGGGAGCTTATATTCTTTTGTGAGAGATAATATGTCCATATGTGATGTTGAGTTGTCCGTATAAAAACACATGAAATAAATGCATAGTAGTTAAATAAAAGGTGGGGCAAATATATATTAATAAGTAGTTGAATACAAAGTGCGAGGTGATGTATTGATGGTGTTTAAATGCTGGAGATATGAAGAAAAAAAAACCCTGCCCTCCAGGAGTTTATGCTCTCATGAGGATGGCAACACGTACATAATTTATGTATAAAAGTGTTCCCAACGTCTTAGTGGAGTTTTAATCTATTCAAGTTTTTAAAATTTTACTAAAATGGTGAAGATCCCCTGAATACACAATTTATGCAGAGTGGAGGAATAAGGCAACCTTAGAAGGAAAATGAACCAACTCAGTTTATTTAGCATCAATCAAGTTAATTGTTACAATCCTCAAAAACTCACAGCCGAGACCTCCCACTTGGATTGTCTCCACCGTTAGTACGTGTGCTCTCTCATGGACTCTTGTTTTTTTTCTTTTTTGATCTCCAGGGTTTACATACAGTAAGTAGTTAATAAATGCCTTCGTTCATTCATTTATTCATTCATTCATAAACTCAAATAGACTTGAAGTGAGGCTAAAAATACACATCCGCATCTTCCTCGTTAGTGTGTTGATGGTGCTCCAGAGGGAATGGAGACTGGTCAATCGATCCATCCCTCAACAAGCATTGATGTACTCTGTACTGTGCCCTCAAGGAGCTAGCATTTTATCATTAGAAATAACAAAACAAAATATGTTTATACAAAATAAATGCGTGGTAGTTAAATACAAAGTAATTTAGAAGAAAACTGATACATTGGTGGCGTTTTTAATTCCATTAGGTGGGCCAGGCTTACTTATTTCTGGGTGGTGGACGACACCCTCTGCTGTTATGTTAATTCAGATTGACCTAATGGAGCCGAAGCATACAGCAGGTCAATATCTATAGTTCTACTGATTTAAATGCAGATTATATGTACATATGTTTATTTGTAGACATTCATGTGGTGTATATGCCTACATAGACATATACACTTACATATAAATCCATAGAGATAACATATAGGAACACATCTACATGCATAATTCCAAAGATCTCTCTACAGACATACCTCTCTTCAGAGAATCCTTATCTGCTTTGGGATGCACAGCTTGGTCCGCTCCTAGCTCACTCTAATGACATTTTGACCATTGCTAATGGGGCAGAACAGCTGGTAAGTGCTTTTGTCTCCTCTGAATCATACATACATCAGGCCATGTAAGGCAGTCTCTGGCTTTGGCGAGCATTATCTTATTACATAGAAGGGATACCCCATCACAGTGTCTCACCCTTTGGTCAGAGGCCTTGTATGGCTTGCGACATCTGTGTCCCTAGAATGCAAAGAATCTTAGATTTGGGAGAGTCCTCCATGGGTGTCTAATTTGCTAATTACTGGGGGAAAAAAAAAAGCAACATACCCAAAGAGTGTCTATCCAGCTTTTGTTGCAATTCTTCTAATGAAGGGGAGGGCAGCCACCCGACACGGTTGATGAAGCACTGGCCTGAAGTCGGGAAGACTCAAATATGGCCTCAGTAGCCCTGTGACCCCAAGCCAGTCACTGTACCCTGTTTGCCTCAGTTTGCTGCTCTGTAAAATGAGCTGAAGAGGGAAATGGTACAACTAGTTCAGTATCTTTGCCAAGAAAGCCCCAGATGGGGTCATGGAGAGTCAAACATGCCTGAAATGACTCAACAACAACACAGAAATAAAGGAGAGCTGTTATCTTTTGGGGTGTTCCATTGTGCTTTTGGCCTTCTATCAAGTCCCCATCTACCTCTATGTAATTTCTACCCCATCCTTTGAATGCAGACATCATGGGTGAAGCAGAACAGCTCATTCCTTTTTTCTTATAAAAACTTGAAGATGATTATTATGTCAGCAAAGAGCTTTGAAAGCTGTGAAAGCTCTGATCATAGCAGTGGCCATCGATTATTCCAGAGGACCAGTGATCAAGCACTCTGTCCACCTCCCGACCGGGTACTGGTGGACTCAGAGTGCAGGACAAGGTGTATGGATTCCCCAAGGTTGAATTCATTTTGCTTGACTTGCATATTTATTGCAAGGTTTTTTAAAACTATTTTTTCAATCATCTGAGAGAAAAGGTGATATTTGATAGTTGTAAAAATAATCATCATGTCCCCCTAAATTCTCCTTTCTCCAGGTTAGATAACCCTAGGTTCTCTCTTGGAATAATCTTACCATCTTTCCCCCGTCCTCCCCACTCCTCTTCATGTCCTCTACTTTATCAATATCTTTCTGCAGTTTTGCAATTAGAACTAAACGCTGCACTCCAGATGTGTTCTGGCCAGGCCAGAGAACAGGGAGAATAGTGGGATTCTCCCTCCCATGACCCAGTCAGGGCACAGGGCCTCTCTTAGCTCAGCCTAAGATTGCTCTTGCTCTTTTGGCTGCCATATTGCCCTGTTGACACCTGTGATTTTTTCTGCCCTTGATTGTCACTTTTCCTCCAGATCAGAGACAAGACCCAGGAAGAACTAATAATTTCTGTTCCATAATCCCTGCCCTGATGCCCTGGTGAGAGACTTTTATGGTCCACGATATGGAGGCTGGTTCCAGCCATTATTAGTTTTCCTTTTAGGTCATGTCGTCCTCATCAACTCTTCTGCCTCCCTTTTAAGTCCATCCCTCCACCTTTCCCCCAGAGCTTTCCAGCCCTGGAACCATAATCAGTCAGTATGACTACTGCCACTGAAAAGAGTACATCAATCTGTTCCTGTCTTCCCCTATTTACCATCCCTGTGTATTTTCAAATCTAAGTAAGTATTCATCCTTAGACACCACTTCCCTACTTGGATTGTTTCATCCATTTGATTATAAGCTACTTGAAGGCAAGGAGTGATCAAGCCTTTGTATTGGTATCTCCAGGGCTTAGAACAGTTCTTGACATATAGTGACTACTTAGGAAATGATTATTTCATTTATTTGTTCATTCATCCACTCATTCATTCATTCATTCATTCACCTTTCTCCACCCATGCCCCATATTTTTTTCAGATACTCTATTCTCTAGCTCTATGACCCACTTTTTATACTTTAAGGATGTGACTAAGGAGGGAATTACTTCCTTGTGCCTCCAGTTCCTCCTCTGTAAAGTGAAAATTCTTAATTCTTTGAGTTCCTACCATTGGACATCACTGTGGAGAGCAAATGAACTAATGTTAGAGGCTGCTAGGTGGCTCAATGGATAGAGTGTGGGGCCTGGATTCAGGGAGACCTGAGTTCAAATCCAGCCTCAATCACTTACTAACTGTTTGAACCCCTCAGGCAAGTCACTTAACCTCTGTTTCCCTCAGTTTCCTCATCTGTACAATGGAGCTAATAGCAGTACTTACCTCCTGGTATGCTGTGAGACTTTAATGTAAATAATATCTGTAAAACATTTAGTGAAGAGCTTGGCACATAGTGGGTACCTGATAAATTATTACTTCCTTAAAGTTTAAAAAAATGATTGATAAACCTTTAATCCTTATGTAAATGAACTAGTCTTCTTCTTACCTTGCACCTTCACCGTTTCTTCCAGTAAAACCCACACATGGGCCTTCTCTGAAATATAGCAGACTCTTCATTTAGTTCTTTGTATATACAGACTGGTCATTTAGAACCATCGGAAGCCTCTTCCCTTCAGAACTCACACACCCCCTCAGTGATTTTCTTGTTGTCTTTCCCTCCTAGTCTTGGCTTTGTCCTCCTTTGAAGGACCTGTGCAGTGTCCTGGAGACCTTCCTCTAAGTCTCTTATCCTATGAATATTGTCTAGCCTGGAGTGGAAAGGACCCTTGATGAAAGTCAAAGGCTTGGGTTAGAACCGTAACTCTTGCCACTTAGTACCTGAGTGACCTTGGACCAATCATTTTACTTATCAGGGACTTATATTCTTTATCTCTAAAATGAGGAGGTTGAATTAGCGGATCCCTCAGGTTTCTTCCAACTTTAAAGCCTATTGCAAGGACATAGGAGGTGAGAGGAAGTAAGTAGAATGAAAGGGACAAGGATTTTAAGGATTTTTGCTGCATCTCCTTTCATTTAGTAGCAGTACAAAGAAAGCAGCCTTTTCAGAAATCTCAAAGCCATAGTCTGGAAGGCATTATTTATTTTCTTTCTTTTCTTTTTCTTTTTCTTTCTTTCTTTTTTTCCCCTGAATACTATTGTGTGTTTCGCATGGCTTCGTGTGCATTCAGCTATTCCCAAGCCATTAATTATCTTTTTATGAAAACAAAATGGAACATTATTTTTAAAAAGTAAAACCCCGGGGCTAAATTCCCCCCTGCAGAATTCACCCTTCCCTGACTTGTGTTTGTAGCTGCCATTCTTAAATCTGGGGTATAAATGTTATGTCAGGCTCCAAAAATGACGACTTCAATTTCAGGAGACAGGTTAGTTCCTGAGCTTGCCATGAAATGTAGTTTAACTGTTTTCTGATTGACAGGCTGTTCTATTACCCTCCCCCCCAAAATAGGCAGGTTGCAAATATTGAACAGTTTCCATGTGTAAAAATGAGACTGAGTAGAGATGAAAGTTGAGTTGTTAGGTATGCATTGCATGGCTTTGAAAATGATTACCTAAATTAGATGAAATTAAGGGTTGAAGAATACTTATGCAATTTAAGTAGAATGATATATACTTACATGTCATTGGCTTCTGCTCATACAGAATAAGTTTGAGGATAACAGACTGGGAAAGAGGTTTAGAGCTGATGGAGAGCCGGGCGGTCACTGAGTCCACCCCTCCTCGTTTTCCAGATGAGGAAACTGAGACCAGGCACAATGAAGCTCTTTGCCCGATGTCACGTAGGTGGCAAGTGGGAGAGCCCAGAAGTAAACTTGGATCCTCACATTTCTAGTCTAGTATTTTGGGGGGGGGTTTGTCAGTTGCACCATGATGCCCCTCAGTTGTTTGTATTGGGACAGAAGGGGTGATTTCTTTCTATAAATAAGGTTTGAGAATAGATTTTTCAAAACCGAATAGTCTACAAACATTCTAGCCCCCAACCACTCACCAGTGGGCATCTCCATTCTTTTCTTGCAAATCCCGTTAATGGCATTCACATTCCTAGCTCCTGTTCAGGTAGGCATTACTGTGTCCTCTAGTAAGAAACATACCTGAGACTGAGACCGAGGCCTTCATTGATTTTAAGCTGTAAGGGCCTTACAGTCCACCCTATGTATTCTAAAGTAAGGTAGACTGAGGTTCAGGGCTGTTGGGTGACCTGCCCAAGATTACATAGGGAGTAAGCAACAAAGGTAGGATTTGAATCCAGGTTCTCAGATTCCAGTGTGATGGCTCTTTGCAGTAATGCCCCTGTCTCCCCTGGTCTTCCATTCTGTTCACCTGACAGGCCATTTACACTCAAGCTCACTAGTATGGTGGTCGTGGAAATGATGGAAGCGGGGCTAATATAGGAGATGTTGTAGATGTAGTTATAACTGGGAAAATTGTCAAGATGAATGCTCTTATTGTGCGGTCTTGTGAGGGCCTGCATTTACTCTGGCTCTCCCTTAGCATTTTTCTGCTTAAACACTTATCTAAGGGGCTTCTTTTCCTGCAGCTTCTCTCTGAACAGTGTATGTTTTTCCTCCTGGTGATTGTCTCTGTGCTTCACAGAAAATGTCCTTTTTCTGTCCTTTTCAGTAAATAAAATGTCAGCATAAGAAGGAGGCATTAACTTACCTGTGAAACGAGAAGGTTGGGCTTGGTGACCCATGAAGTCCCACGATGCTTTGATACCTAATGACATTTACACAGGCATTTAAAATTGGCAAAGCTGTTTTCATTTTTCTCATTTCGATTTTCTCATTTGATCCTTCCAACAGACCAGTAATATAAACAAAAAACAGGTTGAAAAAGGTCCAAGTGACTCGCCCGTTTTCCTACAAGTAATAAGTGTCTGAAGTAGGATTTGAACACGAGTCTTTCCTGGGTGTAAGTCTAGCATTCATTTCTTGTTGTGGGTGGAGGACGGTTGCTTCCTGATTCCAGATCAATCAATTGACCAGCCAGCCTTTATTCAGGGCTTTCTGCTTCTTCATTGTTCCTTCTCTAGCCTAGGAGGGATCATCACAGTAACAGGGGAACGTGTTCCTGGCTCTCAGTATTTAGAAGGAAAGGAAATAAAAGAGTCTTTTTAGCATTCCGTTTCTCTTATTTGCTCTCAGGTGTGGTTTTTAATGAACCAGGTTATGATGATATCTGAAGAGGGGAGGAGATAGAATAAATAACTGGCCTATATAGCATGAGGGTTGCCTTTGCTGGTCATAACACTGTATCAGTCTCATTGCTCTGAGATGGACTGCCGTCGTATGGAAGGATTGCTTGCAAATGGTCTTTTTGTCCTGTCGACTTTATGCCCTTCTGTTCCCAGTGTTCTCCTGTTCTTTGCAAGGTAATCAAGGAGGTGGGAGGCCAAGACCTGACTTCTATGTTTATACCAAAAAACCCCAAAACATACCATTCCCAAAGCAGTGGTGCTCATCAGATAAGCCGTGGACAAGTGAATCAGTGTTTCGGGGTCCCAAGGGACCTTCAAACCTATCTAGCCCAACCTACTTTTGAAGAAGTTTCCCTTCTACAAAGGCTCGTGTGACTAGCCTTTGATCAGAGACCTCCAGTGAGGGGGAACCTTCGACCTGATGGCCCAGCCCATTCCTCTTCTGGATAGTCCTAATATATGGGAAGCTTTTTTCTGACTAAACCCAAGTCTGCATTTTCTCCCCTTTCTGCGCTCTTGGACCAAGCAAGCAAAGTTTCCAGACTTTGGGTAAAGACTCCTTGTGTTTGATTCTGGAATCCTTTATAGACTGTCTCAGAATGTGGGAAAGGGCCCTTCCTGAAGGCCCTTGACAAGTTTTTCATCCAGTCTCAGGACAGAACCTTCAGGTACAGATATGTGTAGAAGGGTGGTTGTCATTGAGTCATGTCTGACTCTTTGTGACCCCATTTGGGATTTTCTTGGTAGAGATACTGGAGTGGTTCACCATCTCCTTCTCCAGCTCATTGTACAGAGGGGGAACTGAGGTAAATTGGGTGAAGTGACTTGTCCAGGGTAACATAGCTAGTAAGTATCTGAGGCCATATTTGAACTAAGAGAGAGAGAGTTTCTCTCCCAGCATCTGGAAGCTGACTGAGAACTGAGTTGGAGTTTTCCTGAGACCAGAATCTGGTGAAGGCCCCTTAGAAGGCCAAGATTTCTTCTGGGTCCCAGGGCCAGCTGAACTGCTGGAGGACTGAAGAAGCATGACTGGGATAAGCCTTTGTTGGTTCGTGGCTTCGCTGATCTTTGAGTTCCCGACAACAGAAGTGGTGAAGGGTTTGAGATGTGCTAGACCCTGTGAACTTTGGTGTGTGCCAGGGACTGCCAGGAGGACTGGACAAGGACCTGGGAGCTGTCTGCCCCTGAATCCAGGTGACTGTTTGGTGAATTCAGGAAGGAGCTGGGACCATGGAAGGCGATCCAGAGAATCTGAGAGACCACCCAGAGTCAAGATGAAGAAAAGGCCTCCCCTTCAATGAAAATGAGGTTTGCTGGACACCGAGGGGTGGAGGGTTTGTGTGGTTTTCTAATGATTGTATTTTGTGATTAATGATATTTGTGATTCTAGATTAGTGACTAAGTTAATGGTTGCCCCATGAATGGAAGATTGATTATTGTATTGTGAATTGATTGAAAGACTGAGTATTGATTATTGCATTTTGAATTGACCGAATGATTAAGTTAGAAGGGTTTTCCCCCCTTAGGGAAACCAGATGATTATTCTTTTGTTCTTTGTTCCAAATACTGTGGCCACTCTAGTGAAAATTGTGTGAACATTCAGCTGTTGTGAACACTATATGGTGATTTTCTGTGATAAGATGTAATGTTGTGAATATTATATTGTGATTGGTTGTGAATATTTGCCTTAATTTGTAATGGAATAAATGGAGTTTTCACTATACTGTGTAATCTGAAACTTAAAGGCTGTTCACAGTAGCATTCTTTTGGGAATTTGCTGGTGCATGTCATTACTCTCAGTCACCCCTCCTAAGTGGTAGAGCTGGGTCTGAAATTCAAGTATGAATGCACACACGCTGCAAGGTGTGCATGTTTAGATATGTGTCTGCTTCTCTATCTGTGTATTATATGTTAGGAATTAATATGGAAAGGAAGGTGAAACACTGCCAAAAAGGCCTTGTTCTGTCTCTTGTATAACCAGGGCCTTGCTTATGCCAGCCAGCTGGAACATAGATTCAGTGAATCAAATTCTATTGAATTCATTTTCTTTAGAGTTATTTTTCTCCCAGTTGTAATGACAGACATAGAAGCGTCATGGTATAGATTCCTGGTCTGGGCTTCAGAAAGAGCTGTGTTCCAGTCCTGGCTCTGTGACTGAGCTGGGCTTCGCCTTTCTGTGCCTCTGGCACCTTCATGGGATTTTGCTGCTAAGCTTTTTGGGTGTTGGTGATAAAATCATACCTTCTTTGGGTATTCATGTATCCAAATTGGGACAGATCCTCCCTGACCCATGTATATCCATAATTATTCTCCTCACTTCCACTTGAGACCAATAGTAAACATTCATGTGGCAGTTGGTTGGGGACAAGATGCTGTCTGTTCCTATGGAAAAGGGCAGCATTTAGTACTTCATATGAAGGGGGAAAGGAATAAGCATTTATTAAGTGCCTATTGTGGGCCAAGCTCTGTGCTAAGCTCTTTATAATTCTTGTCTCATCTGATCCCCACAGCACCCTGTGAGATGGAGGCTGGAATTAGCCTCATTTTTATAATCCAGGAGACTGAGGCAAAAAGGGTGAATGACTTTTCAGGGTCACACAGCTAGAAAGTGTTTGAGGTCAGATTCCGGACTCCTGGCCGAAAGCTCTCCCTACTGCATCTCTCGTGGCTGGGACAGTGTGGTCAGGTGGGGAGAGCACTGGTTCTGAAGTCAGAGGCCCTGGATTCAGGTCCTGCCCCTGTCACTTATTACATCTGTCACCTTGGGCCAGTCTCTTGAATGTTCTGTGGCCCTGAGTTAAAAAGCCCCTGGATTAGATGAGCTCCACTTTACCTTCCAATTGTAGATGGATGATCCTTTGATCTTGGTCACTGTCTACTCTCTAGACATTTATGGTCACTGTGAGCTGAGGAAACCTAAATAAATGGGCAACTTAGGCTTTCTGGTCATGTCAGACCGTATTTAACATTCTTCAAATAAATTATTTAACATTTAAATTTATTTAAATTTTTTTTTCAAAATCTAAAATGAGATTATTTAAATTATCTACTAAGGCACCTACTACATGCTGGGCAGTACGTGAGGCCTTGGGGATACAAAGAAAAAAATGAAATAATTCTTGAATTTGAAGAGTTTACATTCCATGGAGAGGGAAATGATATATGCATTTTTAGTGGAATACAAAATATATACAAGTTAAGTACAGAATTAATTGTGGGGAGTGTTGAGTTCTCAAAGAAACTAGAGTGAGAAAATCCCAGTCTCCCATGAATGCGGGTCTGCCTCTGTGTGGCAAGGTGTGGAGGTGGGAAATGTGTTATATAAAAGAAATATTAAGGAGGCCAGTTTGGCTGGAACAAATTGAGCCAATTTGTTGAGAGGCTGTGCAATAAAATGAAAAGCCTGTTGGTTTTGGAGGACCTGAGTTCAAATCCATTCACTGCCATTTAGGGGATGTTTGACCTTGGAGAAGTCATTGAACCTCCTTGGGTCTAGCTTTCCTCAAGTGTAAAATGAAGGGGTTTGACTCTGTGACCTCAGAGATTTCTTCCAGCTCCAAATTTGTAGTTTTGTGATCAGGTGAAATCCTAACTGTCACTTATTCAAAACCCTTTTTGACTTTGGGCAACTCCCCTCACTTTGGAGGGCCATGACTTCATCATCTACAGAAGGAGAAGGTTGGACTTGCTGGTCCCTGAAGTCCCTTGCAGCTCTAGCATTCGATATGATTGCTGTTTGTCCTTCCTTCTCAAAGAGGGCCATGACATCAGGAAGGTGATTCCATGACATGCAAGTGTACTGGATTTAAATGAGGCAGGGCTGTGCAGAGTCACCAGCCTCATTTTGTCCTCCAGAGCCATCTGGATCCAGTGGCCAGATATGGATCAGGATGACTGGAGATGGCCCCTGATGCAGTGAGAAACCTTGGCCTTTTTAAGCTAAAGTCTTTCTGAGTCCTCAGTTTGACTGAGACAACCCCCCATTGAATGATTAAGGCCAGGGAGATGATAATGATGAAGGCAGTCTCTGTGGCCCAGGAACGAGGTCGAGGAGAGAGACCTCAGTGATGGACTGTCACACAGACAACAAAGCTATCACACAGCCACAGACAAAGTGTGTGATCCTTTACATACACAACTTTCTTTTTTTCTGGGTTCAGGCTTAGTTTTTGAGTGGCTTCTCCTTCGATGCCTCCAGGCCTCAGTGACTGGCAGACAATAAGGTCACACCAAGAACTAGCAACAACCCTCTTGCCAAGATGTCTGAAATGTTCATCATCTGTAAAGCTTATTTAATGAAAAGACCCCCAAACCCCTTTCTGCTAATGTGTGGCTGTCTCTTGTCAGTGGGAAATGAGCTATCTGTCAGGCAGCCGATTTCCGCGCATTCAGCTTCCGCTCATTAAATCGTGCTCCACGGGTTCCTTCAGGATGTCAAACTACTTAATTGAGAAAATGTGGCTTGGTTCTGGTGGGACAGCAGCAGGGCACTGGGGGTGGCAGGAGGTTGGGAGCAGGTCTGAATATTTGGGGACATTGTACTGTGGCCAAGAATGACTCCGTGTTATGTTTTTTTCACGTCAGACGTGTTCCTTTGACTTTCTTGTTTTTGTTGGAATTTTGATGCAACTAGGATACTCCTGTTTTAGTAGAAATGTTCTCTCAACCTTCCTGGGGAGATGAGGCAGAGGAGGGAAGGGCCCATTTCTTGTGGAATCTTCTGGAATTTGTGAATAGAATTAGTATTGATATTTTAAATCTAAAACAAGTTGGGGAAACAGTTGTAACATTCTGTATTATTGTGCTGGACTTTGATTTAGGAAGGTCCTGGATTGAGATGCTGTCTTTATATTTTAACCCGGTCCAGTCCAATCTACTCCATCAAGCATTGGTGCCTAGGGATTGTGCTAGATGTGAAGATTACAAAGACAAAACAGACCCCCAAAAGCCCTCCTCCTCATGGGGCTTACATGCTACAATGAGGAGGTATAGCATATCACTTAAGTAGTGCGTGATCATTGGTGAGGGGAGAGAGAACCAACGGTTAAGCAAACCTGGAAAGGGGAGTCCAGGAGCTGACTCTGGCAGGAAGTCAGAGGTTCTAAGAGGGGAGCATGAGGAGGGAGACCGTTTCTTTACCCAGAGGGTAGAGATGGGATAATGAGTTTGGGGAATGACTAGTAAGCCAGTGTAGCTGGAATGATGGTTAATCATCCATTCCTCTGGCTCCTTTGTTCCACCCATGTCAGTATGGTTTGGAAGGTGAGTCCACAGGTCACTGTGATAGTTGAGGAGAGGTGTTTGGGGACTTCTGGAACCGGGGACTCTTAGGTTTTTGTGGGAGATATCTTGTGCAAGAATCCTAGAACTTCTACTAAAGAGCATCTTGACATTTGGAACTAATAGATAAGGTCTTTCAGAGAAGATAGATATAACCTATGACAATGGAGGAAATTGGAATGTATCCGTCATATTTTCCAGCTGGGTCAGTCAGTCAGTCAACAAACATTTATAAAGTGTCTACTATGTGCCAGGCACTGCTATTAAGTTCTGGGAGCACAAAAAGAGGAAACAGCTCCTGCCCTCAAGGAGCTTGCAGTCTAATCTATAAGCAAACAAATGGGTAGAAAGTATATAAAGGATAAATAGGAAATAACTAAGAGAGGGAAGGCACTGGACTGAAGAGGGCTCAGGAAAGGCAATCCTGGGCAAACACTTCATCTCTCTGAGCCTCGGGACTCTCTAATGATTTAGAGAAGGGTCATGATCCCTACTGGCAAAGGAGAAGCCTAAGCTCACAGACTTTCAGAGACTTGAAGTATTAATATGTATCTTAGGTTTTGCCATCACCATGGATCTTCAGCCATAAAAGGGTCACAATGTAGAGAACGGCCTGAACTGCTTAGTTCAGAGCATTGTTAAAAGAATGAAATGGGATAATGTGTGTAAAGTGATTTGCAAACTTTGATGAAAAGGAAAAAACATTACCTCTGTAGTTAGAGGGTTTGGGTTCAAATCCTGACTTTTCCACTTACTAAGTATATGACCCAACACAAGCCATTTAATTTCTCTTAATTTCTTAATTTTGTAAAATGAATGGGTTGCCCTACATGGCCTCTCTGAGTCCATAACTGGGGGCAAATCACTTATCCTCCAGTATCATAACACCCTGATCACTAAATGAAGGAGAACAGATGACGTGGCCTACAGGGTCCTTTCTGAATTTACATCTCTATTATGTGTGTGTCAGCTGTCATCATCCTCATCCTCATCCTCATCCTCATCATCATCAATGACCATAGCTGACTGAAGGTACCATCAAACTATATCAGTTATATAGGCTATCAAAGGATATATATATATATAACCTATATATATATGTAACCTATATATGTATATATAATATACACACACATATATAACCTATAACTGTATAGGTTATCAAGGCTATCAAACTATACAGTCATATAAAAACCTGCTGGGAAGAGTGGAAAACAATATGGCAGAAACTAAGTATGAACCAACATCATACGCTGTATACCAAGATGAGGTCAAAATGGGTACACGATTTAGACATAAAGAGTGATACCATAAGCAAATTAGAAAAACATGGAATATCTTATCTTTCAGATCTATGGATAAGGGAAGAATTTAGGACCAAAGAAAATAGAGAGAGCATTACAAAATGTAAAATAGATAATTTTGATCATATAAAATTTTAAAAGGTTTTGCACAAACAAAACCAATGCAACCAAAATTAAAAGAAAAGCAGAAAACTTGGGGGGGGAGGGAGCAGAATTTTGCAACTAGTATTTCTGATAAAGGTCTCCTTTCACAAATGTATGAAGAACTGAGTAAAATTTATAAAAATGCAGTTCATTCCCCAGTTGATAAATGGTCAAAGGATATGAACAGGCAGTTTTCAGACAAAGAAATCAAAACTATCAGTAGTCGTGTAAAAATGATTTAAATCACTGTTGATTAGAAAAAAATGCACATTAAAACTCTGAGGTACCACCCCACACATATCAGATTAGGTAATATGACAAAAAAGGAAAATGATGGGTGTTGAAGCGGATATGGGGAAACTGGGACCCTAATGCACTGTTGATGGAGCTGTGAACTGATCCAACCATTCTGGAGAGCAATTTGGAACTTGGCTCCTTTAATCCAACAGTACCACTACTAGGTCTGTATCCCAAAGACATCAAAAAAGGGAAATGGATCTATTTGTACAAAAATATTTCTAGTAGCTCTTACTGTGGTGGCTAAAAATTAGTAATTGAAGGGATACCAATCAATTAGGGACTAGCTAAACAAGATTGTACTTGAATATTATCGTGCTGTAAGAAATGACAAGCAGGATGATTTCAGAATAAAACCTGGAAAGATTTACATGAACTGATTCAGAACAAAGTGAACAGAACCAGGACAATGTTGTACACAGTAACAGCAATATTGTTTGATGAAGAAACACGAATGACTTTGCTATTCCCGGCAGTACAATACAAGAAAATCCTAAAGGACTAATGATGAAGCATACTGTCTACCTCCAGAGAAGGAACTGATATTGTTGGAATGCAGACTGAAGAACACTATTTTTCACTTTCTTTTTCTTTTATACAAATCTTCTTATACAAAATAAATGATACAGAAATGTTTTACGTGATTGGACATGTATAGCCCATATCTGATTGCTTACTGTTTCAGGGAGGTGGGAGGGAAGAATAGAATTTGGAATTCAAAGCTAAAAGAAAGTTTTACATGTAATTTTAACATGTAACATGTATACACACACACACACAAAAAAACACATGTCATTTATTAAAAAGTCCTAGAGGATCATAGACTTATGGAGGCCATCTGGTCCAAGTCCCTGATTTTACACATAACCAAGCTGAGACCCAGGAAGCCTTATTGTTGATGTTATTGCTTTGCGTCCATCTCTTCAACAAATTTTTTTCATTTTATAACAAGTTTAGACTTGACTCCTCTTCCCCTGATGTCCTCTGATGCCACTTCATTGTGGATCCTTAGGGTTTTAAATAACAAGGCCAGCACAACGCAAACTTTGTCTATCTGAGGATCCTAGGAGCATTAAATCAGTGGTAGAAGGAATACTCCCAATATGTATAAATGTCAAGTATGGCCTTGGTGATGGACTAAGTGCCTAACTAGTCCCCCTGAGTTTCATTACCAAATTTTCTGCAGAGTGATAAATATCTTGGCCAAAGAAATTCTGAAGGACTGTCAAATAATTTATAGAAGGGTTATGATCCATACTGGTAAAAGAAATGCCTAACCTCACAAAATTTCAGGGGCTTGAAATTAAAATCTTGGGTTTTGCCATTGCTTGACCATATGTGGTTCCATAGGGACTGCTCTAGTCTGAGAATGAGTATCCTGTGGAAAGAGCTCTTCTATCCAATTAACTTATCCAGTGGCCCACTTTCTCAAGATAATGAGGTTGAGTCATTAGCATAAGGCATCTCATTCCTAGAGAGACATAAAGATGATAATACATACAGTGTTTGGTAGGTGCCAAGGCTGACTGTGCCAGTAACAGCATGTTCAGCCATTTTGAGAGTGTTAACCCAAAGGGTTATTTTGAAAAGACTCTTCGTCACCTGTGTCTGTATTGGTTTCATTACTCTCACAAAACTATTCTTTAAATTATTTTTTATGTACTTTTTTTTCTTTTCTCCCCCCTCCCCACCCCAGCCACTTTGCTCTTGTGACAGTATTTGAAAGGAATCATGTAGTAAAGTGAATAAAGGCTTATACTTGGAGTCAATTGGACCTGCGTTCCAAATGACACCTCCCACCTGGATGATCCTTCACCTGTAAAATGAGCATAATATTCAGTACCTACCTCCCTGAATGGTTGCGGGGCTCAAGTGAAATGATCTCAATGGAATGGTTTGCAGATGATAAAACAGTATATAACTTTCATCTATCATTATTGTTATTAATAATTATTATCCACTCTACTCTCAAATGAAACTCAATATAATCTGAGAGTAAAAGTCAAAAGACAATAAAAGTCACCAGAAAAAAGTGAATTTGAAAGCTCTTAAAAAAATACTCTTACTTAAACTTAAGAAAGAAGTGAATTTGAAAGCTCTTAAAATCCTCTTAAGTACTTAAGAAAGTACTTAAGTACTTAAGAAAGAAGCAATTTGAAAGCTCTTAAAAATACTCTTACTTAAGTACTTATTCTAACTTTAAAAGTACTCTTAAAAATAGCCAAGTCAAAATTATTCTATTTCTGTAGAATCAACATTATCCTTTATTATCCCTTATTTATTATTAATATCCAATATTAACTGGAAAAATGACTTATTGGAGGTTTGCAGAGCCAAAAGAGGCCACTGGTGACTATGTCTACATTAGTACTTCAGTGACTCCATAAAATCACAAGTGTAGATGTACTTGCCACTCATATCCCCAAGAGCAGAAAACTGACAGGGGAGGGAGATTGCTGTAGAGCAAATCATTTTATTTCTGTGCCCTAAGACACACTCTTAAGTGTGGAGTGCCATTGGAGTGCAGTTTGCATCAGTGGATTGAGTTTCAATGCCAATCACAGATCCTTCACATATGTATACATATATGTTAGTAAGGGTCTGAATTCAACACTTAAGTTGGTGATCAAGTTAACCGAGCTACATTTGGGTCAGAATAACCATGGGAATTCTTTGAAGAGTGTTCTGTTTTCCATTCCCTCAGGTACACTGGCAGCATTCTGTGATAGCCAGTCATCCTAGAGATGAATTCTGTGTGAAACAGATTTTGAACTCCACCCAAGAGGATTTAGCGACTGAAGTATCCAGAAGATCTTATTATTAGTTAGTTTCATCTATAAGTGGGTCCCGCGGTATGAATGTCAAGGCCAGAGCTATAATGAGGCTCTGGCATTTGGGGAAATAGGGCCATTTCCAGATACAAGTTCTGTACATGGGGAGGTTGTTCAAATATGAAGAATTTTTTGATAGTTTTGCTTTGGGGTTTCCTTTTAATAAAGAGAAGACAAAGAGCTCCCTACCTTAAAGACTTGCTGGGGAGAAGGTGCCCTTCCCCATCTTCCCTAGAGTCAGCCATGCTTGTAGACATCTGCATATAAGTTGTTCAAGAAAAGAAACAAGAGTCTTTTTCAGAAGCTCTGATGCCTTGCTTAGCCTAGGAGCCTGTTCTGAAAGAAGCTTTTTTGCCTTAACTGCTTTCCGGGGTTATACTTTCAGATAATCTATAATGAATCAAAATGGAGCTGGTGAGTGGTGAGCCATCCAAGGGTGGCAATTAGTTGCATGTGTTTGGTGGGGTGCCAGCCCTCGGGGAGCTGGGCCTCAGCGCTGAGCCACTGTTTGTCATGAATTAGTCTTTAAATAAAAGCAAGTTTTAAAAATGGAGCATGCTAATTTGGGTTTTGCTAACCCACTCGGAAGAAGGCATGGCCTGTTCGTTGCCAGCTGTCCGAGCTGGCACTCAGCACAGAACTGGTTTCCTACCAAAATCTCGTTGCCCCTTTCAGAAACAAAGATGATTTTTGAGAGACTTGTTGACGTCATCGAACAAGGTGAAGTTTCTGTGACATTGAGGGGATGAACTCACGGGGCTTGTGGGTTTGTGTGTCCTCCCCACACCTTATCAACAGGTCTGTCTCTCTGGCTTTCTTTCCTTGCTCTTCATTGATGGTATAAAAACTCCCCTCATCCCGGCGCTTATACACTGTGCCTTTTATACTCTTCCAAGTCATCCTGAAGGGATTATCATTGCAGCTTTCAACTTCCCCTAGAAAGAGCCGAATGCATGTGAATGGGGCGGAAGCATCTTCCCTGAGAAAATGCCCCTACCCCCCAAATGTTCACAAAACCACCAATGACCATGTAAGAATGCCCTAGTGTTTGGGGGTATCTGCTGACGACCAACGTGCTCATTAACAATGATTGTACATACAGACATTCGTTACTGGGACTCAGATTACCCCGCCATTTACCGTGATACAATGCTTGACACAGTCATGACCCCCACTTCATTGTCCTCATTCCTTTGCTGATCATGAGTAATGAAACTGTTCAGAGTTCTGATACTTGGAAATCAATGCTTTTACCAAATCAGTGCTAAGTGAAGAGTTTACTTGCTTCCACCTTCTACAGAGATGATCTGATTATTAGAAAAAGCAAATAAAACCGAGCATGGCAACCATCTGTGTCTTTTTAAGAATTCCATCCATTCCAGTGAATATTTGTATGCTATGTCCTGGAGAGACACCGGGAAGAGATGCAATAGCCCTTGCCCTCGCGAGGCTTACATGCTGCTTTGTGGAAGCAACATGCATATAGATAAACAAATATGCCCATCAATTTATCTACCCATCAATCACTCAATAAGCATTGATTAAGCCAGCATGCCAGATCCCAGGAATACTGAGACAAAAGTGAAACAATATGTTTTTCTGGACAGAAAAAACATAAAGGCAAAACATTTACAGTAAAGTCTTGGGACAAATAGGTATCCCAATATCTCAATAGGTGTCTTCCCCGCACCTTATCAAAAGGTCTGTCTCTCTGGCTTTCTTTCCTTGCTCTTCATTGACGATATTCTCTCCATGTGGGCCATTATACTGAGTGTTTGAATTCATTCTCCCCAAAGACCAAGTGCACGCATGGAGGAGAGGCATCTGTGGTTTAGGGAACTATTTTGTAACTACTGTTCCTCCTATAGTTTTCAATAAAGATCTCCATGTAAAAAGCTAATTTAAACTCATTCATCCAAATTGGAGGTAGCTCGTTGAATGGGGATAATCGTTTATTATCATGATAACTCATGATAATGTTGGGAACCTTATAGCTTTGGGCTTGTCCAATAATATAACCCTGTGGGAAGAAGTATTCAACTTCTTACTGGGATCCTGACTCTCTGGTATTATGGGACGTAGGGAAAGTGAGCCCAGAAGAGGTGAGAAAAGGGCTTTCTAGAAGCAGGGGAAAACCACTGAAAACCAGAGAGATAAGCAAAGGCTTCCTGTCAGTTGGTCAGTATGAATTTATTAAGCACTTGCTTTATGCTAAGTGCTGGGATGCAAAGAAAAGCAAAAAAAAAATCAGAGAAAATATGCAATAGTAACTGGTTGACAAAGGGAAGGCACTGGAATTGAGAAAGGTCAAGAGAGGCTTCCTGGAGGAGGCAAAATTTTAGCCAGGACTTGAAGAAAACCAGGGAAACTGGGAGGTGAGAGAATATTCCAGGGCTGGGGGAGAGCCAGGGAAAATGCCCACTAGAAAGAAGATTGCCTTGTTCAAAGAACAGTCAAGAGACCAGTGACCCTTGACTGAAGATTAGGGGAGGCAGTGTAGGGTATGAGAAGACTGGAAAGATCTGGGGAGATGGCAGGGTGTAGATCAGGTTATGAAGGGCTTTGAACACTGACCAAAGGATGTTATATTTAATATTAGAAGGCATAGAGAGGTGCTACAGTATATTGAGTGGGAACATGGTTAGACTTATGAGATGTGGCCCTTCAGGTGAATGTTAAAAGGACCTTAGACCAGGCTTCCTTGTTGTTGCAAGAAGGAAGTTAGTGGGTGTCCACTCTAGCCCCTTTATTGTGGTGTAGTGGACAAAGGGCTACTTTTGGATCCTGAAGAAATGGGAAGCTGCATGGCCACGGAGGTCACATGCCTTTGAGGCATCAGCCTCCCCATCTGTACCATGGGCCATCTCCCCATCTGTACCATTCCCACCGTACTTTGTGACATGGATTTTTGCAAGGCTCAAATTATATATATATATATATATATATATATATATATAATTTGTAAATGTGAGCGTACCACATAGAAGCCAGCTCCTCCTCCTCTGCCTCTTCCTCCTTCATTATTTTTATTATCATGAATTATTATCACATACAAATGGGAGAAAACTGAGGCCCAGTGGCATAGACTGTTGAAAATCATACTTGTAGCTAATTAATAAACTATGATTAGGACCCTGGACTCTTGTCTAATGGACTCCTAACTCCTCTCGTTTTTTGGCCACTCACTCCCCCCATTTTGGGTGGTTTTAAAAAAAAATCTCTTTCAAACTAAAGCCGTCCCATGCAAATTCTTCTCTCTCCTCAGGGCAAGATCTCCTGTGGGTGTGGAGAAAGAGGTAGCATCTAAGGGGCATGAGTGTATCCTTACTCTGAAACCATATTTCTTGGTCTTTAAATAGAATATTTGAATTAAAAGGTAATTTAAAGGTTAGTTCATCATATCAGTTTCCATACTGCATGATTCAGGGATGGAAGAGGTAGCTGCCCTTCTCCTTTTATATATAAAGAATGCCAAGGCCCAGAGAGCATCAATGATGCGACAGAAGTCACCCAGATTATTAATGGTGGAATTCAGACCTGACTCCCAATCCAGCTCACATCCCACCATACCATTCCCCTCATTTTATAGGTGAGGAGTTGATACCTCAGTTAATCCACAAGGATTATTTGGTACCTACTATGCTCCAGAGGCTATCCTAGGCACTCCAAATATCAGAACGAAAATAAAACAGTCCCAGCCCCCAAGAAGCTTCCCTTCTATTACCCCAAAACACCCTGCACACACATAAAAACATATGAAATAGTAGCTAGCATTTATATGGTGTTTACCATATGCCAAACACTGTGCTAAGAACTTTATAATTATTGTCTCCGGTAATTAAGTAATTCCTCCAGGTTGGAGGTAGCACTATCAGCTGTATCAAAGAACTTTGAAGGGAATTCTAGATTCTCAGAAGCCAAGGTGTGGATAGGGTGCATTTTGGGCCCTATCACAGAAACAGCCTGTGCAAAGGTCAATGCACTGCAGTGGGCGGTGGATTGCATGAAGAAGAACTGGTGGGCCAGTTTCACTGCTACGGTGTAAACTCTGGGAAGGGTAGTCATATTTAGGAAGCCTGGAAAGGTAAGCCGGAGCCAGATCGTGAGGGGCTTTACATTTCTAACTGGAACCTAGAGACAGTGGTCGCTGGAATTTTTTGAGTAGGTAAATGATTTGCTAAAAACCATGTTTTTCTCTGGAAAATGATCCCCCCCCCAAATTAAGTTAGAGACCAAGATTCCATGGGTGGTTGGTGGTAGCCCCTAGGTCTGTTGATTTCCAAGCCAGAGTGGCTGATTATCTGGTATGCCAAGTTGCTTCTAGAGAACCTATCTAGAGGCTCGTGATGCACAGAAGAGAGTGGCAGACAGCACTTGCTTTGATTTTTGTATTTGTTTTGAAGATGCAGGGAAGATGGAAGTCTTTCCTTCTAAGGCTGCATCTGTACCGCAAATTGCTAGGACTTTGAAGTTGTCCTAGTTGCTAATGCAATATGCTTTCAATTTCTCCAAGTGAGGTGTTTTATTTTTTAACCTGTTTATTTCATGCTGATGCCTCTCTCCTTTTGAATGCAGTGTATTAAATTTACTAATAAGCTGACACACTGTTCTTAGGAGATGCAGCCTTGGAAGCCTTCCTGACAGGACAGAAGTTTGTTTTTACAAACGCTATAACAGAATTGACTGTGAAGAACATTTCAAATTGCTGGGCGCTCTAAATAGTTTTCTGGGGAATTTCTTTTTTTTCCTTCCCAAGGCAACACATTTTGTGTGGCTATTTTGCATGTTCTTTAAATGCTCATTTAATATTTTGTGTCTCGGCAGGACAATGTGTTACTTTTAAGAATAAGAGCTGATAACGAGCCCTGGGAGCTTTTAATTTATGATGTCTCTGACAGCATTGTGGTGAATCTGAGAGGAGATGTGCATGATTATGTCTCTGAGCTGGAATAAAGCAGCTGGTATTTGTTATGAAAATATTCAGAGACCCCCTCCCGTTAATAGCCCATGGCTCCATTTAGCATCTGGCAAACAAATACGTTGTCATCTTTACAGGGAGAGTCAGCAAAAATCGATGTGTGGCTTCAGACGACTATTTGGGTTCTTCCCTCGTCTAGACTGGAAGAGCCTTGTCACATTCTTCCCTTGACTTCCTTTGTCTAGAGCAATTACTGTAAGATAATTCCCATTGGTGACTTTCTTTCTGTTATTCCTCCGAGGTAGAATGTAAGCCTTCTGAGGTCAGGGACTTTTTCATTTTTAGTTTTGTATGTCTAGCACCCAGTTGGCACAGAGTAGTTGACTGCTGAATGGAATTAAATGGAGTCTCAGTATTTGTCTGATGCTAATCAGTTGACTGATTAGGTATTACTTGATTCCAGCCATTCAGAAATAATCTCTATTGATTAGTGCATCTATTTTAGCTGCTCTGGCACTTACAGATGAGTATGTATGTATATATATTTAGCCCAGAGAGCTTTCATTTTGGTAAATCTCTTTTCTCTTGTTGAAAAAGTACTTGAAGACATGTCACAGACGCTGACATTTTGGGAGTTGTTGTTTAATATATAGAATGTGTCAGTGTCATTATTATGTCAACTCTCAGGTGTATAAAAAATGAAATAACCTACATATTGTCATTAGAAATCATAGCAGAAGCAAGTCACATTTATGTTGTGCTTGAACTTTTGCAAAATGCTATACATACCTTATATTGATATTAAAATAATAGTATTGGGGCAACTAGGTGGCACAGTGAGTAGAGCACCGGCCCTAGAGTCAAGAGGACCTGAGTTCAAATGTGGCCACAGACATTTAACACTTACTAGCTGTCTGACCTTGGGCAATTCACTTAACCCTAATTGCCCTGCCTTCCTCCCTACAAAAAAAGCAAAAGTAAATAAATAAGTGAAATAATAATATTGATATTAAAACCCCAACTCTCAAGAGGCCCTGCAATGTTGTTGCTGATCAGAACATCATGATAACATGTTCAAGTCAAATCTCTGACACAGCGTAGCAATGTGACCCATGGACAACTGACCTCAACTCTCAGTGCCTCAGGAAGCTCTCTAAAACCATCAGTTATGGCTGAATTGTTGATCTTGAACAGTGTAGACATTTCCCAAGCCAGTAGTCACAAGTTTGGACACCCTTGCCCACCCACTCCCTCCAAAAAAATAAAAAGATGAAGAAAGAAGGAAAGAATTTTTCATAGTAAACTGTGTATGTGAAATGTCTAGGGAAATACACCATCAAGAAAAATGTTGCTCCATATTCAATTAGCATTTATATTTCATCTCCCCTTCTTTGTATGAGAGAGTTCTGGTTTGGGAGCAGGAGAAGTTTTAATTTGAATACCAGTTTGCCAATTACTGCTTGTGTGACCTCAGACAAATCACTTAACCTCTCTTGACTTCCATTTTCTCATCTGTAGAATGTTGGGATTGGACTAGATGATGTCAAGATCAATGAACCTCTCATGCGTGCTCACTACTAGACCAGGGTGTTGGCCAAGGGAACAGAAGCAAGAGAGATTGAAGGGATCAATTGGTATTATTGCTAGCTTGGGTAGAGGGGAGGAAAGTGCCCTCAGGAGCACAAGCTTTCAAACAAGGATAGGGCTTGGGAGAGGCTGGTGGAGTGCAATCCCAACCGAACTGAACATATTTAAAGACACTCAGGGATTTCTTTTTAAGATATTGAGAAGAAGAGAAGATTTTGAAAGGATGGGAACCTACAAAAGAAAGGTGATTGAAGAGAGAGCAACAGTGCCTGAGTGCTGCACCTTCCTTTCTCTTCTCTATAAAAGCTTCACGAGAAAAGTCTCTGTATACATTGTGGATTTTCTAGCTAAGAACATGAGGAGGGAACAGACAGGCTTTTGCAGGCAGTTTTTCTATTGCGGACTATGTCATTGTGATTTCACAACTGGGAAGGGGAGATGGAAAACATGAGATTATGTTGGGTTTATTGTTGACTTTTTTTTAAAAGCCTTTCTGATTAAAATAACGCAGCCTTTATAGGTCTCCTCCAAAAAGACATTCTCCCCATCCGCATATACACACACACGTTCTGTCTTTGGAAGAATACGTGACTCCCAAGACAGACAGACAGCAAGGACAACTTTGTTCAAGGACTCACTGAGTATTGACATCAAAGGAAATATTAAACAAAAATAGAAATAGAATAACCCTGTCTGCCAGTATCATGCCAGCAGATGTCTGGTGTAAATTCCAAACAAAAGAATTCCCTGGCTCACCAGCTATTCTTAAAACACTCAAGTTCATCTCCCACCTCTTTGCTTTTTCATAAATGGTGTCCTTTTCTGGAATGCATTTCTTCACTTTTCGGATCTCTAATTTGCTTTAAAAAAAAAAAACATAGTCAAGCACTACTTCTATTATTCTTCCCTCAATCTGCCTGTTTTAATTAGAATTATACTGTTAGATTATCATATAATTATGCTGTTACATTATTATTAGATTAAATTACATATTATTAACAAGTTTTTCCCCCTTGATGTTACTTTTTATTGTTTATAAGTATTTATGACCACATTGGATCTCTCCCATCCAGTGGGATATAAGTTCTGTGAGTGAAATGAATGTTTATTATTGTATTTCTAACCCCCAAAACTATGCATGCAGTAGGCACTTAATAATTTCATCTTGCTAGCAGAGATCTCCAAATGTCCCCATCTGCAGATGAAATTGTCTTAATTCCATTGAGCCCAGAAGAGTGCTGCTCAGAACTAATTAAAGGTAGCCATCCTTATGGAGAGAACAAACAGCAACCCATCCAGGAAGGGTGAATCCCACTGGTTTCCATCTGGAGCCATCCTGGGGTGTAAATACTTGTCAGTGGTGCCAGAGCCTTGAATGGAACTGATTGAAAGAATACTGTGTCAAGCTCTACTGTCTGTTATGTCCCCTTTCCCAGGCCTTTCCAGGCCCCTGCTGCCTGGCCAGAGGCCCTTGCATCTCTTTGGCATATATGAATTCTAGTTTTGAACCCTAATTTTGCTCCAGACAACACCTTTCACCTTTGGCGCTTCTGCTCCACCAATCAGCCAAGGTGACCTCAGGGGAAGGTAGCCAGAGGTGATACAGCACCTCCAGCACACATCATTTAAGGATTGACTACAGAAACTAGGGAGGTTTAGCCTGTCAGATTGTAAGGGCCTGCTAATGGGTATTGGAGTTACAAAGAAAACAGTAAGATGATCCCCACTTTCAAGGATCTTCCATTCTAGCCAGTGAAGACAACATGCAGTTGTGTAATTTGATATGACTGACATACAAGGCCATTTTGAATGAGGGCGCTAGCAGCTCTAGAAGGTAGTGGCCGAGCTGAGATTTGAGGGTTCTGAGAGAAGGCTCAGGAATAGGGACAGGGGAGAATTACACTTGTCTTTGGGGCTCTGGAGAACCGTCACACAGAGGAAGGATTAGGCCTGTTCTCTTTGGCTCCAGAGAGTACAACTAAGAGTAACAGGCAATGCCAGGAAGAATATTGTAAACATTAAAGTTATCCTTCACTAGAGTGGGCCACTTCAAGAGGGAGTGAGCCCCCATCATTGGAGACATTCAAGCAATTGCTGAGTAGCCATTTGTTGCGTATGTTGTGGTAGAAACTCCTTTCATGTGTGGGTTGGACTAAATGGAGGTCCCCCCCCAACTCTAGGATTCTGTGGTTGTGGCATGTTCCTGTAGGGCTGAAGATCAATCACAAAAAGCTGTAGTCTTGAATTGACTAAAATGACATCATATCGAAAGACGCATAATGGGGGAGGGCATGTTACCAATTACAGCTTGCAGCTGAGAAGTAGCATAAAAGTCATAATTAACATGTATGAATAAAAAAAGGCACTGGGCCAATCCTAGTGAGAGAAAGCAGAACAAAAGTTGGGTAATACATGTAATACTTTGGTCCCCAAAGTGCCAAAGAAAGATCTCCAACATATTAAGAAGAATGTGTGTGATAAGCTCACAGGAAAACATGAGTGAGCATCCTGGATAATGAGAAGTTGGGGGGAGAGGTTCCATTTCCACTGATGGATAGAATGCCCAAGTCAACAGAATTGCAGGTCCATCAGGAAACCATAGAAGAAGGCTGAAATAAACAAAAGGCTCGGTTGCTTCTGAGGCTAGGCTCCCTTGACAAACGAGTCATGTTACCTTAGAGCCAAATTCTTGAATTTTTAATCAGGTTGAAATTTGCGGTTTTAATTTGCAGTAGAAATCATTATAGTCCAAAGAAAGAGTTAAAAGGAAGCAATGTAGCTTAGTGATAGAAGTGTTCCTTTGGTTGGATCTGAGCAGGGAACTTTAAGACAGAAACTTCGTTGCCAAGAAGGGATGGAAGGTTCTTTCCTATAGGTAGCTTCAGGAAGTAAGACTAGGGAAGACTTGGGCGTGACATCATAGAGACAGTTCCAGTGGGGAAAAGGAAACTGGTTAGTTTGGTTAAGTAGGAGCATCCACAATTCAGATAAGATTGTCAGTGTGCTGGGGAGGCCAGTGTCAGACACTGAAGAAGAAACAGTAGCCTGGTTTGATGTCCCGATGGACAAGTACCAGCAGACAGGTAGCTCAGACAGTGAGCATGAAGGCACAGAGAAGCTTCAAAAAGTTTCCCTGCTACCCCTTGCCCCACTCTTCTCTGGATCTTCACAGTCAGACTATATACCCCTTGTCTTGTGAGTTCTAATAATCACTATTAAGGACCTAGTGTTATATGCTAAGCATTGTGCTAAGCTATAGTCATAGATTTAGTGTGAGAAGGATTTATAGAGGCCATCAGGACCAACCCTAACTTCACAGATGAGGAAATTGAGGTACAGATAGGTTAAGTGATTTGCCCAGGTAAGTAGTAAGTCTTTGAAGAGATTTGAACCCAGGCCTTTGTGAATCTGAGTGTAGCATTCTGTTGACTATACCATTTTGCCTCGTTTGCTGGTGGTCAGGGTAAACTACTGAAGTCTTATTGTATAAGACTGTGTTAGCTGAGAATTTATTCCTACTGTTTATTTTTAAGTATAACTTGCTATCTTTACCCTTTATGCGTGCCTACATTTAGAACTGTAAGTTCCTTTCAACAGCCTGGTTATAATTGGTATCATGTGTATGTTCATGTGCATAAACGTGTATGTATAATATACACATCCATGTACATGAATATTTATTCATAAACCCCCAGAAATAGAGTAATTTATAGCATAAAATATTGAAAAGCTAAGAAAAGTGACTGTTAGAACATGATGTCTTCCCTTTATTGTGTTTCTGAGTGTTAGAAAGATGGAGGGCATCAGATGTTGGTATCCATAGTTGTAGAACGGCATTGTCTGTGGTGGGCATCCTGATGGGAGGCACTTTACCTGAGTGGGGAGGTGTAGGAAGGAGCTAAGATAACCATTATTATCCCCATCTTACAGGTTAACCTCTGGGTATTTAAACAAGGTGCCCATATTCACCAAGTTCATATCAGATCTAAGAATCAAATTGAGGCTTCCTGACTGTGAGCTGTACGCTTTCATTGTGTCCCTCATTGTATCTGCTGAATTCTGGCCACATAGCAGTTGCTCAGGAAATATTCTGTGACAGAGGTGCCTCAGCTCCGACTGATTAACTGGCTCCAAATCCTAGGATCACAGGTTTAGAACTGAAAGGGACCTCAGAAGGCATAAGCTCATAGGGTCATGAATTTAGAGCAGGATGAGACCTCCAAGGTCATAGGCTAATAGGATCATATATTCAGAAATGGAAAGGATGTCAGAGGCCATTTATTTTAGCTCCATCATTTTGCAGATGAGGAAAGTAGGGACCAGAGAGGTCAAATGATTTTCCCAAAGTCAATTAGGTAATAAATGGCAGAGCCAGGATTTGAACCCAATTAAATTCTATAACTTCAAATTCAGAACTCTTTCCACTGTGTGATATGGCTTTCCCAATCATCTGGTGCCCAGCTTGAGAATTTCCTATTTTAGTACAACAACAACTGCTCTTCTGCTCACACTGGAGAAAGTAGATTAATAGAGTGGAACTCTTGAACACATTTCTAATCCTAACTATTTATCCTGAGAATGTGTGTCTGCTGTCATCTGGACAATTGAGCAAGAGTTCCAAGAGATCAATATAACTGTGCTGTAATGGTCTTCACTGGTTGTTGCCTTTGCCTGGAATGCTCTCCATCCTTACCTCTGCCACCTGTCTTTTTTTTTTTAGTTTTTGTGTTAAGTGTCTGGGGTCGGATTGGCCTCTCTCTCATTTTTTAATTTATTTTTATTTTTTATTGACTTGTTTGTTTATTTTTAGTTTACAAGATTCAGTTCCAGAATCACTTCAGTTTCAGATTTTCTCCCCTTCCTTCCCCCCCCCTGCCCCCATGGTGCCACCCGTCTTTCTTCACTTACCTTTAAGACCCAATACAGATCCTACTTTTTTATTTGAATTGAAGCATAATGGACTTCATTCTAATCCTGTATTTTATCTCTGTGAAAACTTTTATGTTTCTTGTAATCAGCATGTTATTAGATTCTGTTTTCTAAGTTATTATTTTTTCATCTTCCATTTTATGGGTAAGTACATGCCATTCACATTCATCCTATAGGAGGCCTTTCTTAGTCTTCCTCCCTTCCCCCTGCTAGGGCTTTCTTCTCTTGGATCACATCCCATCTATTATATATAAACAGATATTATGTATAATATATCATACACAGTATGTTGCATATCTCTATACAGCTGTGTTATAAATAGTTATTTGCATGTTGTCTAACCAATTGGAACATATTCTCTTTGAATAAAGGGATTGTTTTTGTCTTTCTTTGTATTCCCAGGGCTTAGCACAGGGCTTGGCACATAGTAAACACTGGCACAGAGGACACAGTGCTGGGCCTGGAATCAGGAAGACTCCTGTTCTTGAGCTCAAATCTGGTCTCAGACATGTACTAGCTGTGTGACCTTGGGCAAGTCACTTCACCCAGTTTGCTGTAGTTTCCTCATCTGTAAAATGAGCTGGAGAGGGAAATGCAAAGCACTTCAGTATCTTTGCCAAGAAAATCCCAAATGGGGTCACAAAGAATCAGACACAACAGAAAACTACTCATTAACAGCAACAAAAGCACTTACTGACTGATTGTGAAAATTGCTTGGGAGGCAGCATGGTACAACAGGAAGATTATTGGTTTGGGAATAAAAAGATGGGCTCATATCCAGGTTGTCCCACTTATTTCCCACGTCATTTTGGTCAACAAATCTCTCTTGACCTTCATGTTCTGTCATCTGTGAAATAAGGAGGTTGGAGCAGATGACAAGGGAGTCTCTTTTTGGCTCTAAATCTGTGTTACAAGGATCTTATGAACCTAGCACCGCCTTTGTTGACTGGAAACTCATCTTTCAGATAGGAGCTTGGACATCATCATGGTCATTACTCTCAGCTACATCAGTAAACCACCTCACAGTTGTATAGGAGCAGTGGGAAATTAGTCAGAGCAGCTAAATGCCAGGCTCAGTTTCTCTTTAAAGATGCTGTATTTGTTTATAAAGTGTTGTGATAGATTTGATTAGAACGTGTAGTAACGTGGACACAAAGGTTAATTTTGACTGTTTTCGTGTGCAGGATGCCATATCCATCTTCCTGAGTGGTGAATGGTGAAGCCTGCTATCCCTTGCTCCAGAAGCTTACTTTCAACTTTGGTTTATTAGCAATTATGCATGAATTTCTTTGGACTGCATTGACAATGAATACAAAATATTAATAAACCAACAAGACAAGCAGTTTTTTAAAAATCACATTATGTATACTTAATGCCTAACTGACCTTTTCTGCAGTTACTTAAATCTTTTAAAAATTCATTTAATTTCCAAGCCTGAGTATTAGCCTATTTATATGTAAATTGTCTTTAATTCATGCATTGATTTAAAAGACTAATCCAAAAGATCTTTTACCACAAGTGACCTTTTTGACTCTGGACTTCTGGGAAAGCTGTAAAGTGGTTTTTTTTGTGACCTCCTATCCACCTGTAGTTGAACATATGCTGATTTTAGAATGGATAAATCATTCATGATTTCACCATTTTCCACCAACACCAAATTTGTTATTAATAATATAATTGTCTTGGTTTTTACAGGGCTATTTAAATGGATGTTTTTATTTTTTCCATAAGAATTCTCTTTCTTAATTTTTTTTCTTCAATAACCTTAATTAAGGACTTCACCAAAGGGTATAATTTATATTTCAAGAAACACAGAGATAGGTGCTTAATAGAAACTATCTCCCAAATATGTAGACTTCAAGGAATCTTAAATACAGATTATGACTTGGCCTCTAGATCCAAGCCCTATAACAGGAAAAGTATCAGGAAATGAAATTTGACAAAGAATACTGTAATCCTCTCTTGGTTTTCTACTCTGTGTAAACATATATGAACACAGATACAACTCTCTTTTTATATTTGTTTATTATTTCCTGGATATGGCAGGTACCAAAAAATCACAAAGACTAAAGTTGACTACATTTTAACAGTAACAAAGAAGAAAAAAATTTGTCATGGGTATGAGTTATTTCTGAGTCAAATGTTTGTGCACAGTCAGACCATTGAATTATCAGAGTTAAGATCAGATATAGGAAGCAGGTAGGAATATTAGTAATAAAAAATATGCTATGCAGTTAAGAGGATTTAACCTGAGCTTATTCAAGAAGTGATTGACTTTTTCAAAAATGAGAAATGCACAACAGAAACAATATTGACACCAACTCTAATAATTTCACTCAGATGTTAAAGCATTGTAAATTAATTGATACAAGGAGACTGAAATAATCTAGAGTCTTTGTCAGTAAGCACTTGGCTTACTGAACACAGAGAAATAACTAACAAAAGGAGTCATAAAATGTTGTAAAAATCTGACAAAAGATGATGGACAAGCAGCAGCATCTCACAAAGCAGAGAGACTCATTGGAGGGAAAGACCAGTACAAAGTTAGCATGATCATGTAACCATCCTAACAAAGTCATTCCAAGGAGAATTTAAGTATAAAAACAGAGGACTGTGGACAGAAGAAAAATGTATAAGAATTGCAAAAATTATTACAATAAACTATTTTCTCCATGAGGGGTAGTGGAACTATCACGCTTGGATCATAACACCATGGTCAATGAAATGCTTACAGAGGGAGCAGAAATTATACCAAAGAAGGTAAAGATGGAAAAATCAAATATAAAGAATGCACCAGAGAGAGAGAAGATCCGTGCTGAATGTCGTCCAATCACAGAGGCATCAAGGGACTAATTTATAAGGTGTCTAAAGAAGGTGGTGGGGAAGCCGAGTCTTGGAGAGCCCTCAGACGTTATTGAAGCCAAACAGTGGGGGCGGCTAGGTGGCGCAGTGAATAGAGCAGTGGCCCTGGAGTCAGGAGGACCTGATTTCAAATCCGGCCTCAGACACTTAGCACAAAAAGTAGCTGTGTGACCTTGGGCAAGTCACTTAACCCCAACTGCTCTCCAAAAAAAGCAAAAAGAAAAAAAAATTTAAAAAAACAAACAAACAGTGGTGACTGAGAAAACATCACCAATTAATGACCTGTATTCCTCATTCTCATCTATGTAAAATCTTTGTGTAAGTTATCTATACACAAATTGATTGCAACCTCCCTGAGGATATCAATAGAAAATAAGAAGTTTTTCACAAATTACATTCAACAATAGACCACATTTTTATAATCTCACAATTGACTGAAAGATAAAGAGAACATAAGATCCCATCATCCTTATTATTTCTTCATTATGGGGGAAAAAACCTAGTAAAATAAAATTCCACCTTACAGACTTATTTACACCAGAGTGTCTCCCATCCAAGATTATACAAACAAGATTATGGAAGCAAGATTAGACAAGCTTCATTGGAAAATACAATAACAGGGGTAACTCTGTTGGACAGTCCTCTGATAACAGTATTGGGAAAAGCACAAAACAGGGCCATATATGCTTGACAAACATTTTCACTTCCATGTGGAAGGAGATCCATGACAGAGTCCAGGTCAAGGAAGGGATACTCTGTGAAGTCCTCCAAATGCTTCTATTTCATTATCAAACCCTTAAAATAGAGAATCTTTAGTAGACACTCAGTATAGGTACAATGAATAAATAAATTCATTTCAGGTAAAAAAAAAACTTTTCTTAAGTGGTTACCATGTCCAAAAGACTGTACCAGGCACCAGGGATCCAATGATTTCTTAAAAAGTAAATAAATAAAGTCTCTGTCCTCAGGAAGTTTACATTCTCTTGGAGTAATTTACTCACTATTCACAACTGTAGAAATACAAACTGTGTACAAAGTCATTTCAAAAGAGGTAGATTGCCAGTTCCTGGGAGAACAGGAAAAGCCTTACATGAGCTGTTGTTGGAAGATGGAGATGTTAGGAGGTGGAACCAAGGAGGGTTTATCTTCCAGATATGGGGGGACACAGGGTGGTGGGGTGGGAGTGGTGTTGGGGAAAAGGCAAGAAGAAAACACAGAAATTTGCATCATAACTTTATTCTGTACTTAAATGGCAAGTTGTGTATAAGAGATTTGCAGTTTCATCCGCAATCATCTTTTTTTATTATTCTATGTTATGGAAATGCTTGTTTTTTCCCATAAATTAAAAATAAAATAAATAAATGTTGGAAAAGATAAAGATAGAAACAAACTTCTGCAGAGTAGGAAATAGAACAGTGTGAGTGGAGGAAACTATCAGGGAATATGGAAATAGGAATTCTGTCAAAGAAGACTAAAGATAAGTGGTTGTCAGATTGGGAGGGGCTTTCAATGACAAGTAGGAGGGTTTCTATTTAGATGCAATAGATAATGAAGCAGTTTTTTTGGAGGGGGGATCCTGTTGTTCAGATCTATGTCATAAGGATATAAATTTCTCATCCGAGTAGAAGATGGGAGGTCAGGGAGAGAACAAAGGCCGGAAGCCCTCAGTGAAAGGATTGCTGTGATGCTCTAGGCTGGGGATTACGGTCTTCTATAGCTAGTAGCTAATGTGCATGTGGCACGTGGAGGTTTGCAAAGTGCTTTACAAATACAGTCTCAATTTGCCTTCACAACAATTTATCCTCTTCTGATAAATTATGACACCGAGGCAAACAGACATCTACAAGCTTGGAGAACTGAGTCTTGGTGAGCGTTCGTCTCCGTGGAACTCGTCCTTGAGGGAAACTTTGTTGGAGTTTTAAATGCCTTTGTGGTGATGCTTTTGCTCTACTGAGTCAAATGCTTTGTGTTGTCATCATCAGTAAACAGTGCAATCTTGTATGGGCCACACCTTTCAATCAGTTGAGGGGCATGTTTGTGTTTGGTGACGTCCGACTCTTTGTGATCCCATTTGGAGTTTTCTTGGTGGAGACACGAGACTGATTTGCCATTGCCTTCTCCAACTCATTTTACAGATGAAGAAACTGAGGCAAACAGTTAAATGACTTGCCCAGGGTCATACATCCAGTAAGTGTCTGAGGCCAGATTTGAACTCGGGAAATGAGTCTTCCTTACTTTAGGCCGGGCACTCTGTGCATTCACTATGGTGCCACATAGCTGCCCTAGTTGAGTGGCTGGGATGTGTGAAATACTTCTACTGGACTACAGAATTCTAATTGTAGGTTATGTTTGTGTGTATTTATTTCCCATTGTGGTAGGGTTTTTATGACTAGAAAAAGGATTTTAGCGATAGAGGTTTTTACTTCCAAATTTTTTTAATGAAGGACAGCTTTTAGCCCAATAATGGCAATGTACAAAGTAGAACTTGTGCCTAAGCCTGGGGAGTACATTTTTGTTAGTTTTAAGATTAATGTGAACCAGGAAGTTGAATGAAGAGGACGCTCAGATCCCAGGTACTGCCTCTGTCCTAGGAGTCGAATTACCTGTGAGATTATTTTAATGCAGCCCCTTGGCGGGGGGGTAGCTTCTGGTTCCTCCTTTACTTAGTCAAATAAGCCAAACACAGAATCTATGAAGAAATGAACTGATTATATATGTGTATGTATATAAGTGCATTAATTTATACCAGTTCCAACCTGGTGTTCAGATGAATTACTGATGTTACAAAATTGAAAAGGATAAAGACCAAGACATTGAATCTAATTATCAACACTTCTTACAAGTTTTAACCAATAATAGCAATCTCTATAATGGGAAGGCCAGAGAATCCCAGAAATCACCTCATCCAGAAAATGCTGGTACTTCTTGCCAAGTAGAGAGACACGGTGGCCAAAGGCCATTCAAATTTAGGAAATGAACAAATTACAGAGAAAGCTGGTAGAAGAACTTCACAAAAAAAGCAGAGTGACACAGGGGAACACTATTAGCAGCAAGGTGGTGCAGTGGATAGAGCGCTGGGGCCTGGGGGACAGGAAACCCTAAGTTCAAATGTGGCCTTAGATACTAGCTATGTGACCCTGGGCAAGTCACTTAATCCTGTTTGCCTCAGTTTCCTCATCTGTAAAATGAGCCAGAGAAGGACATGGCAAATCACTCCACTGTCTTTGCCAGGAATACCCCAAATGGGGTCATGAGGAGTCAGACAAGACTGAACTGAAGTAAAGGGGGCAATGAGCCTATAGAAAACTTGGAAGTCAATTCAACTAAGTCAGATTTTCCCAAAGACATTGACAGATGAAACTAGGAGGGTAATAACTAGAGGGCTTGATTTTTCCCTCTTTGAGCTACCTTCATTACTGGTGACGGTGACATCGCTGCATTTATACTGTTGGGACCTCAGACGTCAAGGTTAAGCGCTTTTCTGTCCCAGGCATGGTGCTTAGAGCTGGGGATACAAAAAGAGGCAAAGGGCAGCCCCTGCAGGACTCAGCCTAAAAAGGGAGACGACAAGCAATCGAATATGTACAAACAACTTACAGGACACCCAGCAAATCATCGAAAGTGAAAACACTAAAGTTAAGAGAGTTTGGGGAGGCTCAGACATAATTAGAACAATCCCTGCCCTCCAGGTGCTCACTTTTTTTTTTTTGAGGGGGAAAGGATTAAGGAAGGGGGTGGTAATTGTGATTCATGTATAGATAAATGAACACAAGTCAGTTTTAAGAAGGCAAATTCCACATGTCAAAGGATCTCCTTTGTCCCCTTTGCTGGGTCATCTGTCCTCTGTATCATCCTCCCTAACTGTAGGTGCTTCCAACACTCCCTAGATCCCTCATCTTTCCTTGTCCATGCCTTATCACTTGGTAGCTCCATAAGCTCACCTGGGTCTTATGATCATCCCTGTAGCTACAGTATATATCCAGCCCTAGGCTCTCTCCTGAGCTCGGGTCCTTCCTCCACTCATGCAGTCTTGTTCCCATCACCTCCATTTTGGTCCCGAATCATCAGCTGCCCATCAAATATGTGTAACTGGATGACTTGTATTCCCAAGAAACAGCCCATTATCACTTCTCCCCAAACCTACTCATCTTTCAGACTTCTGTTTCTATGACCATTCTCTGCAGGAACCTGCAGCGGCCCTAGAATGTGTCTAGAGTCTATAATAAACTTCTGTTTGGCATTCCATGACCCCAAACAACCTTTCCTACTCTGCCTTGAGTCATCTGCCCAAACTGGCCTTCTTACCCTGACTCATACATGATGTTGTATCTGCTTTCACCATGAGTTTTCACTGATTGCCTCCCATACGTGGAAGTCACTCCCTCTTCACTTTTGATTCACAGAATCCCCGGGTTCTTCCAAGCTTCTTCTCAGGTGCCACTTTACATCAGAAGCCCCTTCTAGCTGCTTGTGTCTCCATCCCACCATTTACCTTGTATTACCTTGCATATGCTTATGTAAGCATATGTTTGTTGGCCAAGATATAAAGGCAAGCCCCCTGAGGGTAGAGAGCATGGTATTTTTATATATTACTATCATTACAATAGATGATGACTATTACTACCACTACCACCACCACCGCCACCACCACTGCCACCACCACCACCACTACTACTACTACTACTACTGACTGTTACTACTGTTACTACTACTACTGTTAGTACTACTACTGTTACTACTACTACTACTGTTACTACTACTACTACTGTTACTGCTACTACTACTACTACTACTACTACTACTACTGTTACTACTACTACTACTATTACCACTACTACTACTACTGTTACTGCTACTGCTACTACTATTACTGTTACTACTACTACTACTGTTGTTACTACTACT
>CM053599.1:19571773-19587695 GCA_028646575.1 Pseudocheirus occidentalis | reverse complement strand
TACTACTGCTACTACTACTAGTACTACTACTACTGCTACTACTACTACTAGTACTACTGCTACTACTACTAGTACTACTTCTACTATTACTACTACTACTACTGCTTCTACTACTACTACTGTTGCTACTATTACTACTACTACTGTTATTACTGCTACTACTATTACCATTACTATTACTACTACTGTTACTACTGCTACTGCTGCTACTACTACTGTTACTACTGCTACTGTTGCTACTACTACTGTTACTACTGCTACTGTTGCTACTACTACTGTTACTACTACTACTACTGCTACTACTACTACTACTACTACTATTACCACTACTGCTACTTCTACTGTTACTACTACTACTACTACTACTGCTACTACTGTTACTACTACTACTACTGCTACTACTACTACTACTACTACTATTACCACTACTGCTACTTCTACTGTTACTACTACTACTACTACTACTGCTACTACTGTTACTAGCAGTACTGCTGCTGCTGCTGCTATGGACAACATTTATATAAAGCTTTAAAATTTGCTAAGCACCTCACAAATCTGACCTCATTTGAGCCCCAGAACTGCTTTGGGAAGTAGGTACTCTTATTATACCCATTTCCATATAGGATAACGAGGCTGTGAAAGGTTAAGTAACTTGTCCAGTGTCACATGGAAAGAAACTCCTGGGAAATTCAAACTCAGGTCTTGCCGACTTTCCTTCCAGCACTCTAGTTACTGCTGACCTAGCCAGCACATAGTAGGTGCCTTAATGAACACTTGCTTGAGTAATCTGATGAATGAATGTTCCTCTCTCCTCTAAAGTGCCCAGATACGAACATCATACATCCATATGAATCTCTCCCTTTTCTAAACTCTTGTAGAGTTCCCTCTCCCTATCGATCCTTCGGTACTTAGCCCACCAATGATCTTGCTCTGATATGACTTGGTTCATGTATTCACCTTGGTTCACCAAATAGAATGTGATCTTACCATGCTGTGTGCTTTTGCACCTCCTACAAAACCCAGCATATGATGTTTCAGTAATGGGCACAAAATGAATGGATTAGACAAGAAACAACATTTTTATAATATTTTAGTGGGTAGTATTTAAGCGTTTTGGTGCTTTTGGTGCACTAATGAGGCATTAAACAATAAGCAGGTTTGAAAATAAAATTCACCTTTAATAAAATACAAACACCCAATTCCTGTTTAATGGGAAAGATATTCCAGGCAGTGCCTTTCTCGGAAATTATATAGTAACTACAATTTATCTATACTGTCCTTCACAGGTGGCATCATAAAGCACTTTAGAGAGAATCCTGATAGTAAAAGTGCATTATGAAGTAGAGGGTAGCAATTTTCCTGTAGACAGAAGAGTGAAATTATGTTTGAGAATGGATTAAAGTACCTTTAATTTTTTTAAAAGTGATTTAAATGGATGCAAAACTTATAAACTAGAAGAGAATTAAAAGAATATTGTTATGTTGGAAGAAGAAGCTATATCTGGGGATATGGTTTCAAGTAAAGATCTATAAATGTTATATCAGCAATCACTTGTCTTGGCTGATTAGGGCATATGAAGATAAGCTAATGGGCAAGATATCCGTCTTATGCAGAGATGGATATCTATATTAAGATGTCCATTATCCTGACCAACTGGTTCACAAATGTCTTTATTCACCTCAAGGAGAATCAGGTTGGGGCATGTGGATGGTCCAGTGCACCATCCATTGGCACTACTGAAACAAAACCCCAGCCACCCATGCTCTGTGGGCGAAGGGTTGGTGGGACCTCCTTTATACAAAGAAAGCACATTAAGAATAAATTCTGTGTGATAGGCAGGGTGAATCCTGTCATCTCATTTTTTCCTGTTCAGAGGCCGAGTCTCTTAGAGTTTCACTGACTTGGTCAGAGGCACATCTATAATTAGGTTCCCGTTCTGTCACCTTCCCAAGCACTGTAATTTCCACTCTGCCACGTAAGCACATTGAGTGAAAGAAGGAAGAATATTTTTTACAACATTGTCATGGAAAACTACATTGTATTCTAATGGCTGCATTATATTTATGAGCATTTATTAGTCCAAGAAGCATTTATTAAGCCACAGTTATTTGTAAGGCTCTGTACTAGATGCTGAGGATACAGTGGCAGAAAAAAGAGCTTAAATTTTACTCACGACAAGCATCTATTAAACTCCTGCTGTATGTGTCAGATGCTGTGCTGGGAAATTGGGATTGGGGGAAGAGACAAATATAAAATCCCAGCTCTCGTGGCATCTTTATTATTTTCAGAAATAGACATGTGTATCGGTTGTATATGCAAAACGTATAGAATAAAGTTTCGGGGAGGAGGCAGTAATAATACAGGGATCAGGAAATGCTTCATGCAGCAAGGAGTTAGGAACAGAGTGCATGTTGGGTATTCCCAATGCAGATGAATACCCATTTCCCTTTCTACATGAGGTAAAGGGCATTTGCCTTCCTAAGCATGAAAGCCCTAGTTCAAGCTGAAACCCCCAATCCAAGGGAAAAAAAATACTGCCAATGAATCACAACATTTTGGTTGAAATACTTTAAAAGGCAAAGAGAACTGAGTTAAGGAACAGTGGGGAAAATATTCATCAGGACAGATTTTTTAGGGGAAGTAGAGGGAGTTGAAATGTGAGAAGGGCAGATATTAAGCAAAAGTTTGAGCCGCATCACTTGGTGTTAATTAAGCTGGTAACAAATAGCGGTGATGTCACGGCTTCTTTCTTCTGCAAGGCCAAAGGCCAAATGGTTTAACAAAAGGGAATCAGATTATTACCTTGTAAACCAGAGGAGCAATGATCTTGAGGCTTAATTAGAGAGCCTGGTAGGAAGTTCCAGTCATATCTGGAGTCTTAAAAGCCAATTTCCAGTACCCTCTGATTACTGAACTAGACGGTCAGATTTATGAGAAAATGGAAAAGAAATGTATACAATGTATTAACTTGACAAGTAAGAGCAGAAATGTGATAATGGTTTACAAATGATTGCGGGGAAGAAAACTCGGAGAAAATTATTTAAAATGGTGATTAGAAAGAATAATGGGGAACAATAAAGAACAAGGAATGTTTGATTACAGATTAAAATAAGAATTGTGCTGACTGGTATGATACTAGAGTAATCTCTAAAGGGATGTCTAGGGAGACTTTTTAAATGTTGATGAATTGGTGGTGTCCATGACGGTGTACTCCGTATAATAATTCAGTTTGCGATTCGTGGGTGTCTGGCCATTTTGTAGGAATCTTGTTGCTTTCCTCCTTCCAATCCATCAAAAGGATCTCCTCAACACACGGGGTGCCTTCTTCTAGCTGTTTGACCTGGCATGGATACCAGTGATGCATACAAACTTTTCACTGGTTATCAGTTTAATTGGTTAGTAATTTATTCAGTTATATACCTAGGTCTTATCCTGAATGGTAGATCACTGAAGGTTACCAATCAGAGTATAATTATTTTCAAATTTTCTTCTGTTTAATTTATTGTGTGTTATGTCATAGGCTGTCATTGGGAGGAAATAGTCACTCAAGGTGGTAGAATAAGATTAATTGTTGATGGTTAAATGTTATAGATAACCTATTTGGACAAAAATGGGGCTCTGGGTTATTGAAAACTGTAAGGTAACTGTATCAAATTTGAAATTTTGTTGAGAGGAAGCCTAGAAAGTTAACACTATTCATTTTTCTTAATGAAAAAGTAACAACATTCATGTTTTTGTTTGTTTTATGAAACAGGTCTGTTTTCTGGGGTTTGAGAAAAGTAGGCATTTTCCTGTAGCATGGTTCTAGATATTTAATAAGCTATTAGCAGGGACCTGCTGTCCTGGGTGGGATGTGAACTTGGATTCCTTTTCTTGGTGGTGGTGATGAGTTAGTGTTGAACTAGTTGTGGTATCTTAGTCCAGTGAAAGGACGCTTGGTTTGGAGTGAGGGGATGAGGCTTCCAATCCCTGATCTACTGATGTAACTCACTACTTGTGCAGTTTGGGGCAGCTATATAACTTTGGAGGCAGCTACATGGGGCAGTAGAGAAGACGCTAAGCCTGAGGTCAGGACAATCTGTGTTCAAATCTGGCCTCAAGTCTCCATCTATGTGACCACTGGCTGGTAATTCAGTTAACCTTTGTCTCAGCTTCCTCAACTGTAAGACAGGGTGATATGTAGATCAAAGGAGAGAATATTTGTTAAGTGCCAGCATGGTGCCTGGCACATGCTTCCTCTGTTTCCCTTCCCATCCTTTCACTTCTCTCGGTATCCCTCATCTCATCTATAAAACTGTAAGTTTGGACTACATGATGCCTCAGAAGCCTTCCAGCTCTGCATCAATGATCCTGTGAACCAATAGTCTGTAAATAATAGTAAGAATTCATTCATTCTGCTCCTCAAACAGTTATTCATCTTATCATTACTGCCAGGATTGTTTGCTTGATGTATGGCTTGTACCTTGAGTGGCTCTCAATCATGACATATTTGGAAAATAATTTTAAAATGAACTGGGTTTCCACTTCATTTCCATTTCAACTACTGCTTAGATTTCCATTGTGCCACATAAGAGGGCCTAACAAAGAAACATGGAAAAGTGTAGTCAGTCCTTAATATTTTGTTTGCAGCACCCCCAAAGGTTGGCTCTTTCCAAATATCCAGATTATTGATGGAAACTCTCTCTGCAACTTTCCCAGTGGCAAAATAATTACAGCTAACTCCTTGACAAAAGGTCCAAACATATGCTGCTGGGCCTCTGGCACTCGTGCTGCACTCTCTCCAGGCTGTAGGTGATTGATTCTACCTTTCATTATGACCAGAGTGGATCTAAGGATTGACAGAACCTTTGTTTTTCACTTTATAATAGTTTGTTACCAATCTGTCAGGGTCGCCATTCCAAATCACCACTGCTGTTCCATTTTGGCCCCATCTCTCAGTTTCCCATCGAACAAAACCAAAAACTTGCCCTCACAATTTCAGCTTGTTGAAGCCTTGGCTTCATGAAATTCTTTGATGGAGAAAATGTGATTTTCTTCTATTCTGGAGTGACAAAAAAATGAATAATCTTGCATAAGAAAAAAATCCATGGCATTAAGATGAATTAAAATCACCAGTGATGTGAAACTAAGTTTCTCTTTCAATAGATAAGAGAGCTAAGCAGGATTCTACTGGAATTCTCAAACGGGATCTAAATCTCTTTTTTAATTGGTGCATCAGGAAATGTTGAGGGGTTTTTTCGCATAAGATGGCAGCATAAATATTTTTAATAAATCACTTTTTAAGAAAACTTCGGTGACTTTGGAGGAAACTTCTTGAGAAGTAAGTTGCAAACCTGTGGGGCAGCTGGAGTAGGGGTAAATATAGATTCAACTTTCAAATTCCCATTTTAGGAAGGTTTATGAGTTTGTGAAAATTTATGTAAGTTGTATAAATCACAGACAAAGCCAGAAACAGAAAACCATTTCCGCCCATTGTAACAAGACCATTCAATTCATTTTAAAAATTATCCTGACAGATTTCTTAACACTTTGGAGTTGTTTGCCGAAAGGCAATATTCCTTTTTTTAAAGTAATAATAATCTAGAAAGAAGACCAGATGTCAGACGGAGGAGTAAGAAGGATAGAGAGCTAAATGTTGATGCATTTGTAACATGAGTGACTCTAGGGGAAATTTTGTAGAGTTACATGAGGAAGAGATGAGGGATTTGACTTATCCAAACATGTTTCCTGGTTGACTGATGGAAAATTATTTTTTCCAAAAATAAACTAGCTTTAGGTTAAGAAAGAAGAGTGTCTTAGAAAGGAAATGCAAATGATATTGTAGTCCCTCCTCTCCTTCCTAAAAAAAAGCAAATGTTCGGTTTAGGCTGTCACAGTCTGGGAAGAATATTGATGAACTGGGGGTTCTCTCACTCAAAAAGGCTGAAGGGTTGTGAGATCACCCTATATGAGGACCAGGTGCAGGACCCTGAGGTGTTGTGTTTGGTCTGGAGAAAAGAAGACTTTGGGTGAGGTGTTGGGGCAAGGTGAGTCTGGTAGCTGATTTTAGATAGTTGGAGGGCTGTTATGGGTAAGAAGTCTAGATTTCATGCCTGGTCATAGAGGACAGAACCAGTAATAAAGAAGTAGAAAGTGCCACGAGGTGAATTTGGTTCTGTTGCAACAATTAGGTCAATGCAGAAGTAGCATGAGCTATCCCTTGGGTTAGTGGGACCCCCCTCTCCTCCAGCGGAAGTCTCTAGGACAAGGTTGTAGAGGTGATGTCTTTTTAGGTTCGGGTCAGAATAAATGGTGGCTAAGGTCCTCTCCAACTCAAATTCTGTAATTTTGGAATGGGCTTCTGACTAATATCAAGGCCAATATATATAGGATCCAGTTCAGAGAAAATGGCTACATTGGTATGTCTGTAGAACAAGATTGCAGCATTAAAGCATCCAAAGAAGGACTGTTTGGTTGATATTTCAAAGGGGCTGGTTGTAGGTTTGGGTGGAGGGGAACCAAAGAGTCCATTCAAATACTAGATAAATGTGTCCCCAAGTAATAGGATCAAATGCCTAGCCAACATCAAAGGCCCAACATTCCCCAAATTAAATTGGGTCCTGTCTGATAATGAGCATAGTTTTTTAGTTCATCCATAATGTGGCTGAAAAGAAAGAAAGAACCTTGATTTCATGAATGTAAATTTAAAGAATATAACATATGATGGACAGAGAGATCGTGTTTGGCTCTGGCTTCCAGATGTTGATGGTATGGGAGATCCTTGTCTGGGTTAAACATTTATGAAGGGTCTACTAAGTGCCATGCACTGCACTCAATGCTCTGTAAATATTGTGTCATTTGACCCAGATGTTTAGGATGGAGAGCTGCTGTGGGCCCAGATCCCAGCTCCTCTTTCCTCTGTGGAACTCTCCTACCCCCGGAGACATAAAATGTGGGTCTTGATAGCTGGGGTTGGAGGGAGGGAAAGGTCACTGAGTAAAAGGACACAGAAGAATTAGGGAAAATTTAATAGGTCATAATAATAATAAATACCATCATCATCTCATTTGACATAGTACTTAATTCTTTCTATTGTAGTTGTAATTTTTTTGGAGACAAATTCTTTTGTAGGGCAGCGCTGAACCCTAGGCTACCGTTTAAGCAGTAACTTAGAATAAAAACCACAGAACAATTTAGTAACAGAACATGAATGAGAAGAAACAGCTTGGCACGGTAGAGGGCTAGGTATGAAGTAAGAATTACCTGGGTTCAGATCTTACCTCTCCCCCTTATAGTAGCTGAGTAATCATGGACAAATCACTTGAATTCACTGTGATATAGTAAAAAAAAAAAAGAAAAAGCTGAAAAGCTGAGACTCTGGAGTCGGAGGAACTGGTTTCAGATCCCTTTTCTGATGATTGTTATTACCTCTGTGACTTTGAGTGAGTTTCTTAGCCTTACCAGGCCTCTCTTTCCTTACCTGTTGAATAACAAATATTGAGCACCTGGTTCCTAATGTGCTTCCCAGCTCTAGATTTCTGGTCTCTGGATCCATGTACAGACTTGGAGCGGTTACTTTCAGGTTATGGTGAGGGAGCTCTCAACCACGGTGAAAGAGATTCCAAATTCATCACATATTGGCAAGAATTAAAATGATCAGATCTGGGATCTTGGATTTTTGTTTATCATCGGTGAATGATGATCAAGGACCTGTAGTTGTTAGCTTATATGAATCTAAATCAAGCTCATCTCAGAATAAAAGAAAAATTCCTGTATAATATAATGTAAATTGTCTATCAGCTGGTATGAGTCATAGCCATTTTTGGTACTTTAGGTACAAGAAATTCTGAAGGTTTTTTCAGAGATCCCTTGTCTGGAATTGTCCAGCAAATATAGATTATAGAAAATTCTTTAAGAGCTTTCTCCTGCTTAATAAACAAAACAAAACAAAACAAAACGGAACCCCCTTATCTTCTTACCTTTGAGGTAGAAGCATATTGAGTTATCTTTTCTTGGCTTGATTTTTGTCTAGGCCCCTGTGACCTGATGATAACTTTATTACTGATGTGACTTGCATTCATATTCTAGAAAATGAGATTCATTTTTGTTTAAAAATAAGCCACCTTCTTTGGATATGTTCACATAAGATAAGCAATCCTGATGGTGTCAAGCACAGAAATGACTTTGTTTGATGATCCTCTGAATAGTAATTGGAAATGAGATATCAGACAGGGAGGTGTGTGCTTGCTAAAGAAGATACCATATTCTAAGAAACATGGGAAGAGTTATATGAACTAATGCTGATTGAAATAAGCAAGATCATATTAAAAATGACCAAAAAAAGTGAAAAACATATTAAAAGGAAGGCAACCTCCAGATAGTTATAACCAGTACTGATCTTGGAAAAACCGATAATAAAACACACATAACTCCATTTGGCAGAGAGGCAGGGAATTACAGGAACAAAATGTTGCATATGGTAACAGTCAGTCAAAGTCAGTCAGCTATCAAGTATTTATCAAACACTGTGTGTCAGATGGACAGGTAGGCAGCACCATACCTGGAGCAGGAAGACTCATCTTCCTTGAGTTCAAATCTGGCCCCAGACACATAGTAGCTGTGTGACCCTGGGTGAGTCACTTTACCCGGTTTGCCTCAGTCTCCTCATCTGTAAAATGAGATGGAGAAGGAAATGGTGAAGTGCTTCAGTGTCTTTGACAAGAGAACCCCAAATGAGGTCATGAAGCTGAAAAGATTGAACACGTGACAATGTTGTACTAAGTGCTGGGTACAAACATTCGCCCTGCCCTCAAGCAACTCAGATTCTAATGGACCAGACAACATGGAAATACCTATGCAAAGACATTGGTAGCCTACGCTTTGGGAAAATCACTTTGGCACCAATATTGGCACTTGAACACCAATAATGTATGTCATGAAATCACAGAATTATATGATTTCAGAAGGACCAACCTTTCACATTACCCAGAAGACAAGGGAAAAATGGGTGGGAGGTTGTTGCAAATGATCTATGATGAGATCACCATGAGCCCTAGAGAAACAATTTAAGTAGGCAGCTAAGTGGCACAGTGAATAGAGCACTGGCCTTGGAGTCAGGAGGACCGGAGTTCAAATCCAGCCTCAGACACTTAACACTTAACACTTACTAGCCTTGTGACCTTGCACAAGTCACTTAACCCCAATTGCCCTGCCCTTCCCCTTCCAAAAAGCAAAAACATGAAAAACAAAAAGAGAAATGATTTAAGGATGAAGATTAGAGCTGTGAGAGACCTCAGAGACCATCTGGTCCACCTGCCTCATTTTACAAATAGAGAAACTGAGGCCTAGTGAGAGTCATAGGTTCAGAGATCTAGAGCTAGAAAGCACAGTAGGGGTCATATGTTCTACTCCTTTTGTTGTATGGATGAGCAAGGGAGGTAGAGGGTGGTCACAAGTTACCCAAGGTCATGGAGTTCTAAGCATCAGAGGTGAAATTTGAACCCAGTCCCTCTGACTCCATAATCAATGCCCCGTCTTCTGTTCCATGCCTTCTTCTATATCATCAAAAACACTCCTGGCCACAGAATGAAGTGGGCTGCTCATGTAATGCTAGTGAGATGAACACATGCATGGCCTCAGTATTCCACTGGTGCCCATAAAATACTAACATAGAGTCTCCCTAGAGAATGTATGGAAGGATGTGGGCAAAAAGCATGAATTCCAATCCATACCAGTGGAAGAAATTTACACAGATTAACTTAAACAAATTTAATTCAACAAATACTGATCAAACCCTTATTATAGAGCTGATATATAAGGCATCTGGTACAAGGTCCCAAATTTATCAACATTTCAAAGTTATACATCTATGTAGTATTAATTTTGCCACCCATGAATTGAACACAAAGGAATTGAATCAACTACCACAAAAAAATCTCTGGGTCTCTTGAAATTTTTTTAAATTTTATTTTATGTTGAACTTAATAATTATCAACCATCAAAAACATGTGAATCGACGAACAAATATAGCAGAGAAGTAGGTGAACCTGCGTCTTTGGGTTATGTACAGTATGATTTTTCCCCCCAGATTTTATTTATTTTTTTCACACAAGCTGTTTTCTCAGGAGCAACATCTTCTCCTACTTAGTAGAGTGAATCAGGCACAAGATTTGAGTTTGAATATTACTTTAAGGCATTTACTAGCTCTGTGATTCTGGGAAATCACTTAACCTCTCTTAATTTGTTTCGTTATCTATAAAATAAGTGTAATAATAGCACTTAACTCCCAGGTTTATTGTAAGGATGTGTATTTTAGATAATGCACCTAAAATGCTTTGTGAAAAGCTTAAGGCCTATTCAGACGCCAACCATCATTATCATCATCATCATGCCTATGACATTAAGTTTGATCTCCTTTGATTCTACCCTTTGTTCCAGACTCTTGGGATATTTTTGGATCCTGGATGCGTTTACCTAGTATGATAGCTCTCCGTCCCAGATTCACGGCAGCCACAAAGTTGATAAGTGGGATAAATATGTCTTCATCTGAGTCATCAATAAAAGTGTTGAAAAAATAGAAATAGAATACAAAGAAACCAATACTTCTGAAATTGGTTTATAGATTAGGTGTTGTCCCACTCAAACCCTCAAAGGAATACATTATGCAGCTACATTGAATCGTAAGGTTGTTCTATTGGTGGGAAAGAAATAAAGGTTTAGTATATCAAGAGGATTCTGGGAAGATGGCAAAGTAGGGCAGAAAATTCTAAGCTCTCCAGATATCCCCCACAAATAAGACAAACTAGCAACTCAGGGTGAACATAGAGCAGTAAAAATAAACAAGAGCTGGGACAGAACAGTGGTGCTCCTGGGACAACCAGAGCAAATCTAAAGAAAATCCCAGGACTGAATTTGGTCCCTATGAAGTGTAAACACTTCCAGGCTAGTTCTGCTGAAATAAGAAGCAGTGAGCCCTAGGACAAGCTGGGTTGGGAGGTAGCCTCAGCCTCTGCCACAGGAATGTTTGCCTCTCAGACAGTATGGGAAGTTGGTAAAATCTGTCCTTATTGGGTCCTTCACAATTAGTCTTTAATATGTAACTTACATGTCTCTTGGATCTGGTACGCCAAAAATTCTATCAAGTTCAAGTCTTTTTGCAAGAAAATCTTGAAATTCTGGCAATTCATTGAGTATCTTTTTTTTCACTTCAGGATTATGCTTAACTTGACTGGATAGGGTTTTTCTGGGATTAAGGGAACATTTTACTGATAAGAGACATTGGACCCAGCTGTGCAAATGAGACATTGCCCTGGGCAATAAGGAATCAGCACATATCTAATTAGTGCAAAAACAGTGGGGCAGAGATACTGCTGGCTGTGGGCACTGACAGGAGGCCAGAGTTCCTGGTTTCAGTTCCAGGCCAGAGAGGAGAAGTGAAGGAAAATCTGAAGCCAGAGGCACCATCCCTTATATCCATATATCTACATCTACATATCTATCTATATCTATCTATATCTATATCTATATCTATATTTAATGGTCAAGCAAAGGAGAAAAAACAACATAGAAAGTTACTATGGGATAGGAAGACCAGGGCTCATCTTCAGAGGACACTGATGCAAAAAAAGCCTCTCCTACTCCAAAGAATAATATCAAATTGTCACCTTCCCAAAAAGAATTCATAGAAGCATTTTTTAAAAGGCTTGAAAAATCAAATGAGAGAAATTAAGGAAAAATTTTTTTTTAACAATTTAAGAAAAACAAGTTTATAGAACAGCAGTTCTCAATCTATGGGTCATGACCCCTTTGGGGGTCGAATGACCCTTTCACAGGGGTTGCCAAAGACCATCAGAAAACACATATTTCCAATGGTCTTAAGAACCTAGACACGGCTCCTCTATCCATCTCCAGGTGGGTCTGCCCACGTGTAGATACACACACATACAAGTATTAAAGGATCGCAGCTTTAGGAAGGTTGAGAAGCACTGTTATAGAAAGAAAGTTAACCAACTGGAAAAGGAAATTCAGAATCTCAAGAAATAAAACAACTCGCTGAAAATTAGAAGTGGGCAAGGGGAAGCCAGCAAAGTTAAGAGAGCAAGAAATAATGATTAAATACATGAAAAAATAGAAGAAAATGAGAAACAACTGATCTGGAGAACAGATCAAGAAGACTAGCCAGACTACCTGAAAACTACAATTAAAATAAAAAGACTCTTGATACAATAATACAAGAAAATTGTTCTGAAATATTAGAACAAGAAGAGAAAGTAGAAATAGGAAAAATCCACTGAAAGTGATCCTGTGAGGAAAACCCTATAGGAATATCATGGTCAAATTGCAAAAACCCTAGCTCAAGGAGAAAATACTATGAGTAACAGGAAAAAAAATTCAAATACGGTAGTGACACAATTAGAATCACACAAGACCTAACAGCAGTGACACTAAAAGATCTCAGGTCTTGGAATACTATATATTGAAAAGCAAAAGAACTGAAGTTCCAGTCCAAAATACCATATTCATCCAAGTTAAGCATAATTCTGAAGTGGAAAAAAAAGGATATTCAATGAATTGCCAGACTTTCAGGATTTTGTTGCAAAAAAACCTGAACTTGTAAGAATTACAGGATCCAAGAGAAATATAAGGTACACACTAAAGACTAATTACAAAGGACCCAATGAGGACAGACTTTACTTTTTATATGAGGAAGTGTAGAATGTATGTATAAGATTATTATTAGTAATTGAGTAGTTAGAAAAAAAAGATTGGGGTATGACCAGAGTATGATGTGATTATTCTAAAAAGTAAACCTCTCTAGGAAAAGGTAAAAGGCATTTACAAATGAGCTGTGAGAGGAAGACCTGACACAGAGGAATTAGATGGGGGGGGGGAGGGCTGGTATTTCTGGAACCCTACTCTCATTGGGAATGGGTTTAAGAGGGTACAATACATATATAGCTAGAAGGGTATAAAAGTCTTCTAAATTCGGAAAGAAATAAAAGAGTAAGGGGATAGGGAGGGAAGAGAGGATCAGGGAGCGAATTTAGAGGGAACCCTACTCACATCAGATCTGGGTAAAAAAGAGAGAACAATATGTACATTTATTTTGTTTTGTTTTCTCCTTTTTTTTGGAGGGCAGTTGCGGTTAAGTGACTTGCCCAAGGTCACACAGCTAGTTTTTGTGTTAAGTGTCTGAGGCCGGATTTGAACTCAGGTCCTCCTGACTCCAGGGCCGTTGCTCTATTCACTGCGCCACCTAGCCACCCCACAATATGTACATTTAGAAGGGAATAATCGTCTTCTAAATTTATAAAGAAATAAGAAGGCAAGGGGATAGGATAAAGACAGGTGGGGGACAGTATAGAGAGTTGTCTAGATTGACAGGAATGTGATAAAGAGGGAATAACATGCATATTTGGAAGGCAATAAAAGTCTTCTAAATTCAGATAGAAACAAGAGGGTAAGGGGAAAGGGTGGGGGGGCAGAGATCTTTGGGTGGGGTTGGTTAAGTAATAGGAAAGCAAGGTTGAAGGAGGGATAGGAAATAAGAGATACACACAAACATAAAATTAAGATCAGGAGTAGAATTTATTAAGGAAAAAAAAGCAAGGGTAGTAACCATGATCGCAGACAAATTTAAACCTAAAATAGATTTAATGAAAAGATAAACATAGGGAAACTGCATGTATGTCAACCATATTAATCAATATTGTTTTAGACTATTTAAAATAACTAGGCAATTTAAGGTTGGAATTTTGCCATAGTGTAGGAAATGATGATTTGGTGGACTCAGAAAAATATGGAAAGACTTGAACTTTTGAAGAAAGAGGTTATTCACCCTCAGAGAAACAGGAGACAAACAAATCTAGTACGGTCTTACATAAATGCATATGAATGTAATTGTGTATTAGTATGATTACAGATATCTAAGCCTATGTATGTGTCCATGTATGTGTATAAATATGTATATGTATAAACGTGTATACATACACATCCATACACACACACACACACACACAAGCTCATCTCCCCTACTCCTTGGAGGGAGAAGGGAGGAAGGAAGAAAAAAAAGAACAAAGTGAAAAGTGCACAGGAGGGAACAAACGAGACTCATAAGGAAGCAAAGAAAGATGGACAGCTCTGAACATGATATGTAGTATTTGTTATGTAGCCTTTCTTGAAATGGAAATTTATTGCTATATATTTTGAATCCTCTTTTATGTTCTACTGTGCACATGGCACTGCTTTTTCCCCCCCTTTTCTTATTTTGTATTTAAGTTTTAGTATTTAAGTTCAAATAAATTAATAAAAGAGAAAAAAGTTAAATAATGAAAAAGGTAGAGATGAATAAGAATCAGCACTATCAGACATCAAAGTAAAGGAGGAATCATCAAAACCAGTTAGTGCTGGTTTAAAAAAAGTAGAGTAGTAGATCAATGAAACAGTCTAGACGAGAAAGAATCAGAAATCATTGACCTTAGTATCATATTTGCTCAATAAATTCAAAACATAATTTTTTAAAGAAACATCTTTATCTTTGACAAGAATTTCTGGAAAGGCTTGAAAGCAGTATGGCAGAAATTACTTTTAGAACAACATCTTAAAGCATATTTCACAGTAAAGTCAAATGATAAATGATAATGATAAAACAATTAGAAGAAAAGCAGATCATATACCTTCTGTAGTATAAATTATTAACCAAACAAAGCATAAATCAGCTCTAAGAGATTAATAAAGCTTTTATATGTACCAGATTTACACTAGAAAAATGAAGAGAGACTGAGTACAGAAAAGGAACCTTTGTATCAAATGCTTCTGATAAAAGTTCAATATTAAATACCTATACATGTATGTATACATCAGAAGTGTACATAAACTAAAAGCTATTTCCCAATAGATAAATGGTCAAAAGAATTGAACACACATTTCTGAAAAAAAAAATGCAAACTATCAACAACCATATGAAAGAATGCTTAATCCCTGAAGTGCACCCTTCATTCCAGTGACCCTGACCTCCTGACTCTTCACACTCTATCCCTCAACTCCAGTCATTGTCGCTGGTTGTGCCTGGTACTTGGAATGGTCTCCCTTCCTTGCTTCTACTACCAACCTTCCTGACTTTCTTTAAGTCCTGACTAAAATCTTGTCTTGTATAGGAAGTCTTCCCTAACCCCTCTTAATTCCTGTGCCTTCCTTCCCTCTTTCAGTTATTTCCTATTTGTCCTGTGTTTAGTTTGCTTCATATATATTTGTTCGAATATTGTCTTTCCCATTAGATTGTAAACTCTTTGAGTACAAGGACTCTTTTGCCTCTTTTTGTACCCCTAGCACTTAATGCAATGCCTGGCAAAGTGGTATTTAATAAATGTTTATTGAATGAATGAATGAAAAAAAACAAATATTTCAGCTGACTCAGCAAGTGGGCAAATATGACAAAAAAATGGGGATGGTCAATATTAGAGCAATTATATAAAAATAGCACACTGATGCATTATTTTTTTCCCATAATCCAAGATTTTTTTTATTGTTCCTTTTTTTTTTTACAGTCACTTATGCCATGAATTCATAGGGAATTGGTTCCAACAGCTCAGGTTCCTTGCCATTGGTTCTCACAAAGTGTGCTTCTCTGGGTGGAGCAGGCTGGCATTTCAGCTGAACCCAAGTGCCTTTTTCTTTGGTTTCCTTCTTCTTTTGATCATTTTCCTTTACCCACTTCAGGAAGCTATCCCTGCTCTTAGAATGCTCAATATGCTCAATACGCACATTAATTCTCTTGGCTAGAATCTTGCCCTTAACCTGTTTGTTTACAACAATGCCTACAGCATGCTGAGTAACATTATAGACCCGTCCAGTCTTGCCATGGTAACATTTGTGGGGCATTCCTTGCTGAACTGTGCCCATACCCTTGATATCTACAATATCACCTTTCTTATATATTCGCATA
>CM053599.1:19538509-19571673 GCA_028646575.1 Pseudocheirus occidentalis | reverse complement strand
CGTCCCCTTCCTTTTTCCTTTTGTGTACGTCATCTTGGCTACTCACTGGAATATGGCGGAGCCGGCGGAAAAGCACACTGATGCGTTATTGATGGAGTTGTGAACTGCTCTGAAAAGCACGTCCTATGTGCCAGGAACTGGGCTAAGCTCTACGGATATAGAGAAAGGCTAGAGACTGTACCTGCTGTCGAGGCAGTCATAATGTAATCTGTAAGACAACATACAGGCAACCATATGCAGAAACATATAAGACAAATTGGAGGTAATCATTAGGGGGCAGGCACTAGAAGGAAGTGGCATTGTGGAGAGCTTCTTGTGGAAGGTGAGAATTTAACTGGGATTTGGAGGAATCCAGGGAACCGAGGCAGCAGAGATGAAGAGAGAGAGTCTTCCAGATGTAGAGACAGCCAATGAAAATGCCCAGAGTATAGGGAGAGAGTGGGGTTTTTTTGAGGAACAGAAAGGAAGCCATGTCACTGGGTCACAAAGTATGTCGAAAGGCGTAAGACTGGAAAGGTGGAAAGGGGCAGGTGAAATGCCAAATAGAGGATTTTGAATTTGATCCTGGAGCCTCTGGGGTTCAGTGACTTGGGGGCTGACCTTGTTGGATCTGAGCCTTAGGAAAGTCACTTAGTGGAAGATGGGTCTGAAGAGGGAGACACTTGAGTCAAGGAGACCAACCAGCCCTTATTGCAATAGTAAAGATATAAGGTCTTATGCTGGGGTGGTTGTAGTGCCAGAGGAGAGAAGGGAGTCACATAGAAGAAAGGTAAAATTGACAAGACTTGACTTTACATTTCTGTAAAGCAGTGGTTCTCAACCTGTGGGTTATGTTCAATTTGTGACAATGAAAATCCATCCTGCACATCAGATATTTACATTATGATTCATAACAGTAGCAAAACTACAGTTATGAAGTAGCAATGAAAATAATTTTATGATTGGGGGTCACCACAACATAAGGAGCTGTATTAAAGGGTTGCAGCATTAGGAAGGTTGAGAACCGCTGGTATAGAGTATGAGGAGTTGGGTAACTGGGAGGATGGTAGCAGCCATGGAAGTTATAGGGAAGAGGAGAGGGAGGGATTGTGGGAAAGAGTTTAGGTTTGGGCATGGCAAGTTGAAGGCATCCTATTTGAGATGCCTAATAGGTGGCTGGAGATGTAAAACTAGAGGACAGGAGAGAGGCTAGGGCTGAACAAGTGGTCTGCTTAGAGATGCTAGTTTAAACCGCTGGAGCTGATGAGATCAGCAGATGATATAATATAGAAGGAGAAGAGAAGCAGGCCAAGGAAAGAGCCTTGAAGGACCTCCATGGTTATTGGATGTTGGGTGAATGGAGAACTGCAAAGGAAAGAGAAGGAAGTGTTGGATAAATAGGAATAGAGCTCCAACCAGAAAGAACAGTGGCATGAAAACCAAGACAGAAGAGGCAACAACAACAAAACAATCATAACTCAATTCAGGAAAATGTTAATGATCAAACTTGGATCCAGAGAAAAAAGGTAGAAATTTATTGCCCTTCCCGTATCTTCCCCACTAATCCCTTTCTTTGCAGTAGAGCACCATGGGCATGGAATACCTCAGGTAATGTCAGATTTTTTTTTGACATGTTGGTTAGTTTTATGGAATGTTTCTCCCCTTACTTTTTAAACAAAGTTTTATTGATATATTTTGTTTTTGCATTACAACAAACATTAATACATTGCCCCTATTTTATGAGGTCACTTTAAATGAAGTAAAAAATTAAGCAAAACTAATAATCCAGTGATCTCATCCAAAAGTACACGCAACATTTGAAATCTCTAGCACTTTACCTCTCTATTTTTAGTTTTTAAAAAATTAACAGGATTCTATTTTTTCCCTCCCTACCTCATTAAAAACAAAATGAAAAAATTCTTATAACAAATATGCCTAGTAAAGCAAAATCCATTCCTTCTTTGGCTATATGTAAAAATAGACATGCCTCATCATGTCACTAAGTCTGTCACCCTCTGTTCTGGGTAACATCGGTCATTATGGATTCTTTGAAATTATGAATAGTCATTGTATTGGTCATACAATTGATCATTGATTGATTTTTCCCCAGTTAATTATTTCTCCTTTTAATCTTGACTCACTTGAATTTCTTTATACAAAACCTTTGTAATTTCATGCAACCTAGACAAAAGTCTCTATTTTTTCATTTGTAATCCACTTTATTCCTTCTTTGGTCGTAGATTTTCTCTTCTCCATAGATCTGATAGGTAATGCTTTCCTAAGTTATTTAAGATGTGATCATTTTTACCTTACTCAGTATCCATTCGGAGCTCGTCTTTATATAAGGTGTGAGATGTTGGTCTAAATCTATTTTCTGTCCACTTTCTCCAGATGGTTTTGTCAAGTTGTGAGACCTTATCCCAGGAGCAGGATATATTTGTCAAATAGGCAGGTACTAGATATATTTATCTCTGTATACTGACTGTCTCATTTGTTCCATTGATTGATTTTTTGTTGTCTTTTTTTAACATTAATTTATATATTTTCTTGTTTGCATCATTCATTTCCACAAGATTTTGAGTTACAAATTTTCTCCCCATCCTTCCCCTACCTCCAACCCCAAAACAGCAATCCCACTGTATAACCCCTGCCCCAATCTGCTCTCTCCTATGTCCTCCCTCATCACCCCTCTGACTTTCTGGTAGGACAGGATAGGTCTCCCTACCCTAGTGCCTATATATCTTAATTCCCAGTTGAAGGTAGTTAGTAATAATAATAATAATAATAACTATTATTATTATTATTATTATTACATATATATTTTTTTAACATTTGATTATAAAACTTTAAATTCTAGATTCTTTCCCTTCCTCCCTCATCACCCACCCCCACTAGAAGGACAAACAATTCAGTACAGGCTGTACATGTGTAATTGTACAGAACATCTCCAGAGTGGACATATTGTGAGGGACTGATTATATGTCCCTCCTTCCTATCCTCTCACCTTGTTCTATTCTCTACCCTGTCCCTGTCCCTTTACAGAAGTGTGTGCTTCCAGCCGCCTTTCTCCCTCTCCCCTCCCCTCCATCATCTCACCTCTCATCCTCATCCCCCCTACTCTCCTTTGTGGCAAGCAAGATACCCAGTTTGGAGTTTATGTCATTCCTTCCCTAAGCCAAATTCAACAAGAGCAAGACTTTTGTCTAGGTTGCATGAAATTACAAAGGTTTTGTATAAAGAAATTCAAGTGGCCCTTTCCCTTTTGCCTTCCTGTTCTTCCCCTCCATTGTAAGAATTATCCCTTGCCTCTTCTGTGTGAGATGATTAACCCCTTTCTGTCTCTCCCTTTCTCCTTTCATTCTAATCCTCTCCCACCTCACAATTTCACCTTTTAGAGTGTCATCCCTTCCTATTCAATTGATCCTGTGCCCTCTATGTACTCATATATACACATACTCAGATATGTGTTCATACACATATATAAACCCTCCTATATAGATATATGTGTATGTATACATACATGCATATACATACACATACACATATGTATATATACATACACACAAACATGCATACATACATATATATATGTGTATACACACACATTTATATTCCCTTCACCTATCTTCATACTGGGAAAAGTTTCATAAGTCACAATTATCATGTTTAGATGTTGGCATGTACATAGTTCAACTTTGATAAGATCCTTATGATTTCTTTTTCATGTTTACCTTCTCATGCTTCTTGTATTTGAGTGTCAAATTTTCTTTTCCGTTCTGGTTTTTTCAGCAAGAATGTTTGAAAGTCCTCCACCTCGGTGAATGACCATATTTTCCCCTGGAACATTATACTCAATTTTGCTGGGTAGGTGATTCTTGTTTTTAATCCTAGCTCCTTTGATTTCCGGAATATCATATTCCAGATCCTTCTTAATGTAGAAGCTGCCAGACCCTGGGTTATCCTAATTGTGTTTCCATAGTATTAAAATTGTTTCTTCTTGGCAGCTTGTAATATTTTCTCCTTGATCTGGGGACTCTAGAACCTGGCTCTAACATTCCTAGGAGTTTTGGGGGGGGAACTTTTTCAAGAGGTGATGGGTGAATTCTTTCAAGTTCTATTTTGCCCTCTGGTTTTAAAATATCAGGGCAATTTTCCTTGAGAATTTCTTGAAGGATGCTTTCTAAGTTCTTTTTTTGATCATGGCTTTCAGGTAGTCCAATAATTTTTAAATTCTCTCTCTTGAGTCTATTTTCCAGATTAGTGGTTTTTTCAAGGAGATATTTCACATTGCCTTCTATTTTTTCATTTGTCTGTATCTGTTTAATAGTATCTTGATTTCTCATAAAGTCATTTGCTTCCATTTGCTCCTCTCTAATTCCAAAGGAATTATAGTCTTCAGAAAGCTTTTGAAATTCTTTTTCCATCTGGAAAATTTGACTTTTAAGGCATTCTTCTCCTCATTGGCTGTTTGGGCCTCTTTTGCCATTTGAGTTAATCTATTTTTAAGTTTTTTTTTTCTTCAGGCAGGTTGTTGACTCTCTTTTCACAATTTTCTTGCATCATTCTCATTTTTCTTCCCAATTTTTCCTCTGCTTCTCTTATTTGGTTTTCAAAATCCTTCTTAAGCTGATCTATGGCTTGTAGGCAGTCTTCACGTGTCTTGGAAGCTTTTGGTGTGGGAGTTCTGACTGTGTTGTCTTCTTCCCATTCCATGCTTTGATCCTTTTTGTCCCCAAAGAAGGAATCTAAAGTTGTATTGCTGTTCTTTGTCTGCTTCCTTTTGTCTGCTCATGTTGGCCAGTCAGTTAATTACTTCATTTTTTATCTCTGTTCCTAAAGGTGAAAGCTCTGTCCCAAATTGCTGGATTTTCCCAGCTGCCAGAGCTATTGGGAGGTAACTTTTATTGCAGCCCCCACCAGCTTTGGCTCATTGAAAATGCACCTCAGGACCACCACCAAAGACCACAATCTGGATCCAGGCTGCTGCATGGAAGAGCACTTAGCCTCTGAGCAATCACTTGGCCCCCCTGTAGTCTGCAGGCTGGGAGCTCTGAAGCAGCCACGTGGAGGCGGCTGCAGGGCTGGCGCTTCTGCTACTTCCTTGCCCTGGCAGCAGTTTGGCTGGACTGCTTTTCTCCCCCAAATTTAGCTGAGTTCCACTGACCTTTCACTTTGTCCTTGTTTCTTATGGCTTGATAATTCTGGAAACTGCCACATCTGCCGCTGATCCGCTCTCCTAGAGGCTCCAGCTGTTGCTCATCCTGGCCTCCCCAGGGCCAAGCTGCAGTTTCAGGGTGGACTGGTTTCAGCTCCCAGTGTGCTGTTATGAGCCCTTTCTACTGAGCTGCCTTCAGCGGGAGATGTGTTTTTCTTTATTTTTGTGAGTTTTGGAGCCCTAAAATTTGTTTAGAGTCATATTTTATGGGTATTTGAGGTGGCTATGTGTGAGCTGCAGAACCTTGTTGCTTCTATGCCACCATCTTGGCTCTGACCCCCAATTATTAAACCAGTATCAAATTGTTCTTTTTACTGGTCTAGTTTGAAATCTGGAATTCCTAGGTCCCTTACTTCCTTTCTTTTCATTATTCCTCTTGAGATTCTTACCCTTTCTTTACCTTCACGTAAATGTTATTATTTTTTCCTAGTTCTTTGAAGTAATTTTTGATAATTTGGTTTGTTCGGCATTGAGTAAGTCAATTAATTTAAGTAATATTGTAATTTTTCTTATACTGACTTGTCTTACTCAAGAGCAATGAATGTTTTCCAAATTTCTTATTTCTATAAATGGGAACAGTAGTTGTATATATTGCTACATTTCTATAGCTCTTGTGTTTCTCTTGGAAGGCCAACCCCCAAGTATTTTATACTCTCTGTAGCAATTTAAAAGGAATTTCTTTTTTATCTCCTCCTTCTGGGCTGTTTTTTTGGGGGGTTGGAAATAGGAAGGGGTAAGGAGAATAATAGAAATGCTGATGATTTATGTTGATTTATTTTGCATCCTGCACATATCCTGAAATAATTCATTGTTGCATCTAATTTTACTTGAGTAAAATTTGCTTAATTTTAATTTAAGCTTAGTATTTACTAAGTACACTATCATATCATCTGCTAAAAGTGATCATTTTGCATCTTCTTTGGGGCAGTAGAAAGAGCCCTGGGCCTGGATTCAGGAAGGTTTCACCTTCCTCAATTCAAATCAGACCTCAAATACTTACTAGCTGTGTGACCCTGGAAAATCACTATAAAATGAACATAATAGCACCTGCCTCCTAGTGGTGTTGTGAGAATCAAACGAAACAATTTTTAAAGCACATGGTAAACTTTAAAGCTCTGTCTCACTGCTAGCTGTTATTATAATATAAAAAAATTCTGCATCTGTTAGTATAACGAGCTGATTTTGTTATTAATATAACTGAGTTTATGGTTTGCCTAATGTTAAACCAACACTGCAACCTGGTTATGAATCCATATTAGTCATAGTGTATAATCGTTGGAATTATATGTTATATGTTGTATGTTGTTTAAGCCTTTTTGCTAATATTTTAGTTAAAATGCTTGCATCTTTGTTAATTAGCTATATGGTTTTTAAAATTATTTTTCTTGGGGATAGCTTTTTAGGGAAAGGAAGAAGGGAGAAATACAATGGTTAATATGCATGGTACAAAACCACAAGATACCCATTAAACTTTATGTTTAAAAACATTTTGATCAGAACAGATACAAGTATATAGATCCCTGAGGCACTCCACTGGAGACTTCCTTCTATGTTAATATCCACACATGAGTCACCTCACTCTGGGTCTGATCATTCAACCAGTGTGAAATCCACCCAAGTCTAATGTCGTTCAGTCCATGTGTCTTCACCTTGTTCTCAAAAGTATCACGAAATACATTACCATATGCCCTTGCTCAAGTCTAGGAGTGCAATATCCACAAAATCCCTCTGATCTGCCAGTCCAGTAACCCTGTCACAGAAGAAGATGAGGTTAGTCTGGCATGACCTGCTTTTTACAAACCCTTTCTAAAACTTTTATCCTCTGAGTGTTGCTCTGATACTTGATAGATCACTCATATATCTCCCCTCTCTCGCCCTGGTGTCCCAAGAATATTGATTCTCCATGTTACTTTCCCGTCTTTTATAGCTACCGATTTCATTCCCTCTTTCTCTATGCTTATAATCTGTTCATACAACCCAACTGAGTAGGGAGAAACCCCACAAACCACCTTTATCAATCAGCTCTCTTGCATCAGTGCCTGACATCTGACCAATCTGGTCATCTGACTGGCTCATTAGAAGCCATGGTTTACCCATTTGACAATTATAGGTCTAATGTTGAAGTGGAGTCAGTGTCATTTGTTATTGTCTTTTTCAAGTTCCTTTTGGAGAATTTATATTTTATTTGTCTGCAGGCTAAGCCTAGGCATAAATCTCAGCCTCAGGCAGTTATTTTTTTTTAACAAAAACACCCCACTTTTCTCTTTAGTGTTTTTTTTACATTTAGAATAGAACAGAATAAGTTCTTTATCCCTTAATAAACATTCTAAACCCGTTGACAGTCAGGGATGGAGAGAGAGTCACAAGGGACTTGAAGGGTGAACTGTTCTTCCAATTATAAGTAATTTGGAGAGCCCACTTCCCTTTTTTCTCCACGTCTTAGGTGGAAATGAAAAGAGGTTTCTACCTTGTAGGCCATCACTTCTTTGTGAATACAGTTGATCTCCCCTTTTTCAAAATCTGAAAAATTGCTTTTCTAATAGAAATTTGGTCTGATCCATTTTGGAAAGTCATCCTGTTCATTTGAAATATAGCTTTTACAACACTGACTAAAAACAATCAATGCAGCATATGTGCACATTGATGGATTTCCCTATCCGGATAGGGAAGAGTGGAGAAAATATGACACCATAGGAAGAAGGAAGAAGAATATATTAGGCACTGTGTGCTAAGGATTTTATAAATATGATCTTCTTTGATTCTTGAAACAACCTTAGGAAATGAGCCTTGTTGTCATTTCCATTTTATAGTTGAAACAGAGGTAGGCAGACAACAGGTAGCTTAGTCAGGGTCCCTCTGCTAGTCAGAATCTGGGGTCAGATTTGAAGTCTGGGCTTCCAGAGGGCTCTTGGTCTTCCAAGCCCAGTAGGCTATTGCCACCCAGCTCACCTAACTGCCCTAAATCCCAGTTACAGCATAAATCGTATGAGATAATGGCAGTCAAAGTGCTTTACAATAATAGAATGAGAAGAAACTTTGGGTACCCTCAGGCCCTACTCCTTCATTTTACATATGAGGAAACTGAGACCTCGAGGGTAAGTGTCTGGAGAGGCATTTGGACACAGGTCTTCTTGGTCCCCTATAATAATCTAGGTGTCTACTTTCCTTTGTGACCTTAAATAAGTCCTTGAAATAGATAAGTCTCTGTGTAAATATTAAGCCTTTGGAAGAAGAGTAACAAAAGGGCCTTTGAGCGAGAAAGAGTGGAAAGGGGGACAATAACTTTTCGTAAGGAGGAAAACCACATCAGAGGAATTACTCTATAACTTTCTTCCAAAACTGTGCTTTTATATTGAGGCTGCATTTATAAATTTTAGAAGGAAAAAAGGAAATTTATATGGCATTTTTAGGAAATGATTCTTGTCCACACAAAGGCCAGCTATTAAGCTTGGGCTAATTGAAGACTCAAGTCCAAAGATCGTCAATATTCTATGCAAAGTAGCTCTTATGCAAACTTCCAAAGGAGAATTGAAAAGTTTTAATAAGATCAGAGATTGAGAGCTAGAAGGGGCTTTCATCTAGCTTAATACTCATACTTTAGAGATGAGGGAACTGAGGCCCCAAACCACACATATCATAACTCCCTAAACTGAGATTCAGGCTCAGGCCTTCTGAAGGTGTCCTTTCCTTCGCTAAGAGGAAGATGACCATGAAACTTGGCATAGACCCATGAAGGCACCTTGTAACATGGATAGGTATTGCAGATTTGGAGCTAGAAGGCTCCTGATAGGATATACTTCTTTATTTTAGAGATGAGAAAGTGGAGCCCAAGGACTCACTTTCTTATTTTAGAAATGAGAAAAGGGAGGCCTTCTTTGTCTTAATGATGAGAAAATTGGGGCCTAGACCGGTTAAAGGACTTATCTGAAGCCACACAGGCAGTGAGTACCAGAGCTGGGATTCATGACGAGGTCCTCTTACTCCAAACCTAGTGCCCTTTCTCAACAATTTCCAAAGAAAAATTCTGTACCCAGAGTTCCTTTTAGTTTCTCTTCTTGGAAGAGAGGGAGGACATTCAAGAAAGGCTGTAGAGACAATTGGAGATCCACCCTGAAGCATTTGACACTGCCTTCATCAGGAGACAGTTCTCGTTTCAGGCTCTGGGTAGATAATTAGAGCCAGCAAAAATGGGCACATTAATGCTGGCTCAGGAGGGAAAGGCATTTGTATCCCTCAGAAGCTTGAAGTAGTTGGAACAATCTGTTAGGTGGTAGATTGGCCCATGGTGGGGAAGCACATGGCAAAGGGAGCGGGGACCAGACCTCAAACAAGAAGAGAAAGCAAAAGCTTCTCCTGAAGATAGGAGGGAGGCCGGACTTCCTGAAGGGACGCTTGGTCACAGCTCAGTCTATTGAGAGAAGATTCCGCGCTGTCCTTGATCATCATCCTCCCTTCGAAAACAGCACCGTGTAGTTCATAATCCTAGTCTGTTTGTTTCTAACTGTGACACAATTTAATTTCAGATAAAGCTCAAATTTATTGGAGAAAAGGGAAATTTCTCCCAGGGAATTGGTGTTATGCTCTATAAGAAAGAATTCAAGAAGCCTAATTCTTAAAATCTGTTTGCATGAATTAGTAAATTGCATTCAAGTTAGAATACTTGAAAATTGGTTTTATAATAGAACTTTTTAATTTCACTTTTCAGACATTAACAGTGGGGATTGCTACTTTAAAAAAATATATATGTTTATTTTGTTTTTAATTTATGGAATAAAACAAGCATTTCCATTACATAGTATGATTTATTTTATTTTATTTTTTGGAGGAGGGAAGGCACTTGGGGTTAAGTGACTTGCCCAAGGCCACAAAGCTAGTTGAGCGTCTGAGGTCAGGTTTGAACTATTTGCTGCACCACCTAGCTGCCCCATAATTTTTTTTTTTTAATGTACAGTTGTGACCCAGTTGAATGAGAGCTGGATTGAGAGTCAAAGTCTGGGTTCAGATACTGCCTGTGATGCTCACTACCTTTGTGACCTTGACTAAATCCATCCAACTCTCTGGGCCTTTTTGTCTTCATATTAAAATAAGGGGATTGGACTGGACTTCTAGGTTCCATTTTTGTTCTGTGACCTATGAAAATGTACACTTTTCAGACTTCCTGTGGCTCTCAAAAACAATCGACAAGTGAACATTTTAAAACTTATTGGGGGAAAAAGCATTTCTCAATGAAATTAGGAACTCTTATAGGACTGAGAAATTCTCCCTGATCATATCAAATGAACAAACCTGTGCCTTTTGGGGAGTGGGTGGGGGAGGGGCTTTCAGTGAGAGCAAAGTGACAAAGAAGGCTCTTTTGAAAACCCAATTCTTCCCTGTGTCATCATGTATCCATTTAATATTCCTCTTTCAGTATCACATTGAATGGATCTCATTTTGTAATTTCAATGTAGCACCTTCAGTGTTTTTGCAATTCTAATTCCTGCGTGCTATTGTATTATCCAAGAATAGAGAAAAAGTGGATTTGCTTGAAGGGCATTTTAAATTCTAATGTCAGGGGTCCTTAGTCATTTTTGTTGTTCTATCTTGGGAGCTGGGTTTTTACATACCAGAGATAATGCAGAAGAATCAAATTTTAAAATATGATTTCAGATTAATTTTTTTTACCATCTCAGTCTCAAAATCCAAAGAAGGGATCCCAAATAAAAATAATTTACACATATTTGAATGCTGATGTTATATTGGTAACATTTGTTTTGAAAATTGAGGCTATCAGCATGCACTACAGTTTCCAGCTTGTAGGGGTTCAGGGATTGCTAATTCTTCTTCTCCCTAGCATCCATGATAATACATGTCTTATAGTAACCTTAATATTAATTTTAAAAAGAAAAAAAAATCACAGAATTTCTGAGTTGGAAAGGATCTGAGAGGCCACCCAGTCTAACCCATTCAGAATGCCAGCAACCCATGCCTGGAATGCTTTGCCCCCACCTTACCTCTGCCTTTTAGTTGCTTTGGCTTGTTCCAATCCCACCTTCTGCAGGAGACTTTGGGAGGTTGCTCTAGCTGCTAGTGCTGTCCCCTCTCAGATTTCTTTCCATCTGTTCTTTTGGTATTTTGTATGTTCCTAGACAATTCATGTTCTCTTCCCCATTAGACTGTGAACTCCTTGAGGGCAGGAACTTAATTCCTATCCTTGTGACCTCAACACTTGACTGAGAGAGAAAAAGACTTCCTCTAAAACACAAATGGAAAGTGGTCCTTTAACACTACTTAGAGAGTTTCAGTGTGGAGGTACTTACTATATCTCAAGGCAGCCCAGTCCCTTTTTGGAGAGGTCTAATTGTTGGGAAGCTTTTCCTAATGTGAGACATGCCATAGCCTCACCTTTGTAGCCAACCACTGCACTGTCTTTGCCAAGAAAACCCCAAATGGGATTTCACAGTTGGACATGACTGAACAACAAAAACCACCACAACAAAAACCACCACAACCAAAACCACCACAACAAAAAACACAACAACAACATTTGTGTCGTTTGGTGGTGGACCACTCTTGGCCCATTGATGGACTCATAGCCCAGCAGACAAACTGGTATAAAAGGTTGGACAGTTTAAGAAGATCTACCAAAACCTGGTCTCTGCAAAATTAGCGTGCCTCCACACCATGAAGAAGTCTGGAAGGATCTCAATGGCGTTCTTGTTCTAATATTTACTGAATGTAGGGGTTTGCATTAAAGGTAACTGAGATCTCTAGCACTAAACAATTTCAAGCCAAATAAAGACATGATTATCTTAGTAAAGAATCAGGCTAACCTCAGTCCTTTCTCTGTTGACCTGAACTATTGGGAAATCATCACTCTCTTCAAATTTTTCTCCTTCTTTCCCTGACTCGCCTGCTGATTTGCGAGGTCCATCAGCCTAGGAAATTTGTGGGGTTGTCTCTCTTGAGGAGGTAAATGCTTATGATTTCCTACTGACCTTCCTCAGTTTATGATCCATACCATCATGAATTAGAAGCTTCAGCAAAACCCTACATTTAAATGAATTTGATCAAGCATTACAGTAACCAAATTTACTATACCACTTAGAGTTTACAAAGTAGTTTCTATAGTTTTTGAGGCAGCTTGGGTGATATAGTGTCCAGAATACCTGGAGTCCTGAAGACCCAGCTTCAAAACCTATCTCTGGCACTTATTAACTTTATGACCCAGTTCAAGTCACTTAATATACTAAGTATCGGCTTCCTTATCTTTAAAATGGGGATGCTAATAGCATGTACATCACAATAGTGCAGTGGGATCATATGAGATAGCATGTTAAAGTGCTTTGAAAAACTTAAGGTGATATGTAAATATTAGGCATAATATTAATCCTCAATTGACAGTTCTGGGTGGTTTATGAGAGTAAGTACCACTGATGATAGCTTCATCTCAGAAGGGATAAGGGATGACCCAGGGGTAAGGGATGATTGTTGCAGAGACTCAGTATAAGGATGGGGGGAATCCCCACAAAAATCTGTAATAGTCACAGCTCCCCAGAAGAGGATAGAGGTTTAAAGGAGAGAACAAAAGACAATTTGTTGATTTTTAATAAAAGGAATTCTACGTAATTTTTGCCTATCTTTGCTCAACACGATGTGTGCCAAAGTAGAAAAATTTGGGGTTTAGAGTTAGAGATCCATGGTTCAGATCCCACTTTTATCACTTCCTTTCAGTGTGGTCTTGGATAAGTGACTTCAAGTCTCTTGGACAGCAGGTGACACAGTGGGAAGAACTCTGGCCCTCTAGTCAAGAAGACCCAAGTTCAAATGTGGCTTCAGACACATATTAGCTAGGTGACCCCGGCCAAGTCAATCATCCTTACTTCTGTTTCCTCATCTATAAAATGGGGTTAATACTAGCACCTACTCTCAGGGGTGGGTGAGAGGGAATCAAAGGAGATCGTACCTACAGAATGCTTTGCCACCCTTAAAAGTGCAGTGTAATTATCTGTACAATGGAGGCGAGAGCTGAGTTGGCCAGTTGCTAAAGCCCCTTCTCACTGATCTGAAGGGGTCCTGACTTAGTGCTTGTTGTCTGACCATAGACAGATTGACCCAGGGGGATTGGGAGACCGCTTTTTCCAAATCTGAGATTATCACCCAGAAAACATAGGGGCAGAATTTAAACCCAGGTTTTCTTTTCTTCATGGCACCCCACTGTCCTCTTTGTTGATATGGATTAAAAGAAAAAAATTAAGAGAAATCAGATTTTTACCTTATTCCCCTCGACTGAGTAATATAATAATAAGAAAAGTTGATATTTCCATGGTTGTTTTTGTCTTTGTATCTTGAGCACTGCACACAGTAGGTAAACTTTGAATCCTAAGTGCCACACAGGTGCTTAATAAACATCAACTCTTTATGTATATATGTTTTCTCCAATAGAACATAAACACCTGCAGGGAAGGAAATCTTTCATTTTTTTCTGTGTGTCCCCTAAATCTAGGGCAGTTAGGTGGCACAGAGGATAGAATGCTGCCAGACTCAGAAAGACTTTTTCTGAGTTCACATCTGGCCTCAGACACTAACTAGCAGTGTGGCCCTGGGCAAGTCCCTTCACCCTGTTTGCCTCAGTTTCCTCAACTGTAAAATGAACTAGAGAAGGCACTGGCAAATAGCTCCAGTATCTCTGCCAAGAAAACTCCAAATAGCATCATGAAGAGTCAGACCCAACTGAAAAATGCCTCAACAAAGAGAAAAATTATTTTATGGCAGGTCAGTATAGATTGAATGATTGACTCAGAGTTGTGAAGGGATCAGAGGAACACAGACTGAGAGCTGGGAAGGATTTCAAAGGTCATCTGGCCCAACCCTCTCATTTTATAGACGAGAAAACCAAGACCTTTGGGAGATTCAACCAAGAGCACACACAGAGTCAGTGGCCGACTAGATCAAGCCCTATCACTTTACAATGTAGGAGCTGAGGCTTACAGAGATTAAGGGATAGCCAGAGTCATGCAGGTAGTGAAGGGCAGAGCCAGTCTTTGAACCCTGCCCTTTAGACACCAGATCCAACCTTCTTACACTTTGCCAGAAAAAGAGGATGTTTTAAAATTTTTCTCTTAGATAAACCAAGGCTTATCTATCTAAATATCGTTTTATTTGTTGGTTAAAAAAATCAAGATATCCTTGTGAAATCATCATCATCATCACCAGCACCATCATCATCATCATCACCAGCACCATCATCATCATCATCACCATCATCATCATCATTATCATCATCATCACCATCATCATCATCATCACCATCATCATCATCATCATCACCCCTCAGTACTTAAATTAAGATGCATAATTTCACTAAGGCAGATTGATACCACACTTATATGGGTCTGAGCGTGGAAATGGGACTGTCCTCCTTTTCTTTCCTTTAGTCTGTTCCACTAAGGCAGATCTCAACCTCTTTGTAACGGACATCTTGGAATGGTCTTTGTGTGGCCAGAAAATTCCTCACCCTGCAGCCAGCTTGAGTGCAGACTTCTCCAGACTTAGTTATGTGTCCTCAAACAACAGGCTGGCAATCCATCCCCAGGCCCATCCCAAAAGCCTTTCCAGCTTCCGAGGACTTACTAGTGATTATGACTCTCTCACAGAGCCTTGTAGAGTCTTCTTGAACCATAATGAGTTACCAGAATTTTATTTTCCACTAGCACTAAAAATTCCAATGATACTAATAATGTTATAGAACTAAAACTGTCAATGACCTTATAGGCCGCTGAGTTCAGCACCTTCATTTTACAACTGAGGGGTCTGAGACCCAGGGTCATGCAAGTTACAAGTATTGGATGGGAGGATTTGAGCTAGGTTTTTCCCAACTCTATCCACTTATTCCTAACTTCTGTCCACCATGCCACGTTGCCTCTCACAAAAAGACCTATCTTGACTGAGAATCGTGACAGACATGATAATAATAACCATAATAATCATGCTACAAAGAAGATGAAGAATAGGAAGTTGGTGACTTGTCTTAGTTCTGTTTCTAGTTTTGAACCCCATGGGAAAAAAATGAGAACCAAGTGAAAATAATTTTAATAACTTCCCTTTCAGAGTTGCTGAAAGGCTTCGTTCTAAGGAAAGATATAGTAGGTTGTATGAGTACTGTCTCTTTAAATAAAAATATTACCATTTTTATATAGTTTCTTTATTTTTTGTGTAAGTTCAATACATTTCTCTTAGGCGTTGATTAATTTACTAATTTCTTACCCCTATCAAATAATCCTTTTTTTGTACTAATGGTGGGGAAATAATTCCAGACCAAGCAGGAGAGTTGTTCCAAATCAATCAGTAATTGACGTGTATGTAATGAGTGGTTTGTGACAGCTGGACAAATGACCATGAAGCCAGAATGACCTAGGTTTAAGTCATTCCTCTTACGCAGACTGCCCTGTCCAAGGCACTTTCTTACCCAATATTCTAACTGACTCTTTAAACCTCTGAGTTGCCAAGGAAGTAGTGCCGATTTCCATTGCTCAACTGAGTTTCCTCACCTGGGAATTCCCCATACCAATGAAATCACAGGCATGGTCCCTATGTTAGTTCCTACTAGTGATTTAAATTTTATATGGATTTTTGCTCACAACAAACACATGAGAGCACCATTTCCCCCATTTTACAGATGAGAAAACGGAGACTTAGAAAGTTGAAGTGCTTGTCCATGGCTGTGTAGCTAGTATGAATCAGGTTCAGACTTTGGACATGGCACTCCTGATACCATGTGCTGTCATCTTATATTCATACCATGCAGCCTCCTCATAAAGCACAGCTATTTGAAATAAATGTGCAAGACTGGTACCATTTTTTAAATGAGATCTATTCCTTTCTTGGTATCAGTGGGAGATGGGCAGCAGACTCGGGTGGTCTTTGTTACATGTCATGCCAGGTTATTTCCCATGTCTTTATTAGTTAATGGGACATTAGCCCGAAGGACTTCAGTATTTCTCTTGGTATAGTTGAATTCATTTCCTGGGGTAAGGTGATTGTATTCATGACAAATAGAGGCCCACAGGGCCTGGCAGTTACCACCATATTTGCCAGACAAATGGAGATAGTAGTTTCATGCAACAGGACATTTTGTTAGTCTCCTAAGCCCTCTGAGAAACAATTTGGTTGGGGAAGAAAAAGAATGGCATCGAAGCCTCATGCAAAACCGAAGGAAGTATGTAGTTTATCTGAAAAAAAGACATGGCTCTGCTCTTAGAAGAATATACAGGGAAGTATTTACAGTAAAACATTTTGTTTTTAGCAAAGAACTGGAAGCAAAGTGGTTGTCCGTCGACTGAGGAACGACTAAAGAGTTATGATATGTGACAGAATATTACTGCATCATCAGAAATGAGGAAAGATATGGAGAAACCTGAGAAGACGCGAATAATGGATTTATTTAGAATGGTTTTACTGAGACGGAAACGAGCAGAACCAGGAAAATAATGTATAGAAGAAACATATTTCAAAGAAAACCAACTTTTAAAGACAATTCTGATTAATGCAATGACTAATCAGCTTGAGAAGATGGATGCTAAAACATGCCTCCCACTTCTTGGAAGAATGGTGGTGGATTGTAGGAACCTACAGAAGGAGACGTACATTGTCATATATGGCCAGTTTGGGAATTTGTTTTCTCTGAGTGTGTGTGCATATACATACATACATACATACATATATATACATATATATGTATATATATATACACACACATATATACATATATACGTATATAAATATACATACATATATATTTATTATAAGGGTGAGCTTTTATTTTTAGGGAGAGAATGCAAGTGCAGACTGAAGAAAAGTGGTAGTGGTGAAAAAAATTAAAAAGAAGGGAAAAAAAGACCACTGATGAAAAATTTTTAAAAACATACAGGAGAGAGCTGAAGAAAGTTCAGAAGGGGACACAGAGAAGCAAGGCAGCCTTACTGTTACTGTGTTAAATATGATATATAATTTTTTTTAGATTAGCTTATGGGTCAGCTAGGTGGTACAGTGAATAAAGGACCAGCCTTGGAATCAGGAGGACGTGAGTTTAAATAGGGCCTCAGACACTTGACATACTTACTGTGTGACCTTGGGCAAATCACTTGACCCCAGTTGCCTTGTCTTCCCCTGTCCAAAAAAAAAAAAAAAAAAGAGCAGCTGTACATAATTGGAATCCTTGGTTTCCTATAATGAACAAACCTCTTTCTGACTTAGTGTTGGGTTGTTTTGTTGTTGTTGTTGTTTTGGCCCATAACAGTGTCAAGTTCATAATAAAAACAAAATAAATGAAACTTGGTGTCAAGTTCATAAAAAAAGAAAATAAACAAAAAAAAATCTTGACATCTTAAATGTAGACGAAAGTATTAAAACCTCATGATGGTGTCTCACAGCCCACGATGTGTGAATGGTCACAGAATATTGAACGTATCATTTTCCAGAGGAGAAATACATGTTGTTAATAAGTGCCTGAAAAAAATCTCGTCTCATTAATAAAGAGATTCAAGGTAAAACCACTTTTAGATAGTACCTCGCATCAATCACATTGGCAAAAATAACTAAAGGGAATAGAATTCAGGGCTGAGTTGGGAGGCATAAATTCACTGCTAGTCAAATTGCAAACATGACAACAGTGTGCAGTAAAAGTTATAAATTTGATTGTTCCCTTTGACCTAATGTTTTCAATGTTGGAAATATATGATGAAACACCAGCAAAAAGAGAGAGTAATGCACTCACAAATTTTTATTATGACATTATGTGTACTATTAAAAAATTGGAAGCAACTTAAATGTACAGCAATTGCATGTTTAAAGGTAAAAGAAACCTTAGCCGTCATCCCATCCATTTTAGCCCCATCATTCTATGGGCAAGGAAATTTTAGCCCAGCAAGGTGAAGTGACTTTGCTAAAGTCACACAAATAATAAAAACTAGAGAGGACATATAAGGAAGTCGCTATCTGCATTCAGAGAAAGAACCAATAGACCAGTGATTCTCAACCTTCCTAATGCCGCGACTCTTTAATACTCATGTGTGGACGTATCTGCATGTGGGCAGACCCACTTGGAGACAGATAGAGGAACTGTATCTTGGTTACTAAGACCATCAGAAATATGTGTTTTCTGATGGGCTTAGGAGACCCCTGTGACCCTGTGAAAGGGTCATTTGACCCCCAAAGGAGTCGTGACCCACAGGTTGAGAACCACTGTGATAGACTGTGTATATAATAAGTTTACATATATGCACCTATTGTGTCTAATGGTGACCATCTCTAGGGTGAGGTGGGTGGAGGGGGAGAAAGAAAGGAAAAAAGAAATTGATATAACTTTGTTGTATATTTAAAAGGACTAGCATATTGTACATAATAGATCTGCAGCTTCATTTGTGATCATCTTTTCTTATTATATGGTTATGGAAAGTTTTATTCCATAAATTAAAAATAAAATAAATTTAAAAAATAAAGAAGACCAGACCAAGGATTTGAATCAACATTCTCAGTCTATAGATCTTACATTATTTTTGTTGTATTTTACTGAATGGCGAAATAAATAGCGATATATTGATGTAATTAGATACTATAATGTCATAAAGACCAAAAAACATGAAAAGGACAGCACAGTCTTGAAAGACCTTTAGGAATCAGCATAAAAGTGTCTACATTAACCACTGTTTTATAGAAGGAGTGGCATGACATCAGTTGGGGAATGGTTGAACAAGTTGTGGCATATGAATATAATGGAATACTGTTGTGCTATAAGAAATGATGAGCAGGCAGATTTCAGAAAAACCAGGAAAGACTTTCATTAACTGATGCGGAGTGAAGTGAACAGAACCAGAAGAGCATTGTACACAGAAACAGTAACATTGTGCGATGATTAACCTTGATAGATTTGGCTCTTCTCAACAATGCAATGATCCAAGACAACTCCAAAAGACTCATGAAGGAAAATGCTGTCCACTTCCAGAAAAAGACAATGGCGTCTGAATGCAGATGGACACATACTTTTTTCACTTTTTTTTCTTTTTTGTGGCCTTTCACTTTTGTTCTGATTCTTCTTTCACGACATGGCCAATGTGGAAATATGTTTAATGTGAATGAACATATACAACCTATGTCAGATTGCTTGATGTCTTGGGGAGGAGCAAGGGAAGGGAGGGAGAGAGAAATATTTAGAACTCAAAATTTCACAAAAATGAATGTTGAAAACTATCTTTACATATAATTGAAAAAATAAAATACTATTAAGGAAGAAAGAATGGCATAGCCAAAGACAAAGATTGGATGAGGAATCCTCAAGGAAATTTAGGGGCAGTGACTCGATATTAACTGATTTATATGTAAAAAAATTACTAATCAGATTTGACTGCGTCGACGTTGATTGTTAAGTTTTGATAAGATATAGATATAGATATAGATATAGATATAGATATAGATAGGTAGATATAGATATATAGGTCATAGATATAGAACTGGAAGGAATCTTAGATGTCATTGAATCCAAACCTGTTCTTTTCTAAATGAAGAAATTGAGATCCACAGACATTAGACACCTGATCAACATCAATGAGTAATAAATGGCAAAGGATTTAAACCCTGATGCTGAATCTGGAAGTCTTTCTACTTCCCTACATTGCCTCTAAAACCCCTATGCAAGAGGTCTTCAGGTAGTGACTCGGTCACCTCTCATTGGGTCTATTTTCTATGTATTTGCCAAAATAATATTGTGGAAACCCAGTTTTGACCATGTCACTCCCCTGTTCAAGAAGCAAGCAGCTCCCTTGTATAAAATGCAAACTTCTCCACTTGGCATTTTAAACCCTTTTAAATCTGGATCCATTCATAATTTCGTATTTATTTATTTTTAATTATTCTTCTCTGCATATTCTTCAGTTCCATTCAAAAATCAAAACTGTCTGTTTGCTGTTCTCTGACATTACCATTTCACCCCACTTTCTTTCCTTGGTATGAGATGTCCTTCATGCCTAGAATCTACTCCCACATCACTTCTGTGTCTTGGATTTCCAAGAATCCTTTCCTAATCTCCCTAACCAGTGCTCTTTCCCCATCCCAATATATCAGGCATAGACTTATCTTTCTACAGGCTGTAGCCCACTCTTCTCCTCAGTAGAATGTAAGCTCCTTGAGGCCATCCTTTTATTTTTGTATCTTTAATCCTCCCCCACTAATGACTTGCACAAAACTGGTGTTTCATAAATATTTATACATTTATTAGATATGGGCAGAGAATTTCTGTACCTGCTGGACTAGATGACCTGTGAGGACCCTTCTAACTCTGAAATTCTATGACTACCATTCTTGGTATGCCGTAAAGCTTTCTTCCCAATATACTCTGCACTAGAATTTCCCCAATTCCAAAATTCCCCTGATTATAGACAACCTGGAGGTATTGCTTCCAGAAGTGATACAGAACATATATTTCCCCAGAGAAAAAAACTTCATAGCAAAACATTATTATAGATTAATTTCTTATGTGATTCTATACCTATTACCTCATTTTACGTGTATCTTTAGGGAATGGGACTCAGGACAGAGAAGATTTGATTGCAGAAGACTATAGTTTGTTATGACAAACCACACACTATACACTATCACACTCCTTGCATCATGGGAGCCTTTGTTCTTTCACCCTCTTAGGAGGGCCATGTTGCCTTAGCTGGAAAACAGGCCTTGGCATGAAAGGGAAAAGGCCTCTTAGCGCTGAGGATGACTTTTCATTCTCTTAGGAAAGGCTGGTGGATGCGCTTTTATTGGATTCTCTCCACACCATCTTGCAACGAGCTTCTGTCGATCCATTTGGGAACTTCACATACTTCAAACTATGTTTCCCGTGAGGGGAAAAGAGTGCTGAACTCTTTTCTATAAGGAGAATTAAAAATGATCAAATCTCTTGACAAAAATATGTTAGGTTTGTAAGGAGAAGAAAAAATATTTCTCCTCCGCTTCTCATTTCCCTAATGGTTTTATCAGTATCCAGGGGTCCATAAGAGGTACTTTAGACTTCATTCAATCTTGCAGTGCCTGGAGAAAGCAGCAAGTGCTGTGTTGGGATAAAATTAGCTGGAAGAATCCAGAAATTAATTTCCTTCAAGAGGAGATTGGTGTGCCTGACCAAATACAGCAGAATATTGCTCGATGTAATATTGCTTGTGAAATTGGGGAGCAGCCTTTTTCCTCAAGCACTTGGAAATGATGATTAAATTCTTTTTATTGTTCTTATTCAGTCACTTCAGTTGTATCTGACTCTTCATGACCCCATTCAGGATTTTCTTGGTAGAGATACTCGAGCGGTTTGCCGTTTTCTTCTCTAGCTTATTTTACAGATGAGGAAACCAAGGTAAACAGGGTGAAGTGACTTGCCCAGGGTCACACGCTAGTGTCTGAGGCCGGATTGGAACTTAGGTCTTCCTGACTCTAGGCCTGGCATTCTGTCCGCTGTACCACCTTGCTGCCCCAGTTGAAATTCTTCATCTCATGTACTTTAGCATCTGATTAGGGGATCTAACCTCCCCAGGACCCTGACCCAGAACCATTTCTCATCCTTTTCTGAAATGAGCTGTGGATGCTGGATGTCAGGTCCCCAATGTCTCGGCCTTATCCAGATTGAAGGACAATGTAAGGATGAATGAATAGGGACTTAATTCCTGACTACCTAATTCCTCAGCCATAGCTTTAAATAGTTCATAAAATTCTTATTTTCCCTTTTAGCTTAGGTTTCTTTGGCAATAAAGGAAAGATTTGCTGTCCTTTGGCACTGACTCATATAAACTTTTAAAAGGACAATACCGAGCTGTGCGGATGCTTGTAATTCACCCTACTATACTATTCTAGACCCGTCCCAGGAGTTTGTGGTAGCCCCCCCCCCCTTGTGTTGAATTTGTTCTAATAGAAAGCCCCCTAGGGTCAATGAATCAGCTCTTTCCAGTCAGATTAAGTTTTACACTCTCATGGCCTATGAGGCGTTTCCTTGAGCTGTCAACAGGAATATTCCTGGGGCTGGGACAGCTGCCTCAGCAGAATGCAGAGGCACTCCCTATTTGTGGCATAGTAGGGTTTGTGATTTTTTTTCTCTGACTAATACTATAAATTAAATATCTGTGTTTAAAAAATACTCTCTCCAGGCCATGTTTTCCAGGTTTGGGGCCTCTTCTGCTTGACAGAATTCAAAGAGAAATCACCGGCTCATTTCTCCTCGAGCTAGGTTTTTGAAAAACATATTTGATAGATCATATTTGAGTTAAACAAAGCTTTCTTTCTGCAAACAGGAAGGACTTTCTAAGATTTCCTTTGCAGATGTCCCAACATAGTATCTCAGAATTGGAAGGACAATTAGGGATCATCTAGGCCAAACCCTTCCTGATGAGATAACATATCCCTGACAAGAAGCCATCTAGCCTCTATTTGGGTAAGGCTTGTGGTAAGGAGCTCATTACTACATGAAAAAATCCCTTCCCACTTTTGGATATCTATAATTGTTTAAAATAGTATTTTATTTTTCCAAATAAATATAAAAACATTCAATTTCAATATTGATTTTTTAAAAAAAGTTTTGAGTTCCAAATTTTCTCCCTTCCTCCCCCATCAGTCCCTCCCTAAGACGGTAAGCAATGTGATGCAAGTTATACATGTGCAATAATGTAAAATGTATTTCTGTATTAGTCGTGTTGTGAAAGGAGAAGCAGGCCAAAAGAAAAGAGCCATGAAAAAAATAAGGGAAGTGAAATCAGTCTGCTTTGATCTGCATTTGGATTCCATCAGATCTTTCTCTGGATATGGATAGCTTTTTTCATCATGCATCCTTTGGAATTATCTTAGATCCTTGCCTTGCTGAGTTAGGTCATTCATAGTTGATCATTGCATGACATTGCTGTACAATTATTTTTGTGTACAATTTTTTTCCTGGTTCTGCTCCCCTAATTCAGCATCAGTTCATATAAGTCTTTTCAGGTTTTTCTGAAATCCACCTGTTCATCATTCCTTATTGTACAACAATATTCCATTATATTTATATACTACAGCTTGTTCAGCCATTCCCCAAATAATGGGGATCTCCTCAATTTCCAGTTCTTGACCACCACAAAAACAGTTGTTATAGATATTTGTGTACATATAGATTAGACAGCTATCACTGTAAGACACTTTTTCATTCTCTTCGGTTTAAATATGTCTCTTTGTAACTTCCGTGTATTACTCCTAATTCTGTCTTCTGGAGACAATTTTTTAAGTCTGACTCTCTGTAGTTCTTCTGATGCTTGAAGACAATCCTAATTCCTTTGCTCTCTCCTCTAGTATTTTCCTCTTCAATTTAAACATTTCCTGGAACTTCAACAAGCCCTCATGTGGAAGGGTTTTGATACCCCTCATAAACCTTGTCATTTTCCCCTAGATGAGTTCCATCTCTTCCATGTCCTTAAAATGAGGTGCCCAAACAGGGAAGCAGTCCTCCACAGATGGTCCAACCACATCTGGGAAGAAAACTGAGGACTCTGTCACTTTCTTTCAAATTGTATTGCATCCTTCAATGTCTTATGCTGACCACTTGTCATGTCTCACTGTTGACTCATATTGAGTGTGTAGTCCTGTAAAACTCACAGACTTTGTCCAGCTGGGCTGCCCCAAACATCGCAGAATCACAAAACTTACTTCAGCTGTCACTGGCAATATCATGATTAACAATTGTTATCTCCTGGTTTTAGGAATTGGAGTGGGGGAAGAATAAAGGAAAAACTCAACTCTTCATGATTGTTTTTGCTCTCAATAAAGTCATCCATCTTCCATAAAATGTGGATTAAGGAGGTAAATTTTCATGGGGATAGGGAAGGAAACCCTTGATCTAAAACTGTGATCTGTGATGGTTGGACTGGATTGAGGAAGTGGTTTTCTAGTCACTAATGGGTTCAGACCTCTTTGATTCAGAAGTTACTTTTTTCCCCCCATCAGGGTTTATTATCAAGATGGCAAAAAAAAAGTATTTTCACATATATGGGAGAAAAGTCAAGGAAACTCAATTGCTTTCTATTGAAAAGTCACATGATTAGGTGTATATATCTTGACTTGACCAGCAGTAATAGACAGGCATTCAAAACCCAAATCTGATTTTTTTTTCTCTTGGTCTTATGTTCTAACCTAGCTGAAAAAATAAGAATATCTCCTGGTTTGTACTCCTCTGCTTTTTTTTTAATTTTCCCCTGTGATTGGGCAGAACAGAGTTCCTCTCTCTCTCTCCCCCCCTCTCCCTCACTCTCTTTATCCCTATCTCTCTTTTTCTTTATGTTTTTCACCCTGTCTTTCTTTTCTTCTGGAGGAAAGAGACATAGCAATATAATGGGTACTCTACTTCTCCAAGGACATACTTACCTAAAAATCTATTCTGGTGGGGAGAGGAGCAACTAGCAGTCTTTTCCCTTTCTTTCCTTTTTTTCTCTTCTTTGTCTGGTAGGGCCTAGAAAGTATATGTGGTTTTCTGTCCAAGGAGGCCCCACTGGACCTAAGATAGATATTGATTGCTAATCCTCGGCCATGCTTTTTCCAAGTATAATTGCATTCCTCATATTTTTAGGATTATTGTTAAGGATTCTATTTTCATTATATAGGAATCATTTTTGATAGAGTTGTATGTTTTTACTGAGCTAGGAATTAGCCTTTATCTTATAGTCTATGTACTCAGTAGGTTTCAACTTACGCTGGATTTGTATGTTCCTTGCTGAGCTACGAATTCCTGTTAAGGTTCATGGGCTCCACGGCCGATGTAGGCTTTTCTTTATGGGTTTCAGTTGCCAGATGCTGCCATTGCTGCCCTTAAAAGATGACAAGAGTTCTGGCCCCCACAGCTATGGGGCAAAAGGAGGCTTAAAGCCGTCCACAGCCATGCCTTTGAACCTGGATCTGTTAGTAAGTTACTTATTAAGTGCCCACTGTATGACAAGCTTTGTACTACATGTTGAGAAAGCAAAAAGAGGCAAAGGACAGTCCTTGCCTTTCAAGAATTCCCAGTGTGATGGATCTGATCCCAAACCCCATCTACAACACTGATGACCGGTGGTCATCCAGTCTTCACTTGAAGGCATCTGGTGGAGGGCACTCACTGATACCAGGGTAGTCCAGTCTCCAGGAGATGGATTTAATTGTTAATAAGCTTTTTCTTTTGTTGTTGTTCGGTCATTTCATTTGTGTCCGACTCTTTTTGATGCCATCTGGGGTTTTCTTGGCAGAAATACTGGAGTGGTTGGCCATTTCCTTCTCAGTTTACAAATGAGGAAACTGAGGCAAACAAGGTTAAGTGACTTGCCCAGGGTCACACAGCTACTAAGTGTCTGAGGCCGGATTGGAACTCAGGTCTTCCTGACTCCAGGCCTGGTGCTCTATTCGCTATATCCACTTTGTTTCCCTAAAAAAATAAAAATAAATAAAATAAAAGCTTTTCTTTGGTTAGAATCTAAATCTGCCATCTATGACTTCTGCCCAGTGTTCCTTGTTCTTCCTCCTGGGGTCAAGCAGAATGAGCCTAATTCTTTTGTGTACATCCCAGCCCTTCAAATATTTGAAGATAATTCAGTCTTTAAGTCTGTCAGTCAACAAGCGTTTTTTAGGCACCTATAATATGCTAGGTCCCTGGTAAGCAGTGGGGCTACAAAGAAAGGGAAATGAGGTTCCTGCTCTCAGGGGGCTCACATTCTAATGGAAAAGAACACATGGACACAACTGTGTTCAGACAAGATAAAGAAGGGTCCATTGGGAGTGATCTCAGGAGATAGAAGGCAGGGGGTACCCCCAAAAGCTTTGGCAGGAGGTAGACTTTGAGGTGAGTCTTAAAGGAGGCTGGGGACCACAGGAGGTGGGTGGGAGGAAAGCATTCCAGATGTGGGGGGGGGCAGTGGGAAATGGAGTGTGGTTGGAGGAACAGCAAGGAAACCAGTGTTGCTAGAATGTGAAGTATTTGTAAGGAAGTAAAATATATGAGGATCCCTTCACTGGATTGTCATCTGGCTTGATCTTGAGACCCCTTGCCATATGCATGGCAGTAGGGTCAGCTCAGCAGCTTGAGCTAGCTTCGTCTTTATAAGCTGACCAATGGAAGCCTCAGACAGGGAGAGAAGCTGGTGTCTTCAGCAGAGCTCTTGGTGGTTAATGTCGGCCTTCGTGGTCCAAAGATCAATTACCCCTTCTTCTTGATTTTCATTCCATATGCATTCTGCTTGGAAGGGACTCTCTCTATGCCCCATTTCCTCAATTTTATTTTAGTGGCATCTTACCCGTTGCCCAAGGCCCGGTTCTGTATCAAGAAATATTTCTTAAATCAATGAATGAGTGAATAGTTCTAGAGTGGGATAAGGATGAGAGACAACCTTGTGAAATGAATGAATTGTAAGACTTAGATTTAGGAAGACCTGGATTCTAATCTTGCCAGTCCCTTAACCTTTCTCTATCTTAATGTCCTCATCTGTAAAATAAGACATTAATAATGACACCTATCAGGGTTGTTCTAAAAATCTGATGATTTAATGTGTGGAAAGTGCTTTGCAAATCTTAAAGCACTTTGTAAATGTGATTTATTATTACTACTATTGTGCTTTTTTTCAAAGAACACTCTGGTAAGTGTGTTCTCTTGCAAACTCTAACTTGCGTTTTCATAAGTAATCCATATAGCGACCAGCCTCGTGAGGTTTGAGTGTTTTTTCTTGTCTCTCTCTTCCCCTCCCCTCCCTGCCGTGTCTGCTCCTACAGACCTTGGATTCTAAACTTCTGGAAACCTTTGTGAATAATTTATAACCTTTTATTACCCGTTGCTCCACTCCCTTTGGGGAAATGAAGAGAAACATTTTTCTTTTACAGTTTACTCTCCCATGAACTGAGACCCAGTTGGCTTCAGGCATAAGCAAAGATTTACAGTCATGGAAGCCGTCCTTTGGGGAATGGTTGATTGACCCATAGTTTTGATTAGACAAAATATTTCCCCCTAAAAAAGCCGGTTCACTGTTAAGTTAGTAATGGAACAGTGAGAATGTGGCTTTTTATTGTCTCAAGGCACAATCCTGCCCTTCCCAGTCTTTCTCTTGGATGCTTTATGGGGATGATTTTCTTCTTTGTAGTAGTTAAATTCTGTTATCGGGTGACCAATTTTTGTTCCTAATTTAGACTTTTGGGGTGGAAGAGAAGGCAGAGAATGTTAGTCCATGACTGTAGAGCCTCATGCAATGTCCATCCAAGGACCGTGGGCATCTGATGGGACTTATATTGTGGCAGGGAGCCTATTGGTCATGATCTTTTTTTAATTGCTCAGCTGGGCAGTGAACATCCAGGAATTATGACTCCTCTCACTTGTTTGCCAGAGAACCGATTCCAGGTCAATGGATCATATAATTACGCATTTAGAACGAGAAGGGACCTTAAGGGCCATCTTGTCCAAACTCTTCCCACATATTGTTCTTACTTTTCTTCTTGAAAATATATTATTGAGAGTCCTTTTTAATTTTTTCCTTCTTTATAATTAAAAGTTATCTATTTTATTTTGAACTTAAGACATAAAACAAGTATTTCCTTAATATAGTAGAATGGGAGGGAAAAAGATGACTGCACATGAAACTACAAATCTACTATGCTGAGCTTCCTATTCCTTTAAAATATATAATAAAATTTTTGTGCAACTTTATTTTTTTCTTCACTCCCTCCCACCCCATCCTAGAGATGGTTACCATCATATACAAATATATGTGTATATGTAGATATGCATACATGTATATTATATATCTATATAAAATATATATGTAAAACCATTCTCTCTACATTTCTATTTATCAGTTCTTTCTCTGGATGCCCATAGTATCTTCCTTCATGTGTCCTTTGTAGTTAAATTGAGTATTTACAATAATAACTGAATATTTACAATACAAACTTGGAGTGACTAAGGTGTTCTTAACTCCAAGTTGATCTTAAACCAGCATGGCTGTTACTGTATACAGTGTTCTCTTGGTTCTGCTCATTTCACCCCTCATTATTTCGTGCAAGTCTTTCCATGTCTTTCTAAGATTGTCGAGCTCATCATTTCTTATGGCACAGTAGTACTACATCATGACCTGTGTCATACCTTGTTCAGTCATTCCCCAGTTGATGGAGTGTCCCCTCTGTTTCCGCTTCTTTGCCATCACAAAGAACTGCTATGAATATTTTAGACTTTTTAAAAATGTCATTCTTACATTCCCAAGTATTTACCACCTCCTGTACCCCATAGAGCCCTCATTTATCACCAAATAAAAGTATGTAAGTGAAACAAATCAACATTTTAGCTGTGTCTGACAAATACTCCTTAGTTCAGTTTTCCTGTCTTTCTGCTCGCTACCTCAGATGCTACTGGAGATGTCTTGGTCATTGCTGTGATTAAAATACTGAAGTCTTTCATTGTTGTCTGCTTGTAAATGACTGCAATCATCATCTACATCACAGTTAAGTGGCATGATGGATAGAGCACTGAGCCTGGACTCAGGAAGACCTGAGTTCAAATCCAGCCTCAGACAGTAACTAGCTGTATGACTCTGTCCGAGTCATTTAAACCTCTGTTTGTCTCTGGTTTTTTATCTGTAAAATACAGAGAACAAAAAGCATCGCTTTTCCAAGATTGTTGGGAGGATTGAGTGAGAAAATATTTCTAAAGTGCCTTATAAACCTTAAAATGCTATATAAATACTAGTTGCCATGATCATTGCTGTTTTCCGGAATAGCTGGACCATTTCTTTTTTGTCGTTATTCCATCATTTTGGTCATGTCTGACTTTTTGTGACCCCATTTGGGGTTTTCTTGGCAGACACAGTGGAGTAGTTTGCCATTTCGGTTTTTAGCTCAATTAACAGATGAAGGAACTGAGGCAAACAGGGTGAATTGACTTGCCTAGGGTCCCACACAGATGTCTGAGGCTAGATTTGAGCTCAGATCCTCCTGGCTCCACGGTCCATGTTCTACCTTCTGCTCCACCTAACTGCTCCTTACAGAGTGCTGTGTTGTCCGCCTTGAAAGAATGCATGAGAACAGAGGTAGGTTTTTTGGTCCTCGTATTCTTAGCTCTTGCACAGTGCCTGACTTGCAGAAGAACCCCTCATAAGTGTTTGTTGAGTGACTAAGTGGTCATATTCAGATCACCCATTTTACCACTGAGGGTCATCCAACAGTAAATTGAGAGCTAAAGGTCATCCAATTTAACCCTTTCATTCTGTAGCTGAGGAACATGAGAGCTGTAGGAGGGACGTGACTTCTCCAAAGCCATTGTGTTTGTATGTAAGGATTGGCCAGCTTAATAATAATTCCAAAAGCTTATTATTTTCTGGAAGGCCTATCCTGATCCCTCTCTTCTCTCTGTGCTCCTACCCACTACCTTGTTACTTTGCATAGTAGATTATAAGAACTCAGAGGGCAGGAATCAATCCATTTTGATATCACCGATGCCTAGCGCCATGCTTGGCATACAGTAAGTGTTTGATAAATGCCTGTTGAACAAATAAACAAATGAATGGATCAATGAAACAAATTTCTTCTTTTTCTTTCTGGGAAGCTGATTAGTAGATACTCTTTAACAATTAGTCTAAAAACAGCCTTCATTTGTGAGAAGGAGCTGTCCCAGGGAGGCCAAGCCGCCTGCTGTCATCTTGTTTTCTTGGGAAATCTGAAATATATAATGTTTTGTGGGAAAGGAGCAAGCAGCTCTCTCTCGTTGTCTACCTGGCATTATCCTGAACCTCACTCTCCATTTGCAAAGTTGTTGAAGTGAACTCATTTTCCCAGCAGAGAAAACACAATTTCTTTGTATCTCAGCAGCTAGGGAGCCCAGAGAGGGGAACTGTACCTGTCATTGAAGTCATAGGTTTCCTAGTCCCTGGTCAGAACGTCTGTCTGTATCTCAGGGCAAATTTTCTTTAAGGCCAAAACAAATAGACCAGAAAGAAGTCTGATCCTCCGGTGTCTGACCTCAGGGTGAACAAAAACCAGAGCAAAATCAGACCACAACCTCTAGGAAGTCATGGGGCTAACCCTTCTTCTGGGATCCCCAAATAATTAGTTTTGCAAAGAGCAAATTCAAATCCGAACTCCCCTCCGGCAGTTTTCAGTGTCCAAACAAACAAGCCACTGGAAAGAAAAGAATCAGCTATGCAGAGAGTGCCAAGTTTTCCTTTGATTCTGGGTCCTTAACTTGAGGCCTCTCCTCCACAGCTGACCCCTGCTGCCTCAGGAACCCTAACCACCTGTAGCAAGAGGACATTTTTACCTAATTAGAAAGTGGGACATTTTTTAATTTCTCTAAGTATTCGCCTGTCTCTTTTAATTGACCAGTTTTGCTGTCATATAATTGTCCACAATAGCTTCTAGCAATTTCCTCTTCATCTATCAGGATTTCTGGTTTTTCTCTTTTTTACATTAGTGCTTGTTTTTCCTTTTTTTTATATCAAGGTAGTTAATATTTTGCTGATTTTTATTTACATATTTATTTATTTATTTAATAATTTCTCTAATTATTAAATAATTTATTTAATTCTTAAAATAATATTTTATTATGTAGTCCTTATCTAAAGTAACTCCTAATCTTATGTAGTACCTCAATGAGTCTTTTTGTTTTCAGTTTTGTCTATCTCTTCTTTTATCTTCAAAATTTCTGTTTTGTATGTTTGGCCTTTTTTCATTGCATGCTCGTCCACTCATTCTTTGTTTCTCTCTTGCTCAGAGATTATTTTCCCCACTGAGCCCTGCTCTGATAAGTTTTAGTTTGTTGTCTCATCGCTATAATTGTCTTGAATAAAAATACAAATTGGTTTTTTTTATAATTTTTTATCCCACAATAATTTAGAATTATTTTGTTTAGCATCCATTAAGATGTAAATCCTTTCCTTTAATAACAGGTATGGATTGTAATTTTTATTATGCTGTCATCAATACAAGATGTGTTTTAATGACTCAGCTTTTCTCCATAAGTTTACAAGTATTTATATCCTAGTAAATGCTCAGTCGTTTGTTATACATCCTTGTTGACTGGTTGATAAAAGTGTCGTGCACAGATGGGAAGTATACACATTTCTTGAGATTCCCTTTCAGTAATTTCCAGAGATCTAGAATATCTCACTTTTCTAAACTTCTGTTCAACTCTTCAGGCTTTGTCTTGATTAAAGTGAGCTATTTAGCTCCCCCATGGATACCATTTGCTGTCTGTTACTTCTTGTAGGTCAGCTTTTCCTTTTGATATTTATTTTCTGTCGTATAAGGAGAAGCTATATGGCTCAGTGGATAGAGAGCTGTTCTTGGAGCTAGGAAGACCTAAGTTCAAGTCCCTCTAAAAACATATACTGGTAGACACATCTAGGTGCCTCTAGTGGGTAGAACATTGGATTTGGACTCAGGAGGACCTGAGTTCAAATTCTGCCTCATGCTTACTAACTATATCATCTTGGGCAAGTCATTAAACCTTTCTCAGACTCAGTTTCCCCATATGTAAAATAAGAAGAGTAAGTGGGTGGCTAGGAGGCACAGTAAATAAAGCACTGTCCCTGGAGTCAGGAGGACTTGAGTTCAAATCTGGGTCTCAGACACTTAACACTTACTAGCCTTGTGACCTTGGGCAAGTCACTTAACCCCAATTGCCCTGAAAAAAGGAAAAAAAAAAGAGTAACAGCCATTGCCTCAAAAGGAAGTTGTAAGGATCAAATGCAATAACAAGTGAAAAGTTCTATATAACTTATAGAGATAAAATATATTAAATATATGATAAATAAGCTAAGATGGCAAGTGGCAGAAAAGGTACCCACTTGTGTTGGCAAAGGTAGCTCTCTATGGCAATGAAATCAGTGGTTCAGCCCAGATCCCTATGCCTGTTATATTGGAGCTGATAGCCTGTTAGACACAGTGTTTGGTGAATAGTCAGTACATGATAAGTGGTTATAGAATTGTAGACAAGTCAGTCTTATGGGCCTTAATGAATGGGTGTCATAATATCTATTAGAATATAAGTCCTGTGTGGTCATGATCTATTTTTTGTATTTCATCACATTCTTCAGTACTTATCACAGTGCCTGGGACATAGAAATCTCTTAAAAAGTATTTACTGACTTACTGACTGATTTAATTTTATTCTCTTTGATTCCTTGAAGCATAAAAACGTCCTTACTTTTCTGTTTTTGCCATGTTTGTTTTTACCATTAACTTTTTATGAGATTACGATTGCCTGATTTTGGGATTCAGCTAAAGTCTACTAGACTTCATCCCCAGTGTTCATCTGAACTCTGTGTGAATCTTATCTTTGACCGTGAGTGGAGTTTTTGGATGATCTATTCCACCAGAGTGTGGTTGTTTGGGGAGATGAGCCGTGAAGCCTTTGCAGGGGTAGCGCCTGAGGCAGATGGTGATTAGACTTGATAGTGTTTGGCTATTTTTGATTTTTGGTTTGGTTCAGTTTTGTATTGCTCTGGGTAAAGAAAGAGCCCCCACCAGAATGTGCCTGGGAAAAAGAATAGACATGTGAGCTGGAACAGTTGGAATTCAATTTACCCTGGCCTCCTAAAGGTGGAACCATTAGAAAAATAGTCTTGTCCTCTATTCCCCCATTCTCAAATATATACCTTATTTCATTGAGAGAGATTTTTTACATTAGGACTTCTACCAGAATGTGAAGGAAGAGTCATAGTAAGAGTGAAAGGTCTTCAGAATGTCTTTTCTCATTTTAAGGTGTAAAATCTGTATTCTCTCTATGAAGCCTGGTTCCAAGTGATTTGTATGAGACAGAGACATAGCTAGAGAGGGAGGGAGGGAGGGAGTGAGGGGGGGAGGGAGAGAGGAGGGAGAGAGAGAGAGAGAGAGAGAGAGAGAGAGAGAGAGAGAGAGAGAGAGAGAGAGAGAGAGAGAGAGAGAGAGAGAGAGAGAGAGAGAGAGAGAGAGAAAGAGAGAGAGAGAGAGAGAGAGAGAGAGA
>CM053599.1:19528340-19538409 GCA_028646575.1 Pseudocheirus occidentalis | reverse complement strand
ACAACTCAGGCTGCTCATGTGCCTCTTCAGCAATAACTGAACTTGCTAACCTACTTAGCAAGAATAATTCATTAAAATGGAAAAGTAAAAGATGACTCCTCCTTCTCTAGCTTGGCCCCTGACTTCTTTTCCACTTCTTCTTGGGGAGCAGTGGCCTCAAAGTATCCCAGAATCTACATTTATGGGAGCCTAAGTTGTGTCTCTCCTCTTCCACTTGGGTTTATCTGAAAAAGCTGATTTCACAGTGTTTTACGCGGCCTTCCCCAGGTGTTTTTACTCTGTATTATTTTAAGTTTACACAAGGCCCTTGGGGATTTCTGCCTGGCTTGGAGTTTGTCAATTGCCGTGTGCTCCAGGATCATCAATGTGCTCTTGGCCTCTCTCAAACACGCCTGCTGAGCAGTAGCATCCTTTCACCGGGGGCTTTGCTAAGTTTCATTCATCCTTGGTTTCATTTCCACCAAGTTCTGCCAGGTGCTAACCCCAAAGTTGTTCTAAAGTAAGCAGGGGACAGGCTCTCTCAATCCTCCCTTGACCCACACTTCCTCGGCATGGGGTTCTCCTGATCCCAGCCTCCCTGAGACATTCATCCCTCCCTTTGTTCTCAGATGGGAGCAGTGACTTATCCCCCTGGTCCAGCGTTAAGCTCCTGGCTCCTCAGGGTGGAACTGAGGACTCCAGTCTTGCTGATCACAAAAGGCAGCCAGCTCCCCCCCTCCTTTTTTTTAGGTGAAAAGCATGGCGTTCCATCAGTTTCAACTGTTAAAGCATTATTGCAGGAGAGACACAAAAGGCTAATTTTACAAAGCACAATAGCCTGGGCTGGTGTAGCGAACATTTGATGGACTTTGGCTTACTAATGGCTTCAGCTGCAGGGGGAAATCCTTTTAATCAAGAAGAATGGATGGGAATGAAGAGAACAACTTACTGCTTTGAAAAGGGGAAAATGCCGTCTAATGGGCCTACTTTGCTCTGCTCCCCACCCCCAGAATGCTCAGGACCCCTTTTGATTTCTGCCTCCCATTCCCCTGGCATGCGGCCCCGTGGGCTTGGCATTTGTTTTATTATAAGATTCTGCAGGCGGGAACCTTGCTTCTGGAAGGGCCAGCCCCTAGTACTCTGCACTGAGAAGGGTGGGAGATGGTTAAGGGCTTTTATCAGTGGAAAAAGAAGGGGTGCTGAGCCAAAGGAGTGTGGGTGGAATCCAGGTTCAATCTGGATGATATTCCGATGTCCCAGTTGGGCTTTTAGAATATCTTAGTAGTAGGTGGCATCTATCTGTGTGATCTTTTTAAAACTTTTATCCACCAATACTAATAGTCATATGTATATGTATATATATATATATGAATTATACACACATATACATTCACATTCTATAGATCAATACTGTATGTGTATATGTAATTATATATGTGTATGTTTATATATATTACATGCAAGTATGCATAGTTACCTACTCCTATGACTGCCTTTCAGACTTCTGATTACACACACATGTATACACACAGGACATGTATGTAGAGACATCCATATGTACGTCTATCTGTATGGAGACATCTATATGAAGATGTATAAAATAATTTACAGGTAACCTCATCTGATCCTCCCAACAACCTCTGGAGGTAAGTGCTATCATTGTCTTTGTTTTAAAGATGTACAGACACATAAAGGCTGTGACTGGCCCAGGGTCGCAGAGCTAATAAATATCTGACATGAGGTTTGAGCTCATCTTCCTGATTCTGCATCAGTCAATCATCCAGGAAGCATTTCTTAAGCACCTACTGCATACCAGCATGCTAAGCATTCGTGATGCAAAGAAAGGCAGAAGCCAGCCCCTGTCCTCGGGGAGCTCCCAGTCTAATGGCAGAGACAACATGCAGATATCTATGTACGGACCAGATGGACACAGCACAAATGCACAAGAGAGCTTAGGTCTGGGGCATTCTCTACTAACTTCCCAGCTGCGTAGTACTTCATGAACATTCTCTCATGTGCCCCTCACACTAATGCCGTACACGTATTGTTACCACCTTTCAATAGACGAGCACGATGAGCCACAGAGAAGTTAAGTAACTTGCCCAAGGTCACACAGTCAGTGGCAGAAGAAGGACTTCCTGAGCAAGTCACACCTCCCACATCTACTGCAGTGGTGAGACCTTTGACCTGACCTCCTTGGGCATTCAGCTTCCTCTTCTATAAAATGAAGATGGGGTTGGCAGCCTCCGAAGGTCTTTCCAGCTCTGGAGCTATGACCCTATGATCCTCTGCCACGTTGGCTCTTAGGTCAGTTCACTTTGGAGTCAAACTGGCTCATTCATTGTGGTGATGAAGAAAATTTTTATTTGGTTTAGCAGTGGAAAGGGTATCATTGGAGACATGTAGACCCCAAAGAGCAGGTAATCTGGCCATGTGCATCGCTCTCTGTCTTTGTCTCTCTGTCTCTCTGTTTCTCTGTGTCTCTCTGTCTTTCTTTCATACAAAAAAAAGTGTATGTATATTGTTAATAGGAAATCACAACATCATGAGACATGTGAAAAACCAGGTTTATGGCAAGAGAAATGAGCATGCATGTGGAACCCAAAGGGCTACAGTCCTTATAGAAGCTAAATTGCAGAATGTGCATCTTTAGGTGTACATATAAGTACATACCATGTGCATAAACATTTTTGTATGCAGTTGTGTAAAATATAAATGAGCATATGCATGTGATGATGTGTGCCAATGTCTACACACCTACATGTATGTGCTATGTAGACTATGTGCATTTGTATATATGTAAACATATGAGTATACGTTATACCTCTATGAATATGGATATGCTTTTTTGTACACACAAGTACCATAGAAAGATTCAAGGATAACTGGTGGAAGCCCCCTTGCTCATCTACTGTCCAGAATGAAGCGGTGAGGATGGATTTGGGGAAGTACCCCCATTAAGGAGGAGCCAGAATTCCAGCCTCAGTGGATCTGTTCTGTTCTTTCTAGCTTTTAGTTTGTGTTTAAGTCCCATGAAAGTCTCTGATTAAGCATCAGTCATACAAAAAAAGGGGGCACTCTATGTTGTTGACAGCAATGACAGACAGCACCACCAAGCATTTATCAAGTATTTATCCAGTATTAGCCATAATTCTAACCTCTGGAGGGATGAATGCAAGGAAAAAAGAAGCACAGTCCCTGCCCTCAAGAATCTTACATTCTGGTGTGGGAAGACAACATACAGCAGGGGAGCCCCGAAGGGTGTGGTTGAGGGGGAAGCTAGCTGTGGGAGCATGGGAGGGAAGCCTGGAGAAAGAGGAATGTTCAGTCTGAGCCCTTCCCCCAAGCGGAGGTTCTAAAGAGAACTCACCAATGGAAGAAGGTGATACAGGAAGAGAGGAAAAAGGCATGGAAGGGGAATCCAGAGAATTAGGGATGGCTGCTCCAGGCCATTGCCCCAAATGGGAATTTCTTAGATGGAATAAGAACAGAGTAATTTCCTCAGTAGCTGAGGTTGGCTTCTCAGGGTGACTTCCTTCTAAAGTATTCCCATCGCAGAGATGCAACCAAGCCTTTGAGAAGGTTTCTCAGAGGTTCATAAGATCATAGATTTAGCTTTGGAAAGAACTGGTCATTATACAGACTGGAAAACTGAGACCCAGGAAGGATAAATGGCTTCACTAGGTAAGGGCTGCAGAAAAGTGAGAAGTGTGGGCAAGAGCATTATTTTTTCTGTTCTGTAAAGTATGCAGTGGACTTTCACCATTTAATGTCATTGGCTGATTTTCATTTTTATAAACTCATCAGATCATCAATCTAGAACTTGGAAGGGAAATTAGAAGAGTGAACGCCTTCTAACGCCTTTATTTTCCAAAAGAAGACACTGAGCCTCAAAACGGTTCATTTACTTGTCCATGATCACAAAGGTAGTAAGTAAGTAGTAAAAGCTGATATTTTCCTCTTTCCAAAATCCAGAGCTCTTTCTGCTGCAAAGTTGTGGGCCTTGTCCCCTCCTGTAGACTGAATTTTGTCTTCACTAGGCAGGAAGTCATTAATCCCAGTCCTGTTACTTTATCTGTAATGGAGAGAGAGACAGAGAAACAGAGAGAGAGACAGAGAAAGAGAGAGAGAGAGAGAGAGAGAGAGAGAGAGAGAGAGAGAGAGAGAGAGATGTTAAATAGATGTTGAAAGATTAGGGTTGAAAAAACCTTTCTTTTGGTCGAGAGATGGAGGCTGTGGCTATGGGCTCACATGTGCAGCTACTGTGGCTTTGTTTTTATGTCATTCTTGGAGGCTCAGATTTGCAGAACATCTGCTCACCAGAGCTGGATGGGGGTTTTACATAGATAGAATCAGCGATCAGCCTCCCCTGCCCAAGTTATCAAGTAGGGGTATGATATTTCATATATATGTGCATGTGTATGTATATGTGTGTGCATGTGTGTGCATGTATGTATATGTGTACGTGTATATGTGTCTGTGTGCACACATGCGTGTATGTGGATATAATATACTATACATGTGTATATGATAATATATTATATATACAGAGAAATATAGAGAGATATATAATATACAAATGTATACATGTAGATGTCGATATGTGTATATACACAAGTATCAATATATAAGTAACTTAAAAGGCATAATATATGTATTTATGTATGTATGTAGGGTACTATCTATACACATACTTACACATATAGTAATAACATAAGAATAAAAGGCACATATGTGTATATACACACAATCATACATATGCCTTTTCATACACCGGTGATTCATATAGTGCTATGAGATATACCTATGTGTGTATACAATACATATATACACACCTATACATACACAGCCATATATACATGTGTAGGTACATGCATGTACACACACGCACACACACATGCGTGCACACACACACACACACACACACACACACACCTAAAAGGGTGACAGGACAGGGGAGATGGAAGGTTCTTAGTGATCATTTCTCTGTCCTTGGTTCGTTCTACTTCCCACAAACAAGTCCTCCAGCTCAGGTAATCTTTTGCTGACTTTCTGGTGAAGAAAGAAAGACTCTGAACCTGCTGAGTGGGGCCATGCCGTTGCGTTGGCCACCACCCATCACTGAACAGTAACAATCTTGAAACCATTTGCATTTCCCCCATACTCAGGTAAGCCCTAGCATGGGCTTTGTTTGACAAATTATCATGTTCCCACAGCAACATATTTTGGAAAAGGCTCAGCACTCTGTTCCCTTTTCAGCACTGGGGTTTTTTCATGTGATCTGCATTTTAACACAAGGAGCAGGGTCTCTTTCTTCTTTTGTCCATTGTTAGTTCCTCCCCACCCCCATAACTGGTTGCCAGGGCAAGTCAAGTACCAGCAGCCTAAGGGCAATGGTGCCACATATCACAGCTTCTAGGGTGGACCAGTGGTTGGGATGTTATCAGATGAGTGCTGCTCAATGCAAATGGACCCTCTGTGCAGCCTCATAAACTGGGATGGTTGATATTATGTTCCTAATATTAGCTCACCATTCGCACAGCCATTCTCTGGCAGTATTAGGTCTAAATCAATAAAAGCCACCTGGAAATAAAAAAAAAAAAGATCTTCTGTAGCCACTTAGCATTGCAATGCACCATCAATTCTCCCTCCTTCCTTTTTCTTTTCATTCTTTCTCTTTTCTTGCTTCTCTTCCTTTTTTCTTTCCTTTCATCCCTCCTTCCCTCCTCCTTCCCTTCCCTCTCTTAGCTTATCCCTCTCTCCCAACTTCCTTCTTTCCTTCCTTTATTTCTCTCCTTCCCTCCCTCCCTCTCTCCCTTCTTCCTGCCTTCCTTCTTTCCTTCCTTTCTCTTTCTTTCTTCTTTCTTTTTATTTTTCTTTCTTTCCTTTTTTCTTTCTCTCCTCTCCCTCCCTCCTTCCTTCTTTCTCTTCTTCCCTCCTTCTTTCTTTCTTTCTTCTTTCTTTCTTTTTTCTTTCTTTCTCTCTCTTTTTCTTTCTCTTTCTTTATTTCCTTTTTCTTTCTCTTCTCTCCCTCCTTCCTTCCTTCCCTTCTTCCCTCCTTCCTTCTCCCCCTCCTCCCTCCCTCTGTTCCTTTCTTCCTTCCTTCCTTCCTTGCTTCCTTCCTTCCTTCCTTCCTTCCTTTTTTCTTTCTCTCTCTTTCACCAGCTCAAATGAACTGCTCTGTCACAATTTAGGGCTTTACTGAGATATGAAAAGCCAAGTCTAGCATCTCCAGCCATTAAATGGGAATTGCATATGAACAAATAGAAGAACTACACTATGTAATACCACTGAGACACCACGTTATCACCATCGCACTCAGAGCATTTTTCAAGCTGGTTTATGTCCCAGCAGTTAATAGTTTGCTATTGTTGCTGGGTGAACACAATGCTATTAGCGACATGGAATTCTAAGGCGCTCTGTTTAGATTGTCTTCCCCCTCGGATCGCCTGAATTTAGATATTTGTAAACTGAATCTGAACAGTGCCCTTTCATTACAATATAAAATTGAGATGAGTGCAAATGGTCATGGCCCAATCCTTGTTTATTAATTAAGACTCTAGCTGCATTTTTTGGAAGCCTGTGGCTTATGCAAAGTGGAATGCTAATTACATTCTGCATTTTCAGTAATAATGTGGTAGCGGGGCTTTTTTTTTTGACAATGCCTTTTATCCAGACAATACATCGGGCTCATAATGTGGTTTATTAACAAGGAGACTGAATGTTTAATGGGATACTGATGCAGCTGTGGTGGAGTGGCATAAATTAGATCCCTGGCCAGGCAAGGGCACTGGAAATCTGTTGCTTGCTGTTTACTTGAAGATGTTTCCAAATAGCTTTTATGTGTCCCCAATATACATTTGTTGACTGCCTCCTCCGTACAAAGGAAGTTGACTGAAATGGGAAGTTTTGTTTAATTTAAAAAAAAGTCTCCTGAATATTTAAATTTTTTTTCAAAATAATAACAACAATATTTTAAGTATGTAGAGTGCCTTTAGCCTTTTCAGAGAAAGTTCTGCTAAGTCATTTTCTAATAGATTTTAAACTCCCTGAAGCCAGATCCTGTGTCTTCTTTCTAACCCCTTTGTTGCCTGGTCCAGTGGACTGTCCATCCTGTGTGCTCAATGGTGGCTTGTTAACTTAAATTATATTGTCATAAAATCATGGACTCTCAGAATTGGGTCTATGGTCCCGTGACACTGACCTCTTTATTCTTCCTTGCACAAGATCTTCCCTCTCCTGACTGGGTGTCATGGCTGTCCAGGAACGTTCTCCCTTTCCATCTCTGCCTCCTGCTCTCTCTGACTTTTTTCAAGTCCCATCTAAAAAATCTCACCTTCTGCAGGAAGGCTTTCCTCATCCCTCTCAATTACAGTTTCTTTGTATTGTCAATTATTTCCTATTTACCCTATATATACCTAGATTGTACATAGTCTTTTTCATATTGTCTCTCCCATTGGACTGTCATCTCCTTGAGGTCAGAGACATTTCTTTTTTTGTAACCATACCACTTATTAAAATGCCAGGAACATAGTAGGTGCTTAAGAAATACTGACTGATTGACTTCAGAGGTCATTTAGTCCCATACAGATACAAGAAGACCTTGTAGTTCATAGAAAACAAAGAAACCGAAAAAACGTAGATCTTTTCCCCGTGTTAATTGCCATCTAACCATGTCACAAATGCCTTCTTTTTTCTTCCTGATCCATTAAAAATTGGTGTTACCTAAGGTTCTTTCCGCAATTCAAGTGTCATTTCTTAAATCCATAATACAAGAAAGACTTTGTGGCCATAGAGTTGAAAGGTGACATGGTTGGCCCCTGCTCTCTAGGACTTTATGATCCTTTTGTGAAAATGTGCTTATGTATGTATGTATATACACAAATATATGTGTTTATTCACATACATGCATGTATGCATACATATATATTTTTATATATGAATGAAAAGTTAGACAATGATTAGGAGCTATCAGAGAGATGTTCATTAATAAGTAATGACTTGTAGCTGTGCTCACCATGGAAGGTAACATGATTGCCATTGGGGTGGCCTTTGAAGCAGATATTAAGAAAATAGAGAGGGAGAAAGATTCCATTCAAGGAATGGAATCCAAGGTAGGAGGAGGAAGGATGAAGACAATGATAAGTAATACCATTTGGATAGAACAGAGCATGTGAGGGGGAGTGCTGTGAACTGAGCTTGAAAAGGTAGTTTGAAAGCAGGTTTGCCAGCACTTTGAATGAGTATCTAAGAATCCTCTATTTCTCTGGCAGTCAGTGAAGAGCTACTGAACATTTTTTGAACAGGGGAGTGAATGGATCAGCATCAGGATGATTACTCTGGGAGTCATCCATCAGTCGGTCAATATGCATTTATTAAGCACTTCACCATGTTCCAAGTGACAACTAGAGATGTCCAGAATGACAAAAACATGGTCCTTGCCCTCATGGAGCTCCCACTTTAGTGGAGCATATAACATGCAAATGCCTATATATAGATAGCATATATACTGTGTAAATAGGAGGTAATTTCACCAGGCAAGCATAAACATTTGGGAGGCAAAAATAGGGAAAGAACCCTCATTCAAACTGGTGGAAAGAAGTAATTCTTGAAAGAGGCCAGGGAAGCCAAGAGGTGGGAGAACAGTGAGGAGGGAGAGCATTGTGGGCATGAGGGACAGCCAGTAAAAATTCATGGAAAGGGAAGACAGAAGGTCATGTGCTAGAAGCAAGGCTGGTATTGTTTGATCATAGATGAAATGGAATGGATTACAGCATGGGAAAAGTAGGAAAGGGCAGGTGGTAAAGAATTCTTAAACCTAAACAGAAGATTTTGTATGAAGGATGGATTTGGGGTGGCGATGTTTGGAAGCATGGAGACCATTTAAGAATATAGTACAATAAGGCTCAGCACCAAGGTGGTAGTGATAAGAGTTGGTGGATCCCAGTGGTGGATATTGCAGAGGAAGAGATAGGAGTGTGACGTCTTATGGATTTGGAGGGAGAGGGAAGAGTCAAGGATGGCTGAAATTTTGAGAATGGATGACTAGATTCCATCAGTAAGTATTTATTAGGTACCTACATGGGCTGAGTGTTGTGCTGGGCAGTGGGGATATAGAGAAAATATCAAGACAGTCTCTTCCCTCAAGGGGCTTACATTCTAATGGAGGAGATAGCACATACATGTATAAACATATACAGAAAAAATAAAAATTTAATACAAGGAGTTTTGGGGATAACAAATACAAGTGGGCACTTGAGATGTCAAGGACACAAACATGGTCCCTGCCCTCGTGGAGGGGGGAAGCAAGGGGGATTCCCATGTAGAAAATGATGCTTGAAATAAGTCTTAGAGGAAGCATGGTGTTTTTCCTTTGTGCTCTACCTTCTTCTGTTCTTTCATTGTCATTTCATTCACTCGTTCCCTACTCTTGGGCTGGCACGTAGTAGGCATTTAATCAGTTCCTGGTGAATCATCCATTGGTCAGTTTCACTCACGTTCACAATTTTATCACTTCTGAGCAGATGCACCCTAAGTCTGTATCTTCAGCTCTGACCTTTCTCCATGCCTCTAGACTTGCAGTTCCAGCTATCAGCAAGACATTTCTACCTTAATGCCCTGCTACCATCTTAAACTCAACAAGATAGAGCATTGCACAGTAGAACAATCATCAGATATGGAGTCAGAGGACCCAAGTTCAAAATTTGCCACTGCCACTTATACCTGTGTGACCTTAGACAAATTATTAGCCTCTCTGGGCCTCAGTTTCTACATCTATAAAATGAGCAGGTTGTACTAGATGGCCTCAGAGTTCCTTTCCAGTTCTGGATCTGTAATCCCACAACCAAAGCCAAGCCAATTATCTTCCTTCCCTCCTCAAACCTGCTCTCCTAACTTCCCATTTTCTATGAAGGACAGCACTTGGTCTCTGATTTATCCTTGGCCCTCCTTCACTGGCCACAGCTAATAAGCATCATATTATCTGGCAGTTCCTCCAAGTGGGAATGGCTTTGAATATAGACCTAGCCATGGACCTTATGTCTGTATTATGTAGAAGAAGAAGAAGAAGAAGAAGAAGAAGAAGAAGAAG
>CM053599.1:19466522-19527840 GCA_028646575.1 Pseudocheirus occidentalis | reverse complement strand
ATATACACCCTGATGTGAGGCTTTGCTTTGGGGCTCACTTTGAGAAGAGTTGTGTGATTTGACCAGACGAGACTCTGGGAAGCCGTTGAGCCCTCCAGCTTTGAAAAACCCAGATGTTGGTGCTTCTCTCTCTGGTAACTTGAATAGATAATGGATGTGATGGTCAGATGGTTGGAAGCCCATCTGCTGATCTGTTTCTTGGTCTGTTTGTAACTTGTGCTTGTAACTTGGGTTTGTATTCTCTGGAGTCCAGGGTGCTGACTTTTCCCCTGAACTAGGTAAATGATAATGTTGGTTTGATTAAAGAAAGATTGTTAACCCATTTTGAGGTGCTTTCCTTTAGAAAAGCAGATCTAAGAACCTGTGCTAGCAGCTGCCCTGGGTATGCTAGGGTGCTTGCTGATACACTAAGAGATCAGTGGCTTTATTTCCTCTTTCTTCCTGACTTCTTTGTCATTCTCAAATTTCTTCTTGGTCACATTAAAGCCTCCACAGACTCTAGGCATTGGTATGGAAGCTGAGCAAAAAAAAAACAAAAGAACAACCCTTCAAATCTCAGAAAGATTATCTGAGGGACCTCTCATTCCACTCAGCCTAGGAGAAAAAGAAACCCAAGTTACACTCAGAAAAACAGAGAAGTACAATCATCAGTCCTGTTGTGTCCTGATAGTCCCCCATCTCTCTGACAACAGAGGTAAAGTTTGTTTTGTCCTCCATTCTAGGACTGAGAGTTGGAGGTCAAGTTCCCATTAATATGTTTTTCATTTATATTTATTGTAAAAATTGTACATATTGTCAATCTTCCCATGTCTACACAGATCTTCCCATGCTTCTCTGAACTCCTCATATCCGTTGCTTCTTCTGGCATAATATCCCATGTGATATGTACTTAAACACCAATGATCTTAAATAGTTTTAAAAAGGAAGAATAAAACCACCTGTAAAATGAATTTGGGTCTTTTTACTTCCCAAATATTTACAAAAGTGTTGAACGCTGTAAGGTTGCTCAGGTGACTCCCTGACTCTCCTGACTAAAGTTGAACAACTGATTGAATACTTCTAAGAACTTGTAATTATAAATAATGTTCATTTTTTATAAAAGGAAATTAAAATTAATTGCTACAATAAAGCAGTTCTAATTATTGCAGATTTGTAATGGAATTATAATTAATTTTGTTGCATCAACACTTCATCTCAAAGATCATGGTAGTGTTTTCATGGATCCCTTTTTTTTCCCAAAAATAGCCAGATCAATTCCTTTCTCCCTCAAAAAGATCTATCCCATGCATAATGATTAGAAAATGAAACCCAGAGTTTCTGTTATCTGACTGCTGGCCAGTCATCCAGGTGAAATGAAGTGCTGGTTTCTGTTTGCTTCATGGTTCCTCATTATACTGACTTTACGTGAGGCTCTAGATCGCATGGACCAAAGACTATGAATAACAAGTAGGCATGTTACTTCTTCATCTTACTCTAGGGTAGTATTGAGAGAGATTTGTCAGGAAATAATAGGGTTTATGGTCAAGGAGTGACTATTTCTTTAAAAAAAAAAAAAAAAGATGTCTCTCTCCAGAATTTAGCTAGGATTTAGGTGGCCTAAAGTCTAATCCTGGCTGCTCAGCTAGCTAGCTCAGCATCTGGGACAACCCCACATTCAAGGAGCATTATAGGACTTTGGTATTGGCAAATCCTTAATATTAGGCTTATTGTGATATTATATAGAAGGGAACAGTATAGATATAGGCAGGTAGGTGGTCCAGGCCTGGAGTCAGGAAGGCTCATTTTCCTGAGTTCAAATCTACCTGCAGACATTTACTAGCTGAATGACCCTGGGCAAGTCACTTAACCCTGTCTGCCTCAGTTTCTTCATCTATAAAATGAGCTGGAGAAGGAAATGGTCAACCACTCTGGTACCATTGCAAAGAAAATTTCAAATGGGGTCACAAGGAGCCAGACACCACTGAAATAACTGAACAAGAAGAACCACATGGAAGGGGGCATATATTTAACATAAAGTGAATTGAAGAGTTTGTTTTCTATGCATGATGAAATGTTGTAGGGCAATAGTGTGGAAGAGTATTGGTCCCTTTGAATTCCTACTCCTTGTGAATAGAAATTGTTTCGTTCTGTTGGTATCCTCAGAACCGAGCACCTTGCCTGGCATCTGGTAGACAGATAATACGGCAAAGTTTTGTCATGTGATCCATGTTTTCTACTTTACGAGCTGCCAAAGTACATTGAACAGTAATTTGTAGACTGTGCTACAAGAATATGTTTGAGTTCTGTCCAAGACCTAGTCATCCTTTGCATCTCATGCTAATGCCCAAATACACAGGCTTATTTTTTCTAGAATGAACAGAATCATCCTTTTATTATTTTACACGCACAGGGCAAACTCCTTAAAGGGAGGAGCTGTTACCTTTTGTCTTTGTGTTTCTAGCACCCAATGTTTCTTAAATTGAATTTCACCAGTAAATCCTCTACTATCCTGGAAGTGGTGATTGTTTTTATCATCTTGGAAGAGCTAGGTTATGAAATAAGAACTCCTGCCACTGGAACACCTCATCACTTAGCGTACAGGCTGGATGTGCATGAAGTCAAGGATTGTGCAGGAATCTTTTGAACTGATATCCCACTGGAATCTTACTGTCCCTATTTTCTCCTATTCCAAAAGCAAGAAGACTCCAAATCATTTTATTCCCAAGTCAACCAACATTAGGATGAACTAGACGTTTGATGTTTCCTTTTAGAGACAGGTTGCAAAAAAAATCAGCATGGCGGGCTTGGGGATTTTAGAACTACTTAGAGGAAGAAGCATAATAGTCTACAATCTGGCTTAATTTGGCCCTTATAACCTGTGGTTATCCTTAGACTAAAAGTTCAGTGGCATTAATCCTGAAACAATTTATCTCTATCTATCCCCAGCCAGTTGACCCAGCTATCATTCCCACACACTTGAGTGATACTTTTTTTTTTGCTTTTTGGAGGGCAGTTGGGGTTAACTGACTTGCCCAAGGTCACATGGCTAGCTTTTGTGTTAAGTGTCTAAGGCCGGATTTAAACTCAGGTCCTCCTGACTCCAGGGCCAGTGCTCTATTCACTGTGCCACCTAGCCGCCCCGAGTGATACTTTCACATCTTAGCCCTCCCATGTCAAAGTTGTCTGTCCAACTCCATCAAAGCCATATAATCTTTTATTTGTTTTAAGACCATGCCTGGCACGTCTTGGGTGCTTGATAATTGCTTATTGATTGATTGATTGATTCCAACTCTAAATAGTCCTTACCAAGTATAGCACCACTACTAGAGAGAATTTTGCTACAAAGCCAAGATTGCTGACATCCAGTTTTCTGACCAACTTGTAGTGCTCCCACTAGGCCCAACTTTATAACCCATGGTCTGAGAATGGAACTTGGCAAACGAATATGTCTAGTAAGGAGTTCATCTTCCCCAGATACATCAAGATGTTTCACAATATTCTAGAAGGCCTATAATTTTCCTGGCGCTGCTTTAGTTATCAGATGCCAAGGAAACACTTAGTCTTGGGATTTTAGCAGTGATCAAATCCATGCAGAGCATACCTCATCTCTTGTGAAGTGGTGTAAGCCATGTGGAGATGGGAAGAACAGAAGCAGAATTATTGACTAAAGGAAACAATAACTGTGATAGTATCTGAGAAGCAGGTGACTCCACTAACCTTCAAATTTTTATCACCCTATATGCCCCCAAAGAATATCATGAGTCCTGCACCACCTTAATGTTTTCTGCAAACCCAAAATACCTTATATTAAAAAAAAAAAACATTTCCACAGAATCATAGACTCTCCATCTTGGAAGCTACCTCAGTGATCATCTAGGGTTATCAATACATGAATAAAAAGGTCCACTATAATGTGCCCAATAAATGGTCAGCCAGACTCTTCTTGAAGACCTCCAGATGAGGGAAAACACTCTTTCCCACAAGAGGGGAAAGGCATTCCATTTAGAGATGGTTCATACAATTAGAAAGCTTTTCTTAACAGCAAGTAGAAATGGTCCTCCTTACAAATCCAACCCATAGCTCGTTGTTCTGATCTTTTTGGCCAAACAGATCAAGACTCATCCCTTTTCTGAAGAATAGCTGTCTTCAAATATTTGAAGACAACTCTCATGTGCTCCTTGAATCTCCTTTTCTCAAGGCTAACCATTCCCACTTTCAATAGATATTTCTATCAGATAGCCTGATCTAGAAGCCCTTTGCCATCTTGGCCACCCTTCTCTGGACACTGTTCAACTTACCAAGTTTTGGGTATTAATTTAAAAATGGATCATGTTATAGATGACAGTAGCATCTGTCCTGTCATTTATACATAAACTTGCGTCTGGGGAGGACCTAATGGGATAGATGTGATGATTTAAAGCCAATGGGAGTGAAGGAGAGGCATCTTAGGAGCCTGGAATTCTATTGTGGCCTAGAAACAGAAGGTGACCCATCAGATATAGTACTTAGAGGCTGTTGGACTTTGAGTCCATACTGATATAAGAAGGGAGGAAATGTGCTAAAATGTCACCAAGCAACTTCACAGGGGCAGAGATTTAGACCTGAAACAGAACAGAGGATGATCAGTTCCGTTCCCTTCATTTTGCAGATGAGGCTAGATGAGGCCTATGATCACGTTGGTGGCAGAGCCAGCTTGCGTCCCTTGATCCCAAATCCAGTACTGTTTCCATGACACTGGGAAATTACTAAATTTTGGCATTCCAGGATCTCTGCCGTTTCCTTTCAGAGTACGTAGGTAATGAGAAAAGTATAGTGAAACATAGTTGGGGGAAGCGGATGACACACTAGGCTTGGATTAAGAAAGCCCTAAGTTTTGAATCTTCCTGAGACACCGTGTCTGTGATCCTGTGATATTTACTAAACCCTTTTTTCATCTGTTATCTCGTCTGTAGAATGAAAAGGTAGAATCTTCTCAGGCCCCTTCTAGCTATCAAGTCCAAACATACACCATGGTTTTCTGTCACATGTTCCAGCAAGTCTGTATACGCTTGTTGTATCTCAGACTCTCTGAAAGATGTAGCCCTGCCCTCTGATCCCAGGAGCAAGAATACTGCAGTCAAGGAGGAGCAACACGTGTTTTAAACCAGAGGAGTTGACTGGGCAGGTTTGAGGCTCTGCGATATAAATAGCCAAAAAAACAAAACAAAACACAGAGAGCTGTTCACAGAATCACCAAATTTCAGAATTGGATTAGGCTTTTGAGGCCACCCAGTCAGACCCATAACTTAATGTCATCTCTCTGACATCTGACATAGTCATCCAGTCTTGAAGACAAAATTTGATCAAAAGAACTCATCTTAATGCCCCCCCTTTTTTGGTGACTGTTCCCCCAAGTCCTCTCTAATTAAGCAACTCCATTTCCTCTAATTGCTCTCCAGATACTATGAACTTCTCCAGGATAAACATCCCCAACTTCTTCAGCCAGTGTTCATTTAATAGAAACTCAAGGACCTTCATCCTGGTTGCCCTCCATTGGACCTTCTCCCTCTCCCTCTCCTTCTCCCCCTCCCTCCCTCCCTCTCTCTTCTCTCTCTCTCTCTCTCTCTCTCTCTCTCTCTCTCTCTCTCTCTCTCTCTCTCATTAATGCCCTTTTTGCAATATATCTCCATATCTCCAAGATCTGAACACAGCACTCTACATGTGGTCTGGCCAAGGCAGAGTACAGGGGGGTGACCCCTCCTTATTCCTGGATGTTTCTTTGTTGGAACAAAAATGTTATAGCAGACAGTTTTGAAAACTCTGCTGCCTTTATTCTTCTGACTCAGGATCTTACTTTGCTTTCCGGCAGCTAGGTAGCAACACATAGGGCATTAGACCTGGAGTCAGGAAGACCCAATTTCATACCTGGTCTCCTTGGACAGGCACCTCCTTGCACACCTGAGCTGTGTTACCCTGAGCAAAAGCTTTTGAACTCTGCCTACTTCCTTTTCCTCAAGCACAAAAAGCCCCCATTTTAAAGTTAATAATAATGTTTTAGTAATTTCCAGTCGTGTCTGACTCTTTATAACCGTGTTTGGGGTTTTCTTGGCAGAAATCCTTAATATTTATTAGATTAATAGTATTACTAATAGTGCCTACCTCTCAGACTTGTGAAGATCAGATGAGATGTTTGTGAAGTCCTGGGTCTGACAAATCATCATCAGGGCAGAGACTTTGAGTCTCTTCATTGGAGTGCCCGACCTTGTAACTGCCCAAGCCATCTGTGTGGCTATATTCTTATGATTTAGAGAGCCGACTAGAAGATTTCCCAGTTCCTGAAAATTACCCCAACCTGGTCATTCTAGAGAAAATATGAGGGAGTAGAGGATGGTGACCTGTTCTTTTCTCCTTTACTATCTCCCCATCCATCTAACTTGGTATTGAAGTAATGTAGAATGGAAAAGACTTTAGTAACATGCTGCTGTCTTCATCCCTCTCCCAAGCACCTAGCATTGAACACTCAGTATTTATCTGTGGCATAATGGGAAAAGCATTAAGGTCAACTTTACAATTAATCAGGCCACAAACATTTAATAAGTGCTGATTATGTGCAAGGATTGTGTTCTAAGTCCTCTGATATAATTGGGAAATGATCACTGCCCTCAAAAAGCTTACATTCTCTCTGAATTGACATGTATGTCAATTGTATGTCTGAACTGACATAAACGTGTGTGTATGTATGTATGTATAGGCAATATATAATATAGCAATGTAAATAAACATGTAGGTAAGTAGGTAAAAATGAATTTAGAGCTATCTGGAAACACTAGTACCTGGGGATCACCAAGGTTTCATTTAATGTAAAGGGTTCTTGATCTTTTTTCATGTGGTCTTTATAATCTGGTTTAAGGTTTCATTTAACATAAGGGGTTCTTAATCTTTTTTTCAGCGTGGTCTTTGTAATCTGATGAAACCAATGGATCCCTGCACAGAATGTTTTTAAATGCATAAAATAAAGTACCCAAAGGACACTAATTATATTGAAATGTAATTATTGAATTTTTCTTTAAAAAAAAGTTCACAGATGCTTAATTTTAAGAAGGCCACCAATGGGTGATTTTTAGGAGGACTTGGACAAGAGTCAAATAGAATGAGGAGGCTGCTGTCCATTGGAGAGCATATACAAATCAATGAAATCACAAATCTATCAGGCTATAAATATGAATTATTTATGGACGCACTTCAAAATCTGGCAGCTCCTTATAGCCTATAACAACTCTTTAATCTGCTACCCAAACTGAGATATCAATCCTGGCTTGCTATCATTTCATAGTGCCTACCCTCTGCCCCATTGCTACAGTATTTTATTCCCATCAGGGAGTAGTAATGAAGATGAAATAAGAGATATTGATGGATTTTCAAAGTAGCAAAGAGATCATAGATTTTAGAGGAAAAGTAGCTTTAAGAACCTCATCGTGTGTGTGCATGCATATGTGTACTTGTATGTGAACAGATGAATGAATTGGGGGAGAGATTGGCCAATGAGATTCCATTTCTTGGAGCATGCACAATATCTTCTATATACTATATATTCCACATGGAAATGGAAATGCTCTGTCCCTTCCTCATTTAGAGGTGTGCAAATAGTCTCTGAAAAGGGTTTTTTCTTTACATTTTGCCATTGAGATAGACTTGAAGATGCCTGCAGAATATTTGAATGAATTTGTGTTCCCTGGCTCTTTCTGAGTTAAGAGGAAATAAAAATGTGGTGGGCCTCTAGGGAGAAAAGTAGTAATGACAGTAGTTTGCTCTTCTCCTGTGTCCCATTTGACCTGTGTCCATTAGGGCATGGAAGCTCTTTGTCTTCTATCTCTGTGGTGGTTCACTCTTCCTTGATTTTAGATGTATTGGACAAGAACAAGTTAGGATCTTGTGAACTTTATTCAAGAGGTCAAAAGAGCCATCAAAAGGCCTTTCGGTTTCTGTAACAGAGAGCAGCAGTAGTTGTAACCATTGAGAAACCAGCTGTGATGAGTGATCAACTTGGCTCACTCAACAAGCAGTGAATTGCCCCAACTTCTGAGACACATGTGTGCTGCAAACAAGGGAGTGGTTTGCACATTGCCTTTGCCATACTCAAGAGTCAATTTGATGGGGAAAATATTTTATAATCGCCACTTTAAGTTGGAGTCCACTCTCCCTGGGAATAGAATGGTGAATTAGAGTGTGCTTCTGTTTGGGAAGTAACTATACTTTGGTTCGCACTATACTTTCTCAACAAGTGTCCCTTCATAAAGGTTAATTATTGCTAGTTGGAGAGATGATACTGGTGATCAGTATTAGGAGGAATACATTCAATGGAGGCTTGTGAATGATGGAGAGAGAGACAGAGAGAAGAGAGAGACAGAGAGAGAGAATTGGACCGAAAGACTTCTGAGGTCACTTCCAGCCCCAAATCTAATATTTTTTATCGTTATTTGTGGTAGGTTTTTTCTTTACCAGGTCAAGATCCTACACCAGTAAAATAACAGGCCTAGATCATGTATGTACCCACATGTGATATTTGCCAACTAAGCAATGCCTTTGCCTGATTGTATTGATTATGATTGGCCAGGAAGACAACACTTGCACTTTTTTTTTCTTTAGTCCTTTGTCCAATTGTGGGCTATCTTGGGATTTGAAAATAAATATGCTATGTTTCCTGGTTTGGCTTTTCTTTATCTTTTTTTACCCCAGCAGATAACTTTAAAATCATATTAGAACTCTTTGCTGGAATAAAAGAAATGACAGCTTTAAAAAGTTGTACTTAATTTAGAATGCTTTATGAGAGCTCATTCTAATGAGGAAGATAATTTGTGCTTGTTTAGTGCCTTTTACCCATGTGGCCCAAGGTGCTACACTAATGAGAATCATCTTTCTTTCCAAGATAGGGAAATCAACCGAGAAGGTAGCATGATGTGGTGTTAGGGAGCCCAGTTCCATCCATTTCTCATTCTTGACTCATCACATATATTCTTCTACCTAATGGTCACCCTGGCATTTCAATCATAAGGTTGTGACTTGTCCTGGTTATAAAATGTAACTCTACATAGGTAGGGGTTGATACCATAGCTTCTTCAAATAACTTTTCCCAGTTTCCAGTTTCTTTGTTTTCTGGTCATGAATGATAGGCATTTCACAAAAGTATCATGGTACAGTGGATCTGAGGCCAAAGGACCAAAGCTGAGCTGACTAATCAGCAGATCTATACATTCCAATGGAGGAAAGGGGCCTTAAGGGAATATCCCAGGGTTTTTGAGACCCCGGGTCAGGACATGGCATGGAGTAGCCTTTCTCAGGGCATTCCCTTGTTAGCTGGCATGGGAGGGACTATTTCAGATGAAGTAAGATTTTAGGGCCATCGATTTTGAGTTGGAAGGGGCCCTCAGGATCACCTATTCTGACATTAATTTTACAGGTAATGAAAAAAACTCAGGTCCTGGGAGAGGGCATGATTTGCACCAGTTAGTAAGCAGTAGAGTTCACACTCAGATCTGACTTTGAATACACTGTTCTTCCCAGTGCACTGATAATGAAGAAGATAATGGTGATGCTGATGCTGATGCTGAAGGAGGAGGAGGAGAAGGAGAAGGAGGAGAAGGAGGAGGAGGAGGAGGAGGAGGAGGAGAAGGAGAAAGAGAAGGAGGAGGAGAAGGAGGAGGAGGATGAGGAAAAGGAGAAGGAGGAGGAAGAAGAGTAGGAGAAGGAGGAGGAGGAAGAGGAGGAGAAGGAGAAGGAGATGATGATGATGATCACTAGCCTTTATTATAGCACTTTAAAGTTTGTAAAGCATTTTATATATGGACAAAACAACAGGTGGGATAGCTAACACACTAGATGTTAGAATCAGGATCCCAAAAGATCTTGACAGGCTATAATAGTGGGCTAAAAGCAGTATAAAGAAATTCAATAAGAGTCAACAGAATGTCATGAATGCTTTTTAAAAAAGTCAATTTTGCATGTAGAAGATGAGGGGTGGTAGTAGGGGATATTGTTAGATAGTCAAGTAAACAAGCATTTATGGGGTCTACTATGTGCCTGGAACTGTGCTTAGTGATTGGATAAGATAAGAAGTTGCTACTAAGATAAAGGATTGCCAGAAAAAAAAACAACATATGAGGGTTTTAATGGACTACGAGGTTGTTATGACTCTATAATATGATGCTACCATGACAAAAGAGCTACTGTAATCCTGGACTTCAAGGAGAGAGATAGATTTTATCAATAATGAAGTGATAGTCCCAGTGAACTCTGCTGTGGTCACAGCACATCTGGAGTAACTGATTTATTTGTGAGATCCATGACTTGGGAGGACATTGGTCAGCTGAAGAATGTTCCTTTTCACTGTTCTCACATAAAAGGCACCAGGAATAATATAAATATCTATCTGATATGACATTCACACGAAATAATTTTCTGTCTTACGTACAGAACAGAAACTTTGAATGGCTAAAAAAATTAGACCAAATCAGTTTAGTGATTTAAAACTGAGCTCGGTTTATTATGTTGAAAGGACCCAAAAGAAGATGTAGTCAAAGGAATAGTCTTTTTTCCCATTACAAGATTTCTATTAGACTTAACATTCATCAAAGCTCATAAATCTCAGACAAAATTTTTTAAGGCATTCATTGAAAAACATAGAAATCTATTCCCTAACTCTCTTCCTACCAAAGCTGAGTTACAATTGAGACTATCACAAATACTGAATAATAAAATTTATCAGACAATATATGGTATGAATGAGCTCTCCCCTCTGGAATTGAGATGTCTCAGTTTACCACAGAAAGGAAGTGAGAGAGGGAGAAGAAGTAGGAGCTCACTCAACCAAACTAGAACCAAATTTATTGGTTTTTTCCTCCTAAATTCTATTCTCTCTCTCTCTCTCTCTCTCTCTCTCTCTCTCTCTCTCTCTCACTCACTCACTGTCCCCCTCTCACTCTCCCTCTCCCTCTTCCTCTCCCTCTCTCTTTCCCTTTCTGTCTTCCTCTCCCTCCTACATTCCCTAAAGAGTATCACCATTCTCCCAGTTCCTCAGGCTTGCAACCTAGGAATCACCCTAGGTTCCTGTCTCTTACCCCCCATATCTGAGTTGTTGCCGTGGCATCTCAATTTCACTTTTGCAGCATCTCCCATATAAGCCCCTTTATCTCTTCTGATGCTGTCCCCGCCCTAGTGTAGAACCTCATTACCTCACACCTGGACTATTGCAACAGCTCCTCATGGGTCTGCCTACCTTGGTTTTTTCCTACTACAAAGCATTCTTCTTTCCGTTGAGCCACTAAGATGATTTTCTTAAAGCTTGGGTCCCAACCTCTCACTATTTTACTCAATAAACTCCAGAGATTTCCCATTGCCTCCAGGATCAAATGTAGAATGCATTGTGTGGCACTCAGAATCCTTCTTAAACTAACCCCTTGTATCTTCCCAATCTTCTTACGCCTTGCTCCCTTTGACCCAGTGACACTGGCCTTCTGACTGTTCTGCGAGCAAGATGTTGCATCTGTCAGCTCCGGACACATTCTCTGACTGTCCCTATGCCTAGAATGCCTTCCCTCATCATCTGGCTTCTGAGGTTTCCTTTGAGTCTCATGTATAATCTCATCCCCTCCAGGAAGCCTTTGCCAAACCCTCTTAATGCTAGTGTCTTCCCTCTCTCTTAAGCATTTCTAAAACATCTTGGAAATAATCTGATGTCTCTTCCATTAGATTGTAATCTTCTTGAGGGCAGTGATTGTCTTCAGACTCTTTTTATAGCCCTAGTACTTAGCACAGTGCTTGGCACATAGAAGACACTTAATAATTGTTTATTAATTGATTAAAATCCCTGGTTTCCTTCAAGAACCAAGTCAAGTTCCTCCTTCTACAAGAAGAATTTTCTGACATCACCAGATACCAATAATGGAGATGAAAAATACAATGGTATCCAAGAAGCAGTTTACTCCACTGACCTCCAAATTTTTGTCACCCCAGGGACTCCCAAAGAATATCACGAGGCCTCCACCACCTCAATGTTTTCTGCAAACCCAAAATGTCTTATATATATATATATTTTTTTTTAAATACCATTTCCACAGAAACATAGACTCTCCAGTTTTGAACCTACTTCTGTGGTCATGTTGTCTACTCTATATGTGAATAACCATGTCCACTATAATGAACCTGATAAGTGGTCAACCAGACTCTTCTTGAAGAACTCCACCACTCCCATGGTAGGGGAAAGGCATTACATTTAGAGGTGGTAAATAATAAATAAGTCTAATGTGAATGAATAACTATTATTGTGCTTTGTGGTTTGCAAAGCATTTTATAAATGTTACCGTATTTGTTCCTTAAGACTCTGGGAGGTAAGTGCTGTTACTATTTCCATTCTTCTTAATGGGGAAGCTGAGGTAGCAGCAGTTAAATGAGGGTCCCCGTGTCATCCAGCTGGAATCAGAAGATCCATTTGAGAGCAAATTTTCCTGACTTTAGGTCCCTAAGTCTGTCAGCTGAACAACCTCTAGCTTTCTTCCCCAAACTACCTTGTCTTTATTTGGTATGTTTTCTCTATGTCTGCCCGCCCCCTCACTTCCATCATAATACAAGTTTCTTAATACTGGAGATTATTTTCCTTTTGTCTTTGTGTCTACAGAACCGAGCAAAGTGCCTGGCACGTGGTCAGTGTTTAATAAAAGTTCCGTGATTGATTGATTGGGCACCCAAAGGCACAAGAAATATTATTGCAAGCAATACTTAATTATCTTATCTTGCAGTTCCCATAATGAGCAAGAGCAAAGTGAACACCATGAAAATAATTGCAGTTTATGAGCCAATATCTGTCTGAGAGGATGAAGAAGTAGACATTCTATTAAAGACGTAGAAACAATCTTCTCTTTACGGGCTCTTACTGGGAGACCTCATCTGTTCCCATGAGTGTAATTACCACCCCAATGTAGATGACTTCACAAGATAGTCCAAACCATGTCAAAATAACAAAAATTGTGATAATAAGAAGTCACATGTACCGAGTACTTTCTCAGAGCACTTTACCAAATGCAGGATTTGTAGACTTTGATTTTAGTGACTTTTGTGAGAGAACATGCTCAGGGGAGCAAGAGGAAAATATATTGGAAAATATGATATTGGATTAAGACATGAAAGAGGACAAAGGATTGTAGGCTCCTCGGAGGCCTCACACTTAAATCTTCTTTTTCTTTTTAGATATATTCATTTATTCATTCATTTAATTAAGTTAAATTATATCGATTTATTTTCTTTTGACTAAATGGACATTATCCAACAATTCCTTCTGTAAAGTGTATTTTCTGAAAAGTTTTCTCAGAGTCACATATCTCAGCAGTCTTCCAGTCTAACTGTCCTGGAAAAAAGTGTTCCCTCTCCAGGATCCCTGAGCAGGGGTCATCTAGACCCTGCTTGAACCCTCCAAGGACGTGAAACCCGGTTATCCCTAGAAGCAGCTCACTCCAGGTTGGGCCAACTTGCATTATGAAGCAATTTTTTTTCTTGGCTCAGCCCTGAATTTCCATCTTTATAACCCACCTTTTCCTTCTGTTTATATTCTCTGAGAGCAAACAGAATGAGCCCAGTCCCTTAGCCCTCAAAACACTTGATCTGGCATCATCTTCCCTTTGAGCTTTACTTCTGTGACATGAACTTAGAACCCCAGCCCTGCTTCTCCTCTTGTAGACACTCAGTTTATGTGCATCACTCCTAAGCTGTGGTGCCCAGAATCATATACTTTATTCCATTTGCGGGCTGACCAAGGTAGAATATCGTGGGGCTGGTATAGCTGTAATTCCTAGAAGTTGGAGCTTTCCTGATGAAGCCCAAGAGAGGCTGGCCCCTTGTTTCCTTCAAGTTCTAGCTAAAATCCCTCTTTCTTCAGGAAGCCTCTCCTGATCTCTCTTAATTCTAGTGCCTTTCCTCTGTGGACGAGTTCCAATTTGTCCTGAATATCACTTGCTGTTGTTTTCAGGTTGTCTCCCCCATTAGACTGTGAGCTTTTAGACAGTGGAGACAGTATTTTACCTTTCTTTGTATTCCAAGTGATTATAACAGTGGAAGAAGAAGGAAAAACAAAGAGGAGGAGGAGAAAAAGGAAGAGGAAAAGGAGAAAGAGATAGAGAAGGAGAAAGACAATAGGAAGAGGAGGAAGAGAAAGAAGAGGAACAGGAAGAGGAGGAGGAGGAGAAGAAGAAGAAGAAGAAGAAGAAGAAGAAGAAGAAGAAGAAGAAGAAGAAGAAGAAAAGGAAGAAGAAGAAAAGGAAGGAAGGGAGGAAGAAGAAGAAAAGGAAGGAAGGAAGAAGAAAAAGAAGGGAAAGAAGGAAGAAAAAGAGGAAGAAGAAGAAGAAGAAGGAGGAGGAGGAAGAGGAGGGAAGGAAGAAGAAGGAAGAAGAAGGGAAGGAAGAAGGAGGAGGAAGATCAAGAAAAAGAAAAAGAACAGGAAGAAGAAAAAGAAGAAGGAAGAGGAAAAAGGAATAAGAAGAAGAAGTAAAGGAAGGAAGAAGAAAGCTGAAGAAGAAAAAAAGAAGAAAGAGAAGGAGGAGGAGAATTATTATTATTTCTATAGCACTTTCTATGTCTCAGGAACTGGGCTTAGCCCTTTATAATTATTATTTTATTTTATCTTTCCATCAACCCTGGACAGTAGATGCTATTACTCTCCTCATTTTAAAGTTGAGGAAACAGACAAATAAAAGCAAGTGACTTGGTCAAGGTCACACAGCTAGTAAATATCTGATGCAGGATTTTAATTCAGATATTTTGAGATCAGTCAGCACCCTGTGCACTGCACCACTTAGCTGCTGTAGTAGTCAGTTCCTGATGTTTATTGTCTGACTGCTTGGGTTTTTTTTGGGGGGGGGAGGTGGCAGACACAGGTGGAGGGGCAGTGGTGGTAGTCACACCACCACAGGACTGACTCATATTTCCTTAAATTCTCTATCAGTGGTGTTAAACTCCAAGAGATGGGAGTTTTGCAGGCAATTTGACACTTCTGTCTACATCATTCCAGATCAGTTGCTGTCTAAACAGGTTTCTATCATCTCATTCTTGTGAAGTTGATTTTTTTGAATCAGCTTAAAACTTTACATTTTATCCCTATTAAGTGTTACCTCAGGAGGCTCAAACCAATATTCTTTTTGAGATCTTCTTCAGTTCTGACTGTGTCATCATTCTAGTGAATCCCTCACAGCTTTGCTTTACCCGCGTGTTTCACAGTTGTGGCATCTGTGTCTGTATCAAAGTCATTGATAAAAATGTCAAGCAGCATAAGACCAGGGAAGGATCTTTGGGGCACTTCTCTGGAGACTTCTCAAGATGACCTCCTTCCCATTCTAAGTTAATCTCTTGATACTATCACCTAGCACATTTCTCTCCATTTCCCCCCCACCACCACCACCACAGTATAAAATGCCTTACCCATTCTAGGATCAGTGGATAGAATGCCAGGCCTGGAGTCAGGAAGACCTGAGTCCAAATCTGGCCTCAGACACTAGCTGTGTGACCTCGGGCAAGTCACTTAACACTGTTTGCCTCAGTTTTCTCATCTGTAAAATGAGCTGGAGACAGAAATGGCAAACCACTCCAGTATCTTTGCCAAGAAAACCCCAAATGGGGTCACGGAGAGTCAGATATGATTGACAATGACTCAACAACGGTAATTAATTCTTTTCTATAATCAATATAAACCATATTTAAATCATTCTCTTGATCTACCAGTTTAAAAACTCAGTTGAAAAATGAAATATAATCGATCCAGCCTATTTATCTACTTATCATGAAGCCATATGATCTCTTTATAAGCATTGCTTAATTTCCTTGATCCTAAGACCATTGCTTTAAAACTAGAATCTCCCTTAGAGACCATCTAATCTATTTATGGGGAAACACTCAAAGAAACGGAGTTACTTGCCAGATGGTCAACAAGTACCAAGTGTCAAGACCATGGTTTGAACTTGTGTCCCCTGACTCCAAATCCAGTTTTGTGTGTGGTTAGTTTTTTACACTGTGTCTCATTCAATAGACTGTGATTTGTCTTGCTACTGGACTTTGATGCCTCTGGAAGAGAGAGTGAGACTGATGACTTTGTCTATTTGTGGATGATAGGATGGTTTCTTTGAAAAACTACAGAAAATCTTCAACAAATTTAATCAAGACAGTAACTTTCATGAAGTAAAAAGATAAAAAGTAGGCCAATTCACTAAAACCATCAGCATTCATGTGTATCATTTACCAAATACGTGAAGAAAGCATAAATAAGAAATTTTATTTAAAATAAAAATAAAATGAATTTGGTCTCTGCTAGTTGACCTTCCAAAATATACTTGCCTCACTTAAATCCAATTCATGCACAAGTCAAGACATCGCCCTCAGTGATGTCATTGATCCTCTCTGAGAACAAAGGACCAACAGTAAGAACAAGACTATGACCTCCCCACAGTCTGTTTGGGGTTTTTTATCCTTTTTTTGTACCCTTACCCCTTAGCACGGCCTGGCACATAGTAGGCACTGTAACCAATGTTTATTAACTCTTTTAACTCCATCATACTGCCCGCGTTCCTCAGTGAACACCTAGAATTTTCCTAGGAATTGGAGTCAAGCTCTCAGGCTTAAGATTAGTACACTATATTCTCTTCCCTTTTCTGAAATTTGGGAATTTGCTTTTTTAGAGATCTGTGATGCCTGACCCATTTTCTTTCAAATGTCACTGACAATGGCCCCCAAATCTCTTAGACCAGTTTTTTCCATACCTGAAGAAATAGTTTGTGTGGGCTGATGACTTGAATCTTTCAAAGGTACTCTTGAACAACAAAATTACCTTATAGTCATAATACATGTGTGTGTGTGTGTGTGTGTGTGTATAATCACTTTCTTCCACAAATATTTGCTAAAAGTTAAGGGAAAGAATAGAGGCATGGTTTAGCCTTTGTAGAATAGTGCCCACATTATTACTTATACTTGACTCTGATTGGTTTTTGGTATTAATCTCTTTATTTATACTGTAGTAGCAGTTGCATGCCTTCTTCTGGACCTACTTTCTTTACTGTGTGTCTGTTCATTCAAACCTTCCTAGGTTTCTTTGAATCTTTGCCTTTTTTCATATTTGCCATTCCTTACATCACAGTGATAGTCTGATAATTCTTATTCTTAGGTTTATCAGATACTAGACTACTTGTAGAACTTGTTTCTTTTGTTCCTGACCAAGTCTTCTATTTTTTTAACCATTACCAGATAATTTTGATATTTGCTACCTTATAGTATAGTTTGAGATATGATAACATAAAGTCTTTTCCTCCTTTCTTTTTTCTATTATATCCTTTAATATTCATATCCTTTCATTGTCTTAATTCTAGAAAATATCCCTTTAATAATTTGATTGGCATAGAACTAAAAATATAGACTGACTTGGGCAATATTGTTATTTTTGCTGTACTTACATGGTCTCACCTTGAACATTGAATATTTCTCCAAATATCTACACTTACCTTTATATATGAAGGTCCTGAGTATATTTTGGAAGGTCAACTAGCAGAGACCAAATTCATTTTATTTTTATTTTAAATAAAATTTATTATTTATGCTTTCTTCACATATTTGGTAAATGATACACATGAAGGCTGATGGTTTTGGTGAATTGGCCTACTTTTTATCTTTTTACTTCATGAAAGTTACTGTCTTGATTAAATTTGTTGAAGATTTTCTGTAGTTTTTCAAAGAAACCATCCTATCATCCACAAATAGAAATACATTTGGTTCTTCTTTGACTATACTTATTCCTTCCATTTTTCCTTTTTTTGCAGAGCTAAATTTTCTAGCACAATGTCAAATAATAGTAGAGACAGTGGGCATCCCCACCTCACCCCTAACCAAACAGGCAAAATATCCAGTGTTTCACCATCACAGATAATGGTAGTTCTTTTTTTTTAGTAGATGCCTTTTGTCCTATCAAGGAAAGAGGTATTAATCCCGAGGCATCTTCATGTAAATGAATGATGTAAACCTTGTGTTCAAGGTTTTTCCTGCTTCTATTGATCAAATTATATTATTTTATTACTCTTGTTATTAACCTGATTGATTATGCTATACTTTGCACAATGACTGAAGAATCCCTGTATTGCTAGTATAAACTTAACATAGACATGGTGAATAATTTTTGGATATATCACTGTCATTTCTTTGCTCATATTTTATTTAATATTTTCCCTTGCGATTTCTTTATTCAAGAAGAGAATCAGGAGTTGCTTGACAGGGCAAATACCAAACAGCCTCACACACAAAAATATCCTTGACTACATATAAACAGATGAGAAATGACTGGTTATGTACTAATGTGGAAGCTATCACAAATCAGCCGTCTGTGTTCGTTCAGATCATCAGGCTGCAGCAAAAATCAAAATCAGCATCAAATCAGAAAGAGAAGATAAAGCTAAAAAGACACTGCATGCAATTACATCAGCCCCAGCCTTTATTTTCACTAACCTCCAAATGAAACTTAGCATTTCTTTTAATTATTTTAAAAGATTATTCTGAAAAGGGATCCCTAGGCTTTAGCATTTTTCCAAAGGCATCCATGACAAATAAACAGCAACAAAAAAGTTTAAAACCGTGGATCTATAGGAGGATCTCTATCATGTTGACTCGAGAGTTTAGGAAATATTCATAGTAGGACTTTATAGTAACCACAGTGGATGAGGAGACATCAATGGGTATCTGAATAGGTAGAAGAAGCACCTAAGGTGACAAATTTAGACCTACAAATATGAGAGGCTCTATGTCAGAGTAGAAGGAACCCTAGAACTGTGGCTAGGAGACAGTTGTAGTCATGTGCCCATGAATGTCTGAAAGACTCAGTTTCTATATTTGTAAAATGGAGGTAACCGCACTTATCCTACATTTATCCCAGAGCTGTCATGCAGAAAGCAGAAACCTTGAAACATTCTGTTAAAGAAGTATTGATCACTATGAATGAGTCATGATATGCATTGCTGAAGGGACTTCCAAATCAGTGAGTCATAGACCTTTGAGTACCAAGTGTCTCGTTATTCAATAAGGAGCTTGTTTTTGCATATCTCATTGTACTTTCTGTAGGCAGGATCATGGGTTTTTCTGGACACTTGCTGTATCTGTTGTCAGTAATGGATGCAGGGGTTCTTCCCAATGTATACTTTTACATGTGGTAAGCTCGTTTCAATCACGTCCTACTCCTTCCGTCATTTCCATACTAGTTTTGTTGTTGCCCCAAAGTGAACAGGGTGGGAAAGCCATGGGGTACTTGAATACTTATGTTGGTGACAACAGCTGCCACCACCCAAAGAACTGCTTTCTATACCCTGTGTATATTGCCAGATGTTGGGCTAATAATTTCCTTTTTTTCCTAGTTCTCCCAGAAAATGACATCCATACTTGGGTACCCAACAATCATGACTTGATAAATGTTGACTTGATAAATGTGAGATTTGCGTCTCTAACTACAACTCCCTCTCCCATATGTCAGTGACAGCCTCGGGTCACAGTAGGTGGCAGCCCTCAGATACCTTTGTGACACCTAAACCCTGACATTGCTGTTTATGATCCTGCCATAATACAATTTAGATGAAACCTTACTCAGTACCATTATATTCAATTCCATCATTTTAAAGGAAATCTAATTTAATTTGCTTTTCATAAAAACCCCCATTGGACATCCAAGAATTTCTTATTCACTCCTGTGTCCTGTCCGTTTCTGATTTCCCTACTTATGTGCACACTGACCACATACCCTTGCACAAGGCTAGCAAGTTCTGATAGCAGCCTGCCCTGATTTCTCTAATGCACATAGGTAGAAATCTTTCTGTCTCATCTAGGAATTGGTCAACAACAAGGATAGTCTTACATGAAGAGTGCTTAAGTGGGTCACCCCCAAGAGATCCCCTCTCCTCTAAATTTCTGTCTCACAGATTCATTGCTTTCAGTTAGCAGGGATCCTTATCCTGAGTCCATGGATTCGTATTTGTTTTAAGTATTTTGATAACTACATTTCAATGCAATTGATTTCCCTCCTAATTTCATGCAATTTTATGCATTAAAAAAAAATTATTCTGAGGAGTCCATTGGCTTTACTGTCAAAGGGGTCTAAAACACAAAATAGTTAAAAACCTCTGGGTTAAAGGCTTTGTCTCCCTAGAGTCCTCTGCAAAATTATAATTGGCTTAGAGGGGTAACCCATTATTCATTACTAGTAATTAACACCTTAGAAAGGATTAATTGATCAGAGTACTTTTCAACAAGCTAGATAGCTGAAAGGGATTAGAAAGCAGGATGGGTGCATTTTAATGAGGAGGAGCACACTGGATGCCCCAGGAATAAAGCAGAGTGGAATAAGATAGCAAGTAGTGCTAGACAATCAAGGAGGAGTATGAGGGTGAGGGACCCCAAAGAGGGGGAGAAACACACTGAAAATGAAGGAGAAGGGATACTAGGACCAGCTTCTTGGGGCTGGTGTGTGTATGTGGGGGGGGGGGCGGTGTAAATGGCACCTAGGTGGCACAGTGGACTCAGGGTCTAGAGTCAGGAAGACCTGAGTCCAAATGTGGCCTCAGGTGCTTACTAGCTGCATGATCCTGGGCAAGTCCCTTAACCATGTTTGCCTCAGTCTACCCACTTATAAGCTGGAGAAGAACATGGTAAACCACTCCAGTATCCTTGCCAAGAAAACCACAAATGAGGTCGTGAAGAGTCGGGGAGGACTGAAAGGACTGAACAACAATATTTATATGTGTGCGCACACACACACACACACACACACTCACAAACATACATACATGCAAAACCATAGACTTTTAGCAGCCATCCTCAGACTCACTGTCTCTCCTGTGTTCTCTCTCATCTCTCTTCTTCCTCCTCCTTTTCCTTCTTTTTCTTCTTCTCCATCTCCCAGTGCTTTAAGAGCATCACCATCTAGGAAAGTGTGTGTGTGTGTGTGCGTGTGTGTGCATACTAGGCTCATTATTTACTTTAGCTCCTACATAGCATTGGTGCCATCAGGTTTATGTCCAAAACTGGCATGACATTGCTTCCAGTCTTCTGGTCTTGAATTTCAGGAGCCTTACTCCGCAGGGTCTCCCTACTGGGCTGACTATTGCACTAGCTCTAGATTTTAGGGTTCCTGGATCCCTGTGGCTTTTGTTTCTGGACCAGATTATAGACTAGCAGTAGAAAAGAGTGAAAGAAAAGTCCAAAGACCCGGGCCTAGGAGTCCACATGATCACTGGAGGGAAAGAAGGATGCTCTCAGGTCCTCTTCCCTTGCCATATGTTGGGACTGAATGAGTTACCTTCTTCCTGACACACAAAGCCTGGCTGGTTCTCAGACCATCTTGAAGAGGCCAATAGTTCCAGGTAGCCAACCAAAGCTCCTCACCAATATGTGATAGGGTGACCCATCCTGCAATGTCCGTACATGATGTATCCCAGTACAAGCTCCCAGAGGCAACATATGGAGATATCATTTTGGAGGGTCTAGGCATGTGCTGGACCCCTGCTGTATATAGACATTTATCCATTGACATTTGCACACATATACTTCTTGTTGTATTTGTGTGTGAGCATATCTGCCCTAGGAAATGGTTCGAACCTAACTTCTTTTAATACCGCTCACATCCTTTACAAAAAAAGTCATCCTCATTTCCCTTGTAGGGGGAATTGTAATCCCCCTTTGGTGCTCTTTGGATCACATAACTTGGAAGATATCATTTACCAAATGGTCCTGGGTATTGTGGAGGCCCTGAAGAGGCTTGCTTCTAGTTCCCATTTCTTCCTTCTCTGCCCAGGTGATGACAGAAGCAGCTAAGCAGCCCCTCATTGTCACATTTGCCTGCGTGCAATACAGGAAGAACCGATCCAAATGTGGCCGTGAGGAATTAGCCAGTGGCCCGTGTTGATAGTCAGGTCCTTTTCTGCTTGGAATCCTGTCTTCACGTAATGTGCTCTCCATCTAATTTCAGGACCATAATTAAGTCTTGGACACGATGAGAAAATGTGTGCCTGCCACAGTTGCATAACCTTGGATTTTGCTTCTCTAATTCCTATTTGCATTGTGCTTGCACATTTAATCGGAAACCATCTGTTGAGGGTTTGTTTTTTTGTTTGTTTGTTTTATCTTTTTGAATGATTAAAAAAGAGGACGAAAACCAAATTCAGCAAAATGGAAATGAATCGAGGCAAATGAGCTGCGGGATTAGACCATGGAGGCCTAAGATGGAAATGAAGAATTGGATTCTTCTTTTCTCTTCCTTCCCTACACCCCACCCCGGCGCCCATAGAGCATCATAAAGCGTTCAATGGCATGTCAGGTGTACTGTTTCACATACTTGAGTCACAGATTGTTAAAAGGCTGCAAAACACAGTTATAAAATGTTGAGGTTATTTTATACACCCACAATAAACTGAGCGTTTCAGTCAAAAGGCGATTTTGTAGTCTAATGTGGAGCTTGTCATTTGGAAACATCGTGTGTTTATTCCTCTCTAAATCAGTTTTAGAATCTCAGATCTGAAGGGAACCTCAGAGGGAAAAGTAGAACAAATCTAGTCCCTCTTGTCCATGACAGTTTTCAAGCGCTTACAATGGTGCCGTCTTTTTTCTAGGCTAAACGTTGCTTGATCTTTTAGCTGAGTCCCCAAGGCATGGACCTGAGCCTTTTCATTATTCCAGTTGCCCTCTTCTGAATGTTGTCCAGCTTATCAATCTTCTTAAAATCTGGTGTCCAGACATGAATAAGTATTTTTTCTTCCCATCAAGGTGCATAACTAGATTATTTTAACTCCCTAATTCTGGGATATTACATCCCTCTTAAAGCACCTAGAATTGCATTCACTTTGGGGGCTGCCATGTTGTATTCATAATTCATAATAAACTTACAGTTTGCTCAAAGTTCCAAATATTTACCAAGATGTCACCACGTCATGCTTGCCTCATCCCCTGTTTTTGAAACTGGTTTGGGGCACTCTTAAAGGAGTTTTCATTTATCTCCATTTCTTTTTTTCCTATCTGATTCAATCCAGTGGTTCAAGATCTTTTTAGATCCTGAGCCAGTCTTCCAGATTATGTCTGGATTGCTGTCACCTATAAACATCATGGTGGATAAACAATGACATCTTCTCCTCATACTCTTGGAAATGGCTCCTCTGAGCCTAGTGACTTGAACTCACTAAAAGCTGCTAATTAGTGTCTTGTACCATCTCCTTACTTATCTTGGGTTTCAATTGTGTATTGACCCTTTTGATTTCTGTTTGCAGCCTAGAGATGACTTTCTTTGGAAGAATAATCAGTCATAGTAAGGCTTAACTCTGTCTTTTGTCAATCAACATCTCGTCACCCTTTTCTCTTTCTTTCTCCCTTTTCTCTTTCCCTTCTTTTCTCTCTCCATCTTATTTTTCTTGTCCTTTTCTCCTCTTCTTCCTCTTCCTCTTTTTTCTTTCTCCTTATTTTCAGTTTCCTATCAGAGATGAGAAATTACATGAGCATATTCAGAATCCCCAATGAGGTTGTCTACAAAATGTTACAAAATATGTTATACTTAGACCCAGTTATAAAGTTGTGAATCTCTCCCTTCTCAATCTGTGCCCCACTCCCCCTTTGGATTCTTGGACCAAATACACTTTGATAAAAAAATCTTTATGGAACTTCTCTAGTAAGGAACTAATTAATAATGCTAATGGAAGGGGTAGAGAGGATGGGGCCTATATACTATATTTTATGATAATTATTATCTACAAAATAAAATAGATAATAATGATAACTATTGTCTGTCTAATAAAGTAGGGTAGCTAGGTGGCACAATGGATACAGTGTTAGGCCTAGAGTCAGGAAGACTCATCTTCCTGGATTCAAGTCTGGTCTTGGATACTTGCTGGCTGTGTGACCCTGGGCAAGTCACTTAACTCTGCTTATCTTAGTTTCTTCGTCTGTAAAATGGACTGGAGAAGGAAATGGCAAACCATTGCAGTCTTTCTGCTAAGAAAACCTCACATGGGATCGCAAAGATTTGGACATGACTGAACAACAACAAAACAAATCAAATCAAATGTATCAAATCATGTCATGTTTCTAGACATATTTTTAAAAATAGTTCATAAAATACTATACATGATAGTAAATTGTTACAATTTTAAAAATAGATGTGTACCCACTACAGATCTATATAATTGCAGAATGCAATTTAATTTTGTGGGGCATGGATAGTTCATTAAGAGAGCCTCCAGAATGTTCTGGCTGCTTTGAAAGCTTATGGGCCTATTCAGCAACTTCAAAATAAATCTTTATGGTTCTGTTATAGGCACCACTTATGTCCGCAGGATTATGTACTTCAAAAGCATGGACATATTTACAAGCAACTGTGAATTTTGAAGCACAGTTTCTCTCAAAAGGTTCTGGTAATAGCATGAAACCACCATAGCCAAGTGGCCCTCAGAGACCGACACTGAATTTCCAACTCTAATTTAACAAAATTGCTTTATAAAAGAAAAGAAAAGTCTAACATAAAAGTAGGCCCAGGATCCTGATTCCTCTCCCTTCTCTCCTTGTCTTTTATTTGCCTGTGACTTTCTTGCCAGCCCTTCTCCTATCTTCTTGCAACTGGCTCATCTTTATTTTATTAGCCTTAAGTGATGACTTGAGCCATCCGAATCTCTTCTTTTCTCTGAGATCCAATAGCACTGATTTTGTGAATCCCATAATTTGCTACATTATCAGAGATTGTTCTGGAATCGTCTATTTTGAGGTAGAAGGGACCGTAGATGGTTGTCTATTCCAGTCCCCTAATTTTACAGAGAAGGAGAAGGAGGCTCAAAAGCATGAAATGATTTGACTGTGGTCACAGAAGTGAACTTTTCATTCCAAAGCCCCAAACTGGATTTGGAAGCCTTTTCCTCTGAGTCCAGAGCCAAGGGTAATTCCTCTGAGCCACGTTTCTTATTGTATGTTGTCTTCTCATTGTTTCCTGTGGACAAGATTACAGGCTCCCTTCCCTCATTGATATCCCAGACAGTATTTACTTTTAGCAGATCCAGATCTGATGTACAGAAAATACTTGTGAATTGCATGGTTATTAGATCATTGGATCTAATTGGATCATTGGATCTAATCATTGAGCTCTCAGAATATAGTACTTGTCATTTGCCTGGAGATTCAGAGAATCTGAATAGGAAGGGACCCTAGAGGCTGACTAGTCAAACTTATACCTGTTTAGAATTCTCACTAAACTATATGCAACAAGTGGTCTTCCGGTCTTTGATAAGTAGCCATTTGTCTGCATGAAGCCCTGCAATCAAAGGGAACATTATGGTGAATGATTCCAAATTTAGGCAGGTCAGATTATTTGAAAAGTTTTCCTTAAAGTAAATCTACACTTACCCATCTCTAACTTATACCCATTGCCCTTAGCTCTGTCCTTTGCAACCATACAGATTAGTCAATTTCCCCTTTCCCATGGCCCCTCTTTGAATACTTGAAGATTAGTATAAATTCCCCAGGCTCACTCAAGTTTTCTTGCCTCTAAGTCTAGGCTGAGAATCCTCATTTTCTTGATCTGGTTCCCAACTAGCATGATCCCAAAGCCTTTTACCCTCCTAGTTTCCCTCACCTGGAAAATTGCTAATTGATTGTTTTTTCAATGGCTCTGTGTTCTCATCAATGTGGGGATTCCTCTAACATCTCATCTCCAACCTTCAAGTCTCTTGACCTCATATGGATACCAGTGCTGTATACAAAGTAGCATATATACAGGCTGACCATCACTTATCCCTGGTCCTGTCATTTAAAAAGTTTGAAAGACATAGTTTCTAAAAAAATAATCATTTTATTAATAATGCATTTTATTAATGAAAGAGGCCAGTGATACTCTCAAATGCCAAAGACCTTTTATGGCAGTAGGCTCACACTTTGTAAGTCCTTTAGAAGACTAGGTATTCCTGAGAAAGGCCATCAACCCTGATTGGTTAACGGTCAATGAGAGAATGAATTTTACAATGAGAAGTGGGCTTACTCCAATGAGAGACTGAGGGAGTAGTATCACATCTCTCCAGAACAAGAGACTGTCTCTACATCCAGACCACCCCCAGCCTTGGGCAATCTAGACAGAGGATCTAGTTTCATGTGAATTTTCTTGAGTGGAATACAGGGGGCAAGGATTGACCTTAGATAAGATGGTCTATCTGGGGTAAATTTTGGCCCAGGTTAGTATAGCCCTTCAAAGGCTAGGTGTTGAACAAGGAAATAGGACAGGGGAAAAGCCTAGCTCTCCCTCATATTTGGCTATGTCTATGCTTTTGAAGTACATAATCGTTTCTCCCAGTTTTCTCTCCCCAGTTGACCCATCCCCTTTCACACATGTCTGCTGGTATCTTTCATAATAGCTTTTACTCATGATTTGTCATATTTACCCGACCATCCATTAGCCATAGAGTTCTCCATTTCCTTTTAGTTGGCCCCACATTTTGATTACTCGGAGACTATGGTATTCCATGAGTCTCAGCAATTTATGATTAACTGTAATATTATTGGTGGTAAAAAGCTGGTCCTACGTTTTAGGGGAAAGCTTGGTATCACCAGCATCATTGTGGTCTCCCACAGGAGGTCCAGCTTGCTTTCTTCTTCTTCTTCTTTCTTCTTCTTCTAGTCATTCTTCTTCTGCTTTGGTTTTCTATTGGTTTTGAGGTCAGGAAAACCTGGGTTCAAACCACACCTCAGACATTTACTAACTGAGTTATTCTGCCTAAGTCATATAACCTGTCTATGTCTGTTTCTTTCTCTCTCCAGTGATGGGGTTGGATTCAGTGAAGTCTAATTTCTCTGCCATCTTTTCTAAGTCAGTATTCCTCTGATCCTATGTGGATAGTTCTACTATACTCATTAGAGTCATCATAGATCTCCTTTAGGAGGCTCTTTATGTTTCTAGGGCTTGATGCGAACATCATAAAAGAACTCCCAAAGACCTTTCCATTTGTAGAGGATACTTCTTCCATTTGTATTCTATATAGACTTCCTAATTGAGGGAGTAGGGGGTGGATTTGCCTTCTCTGGTTCCTTCCATTTCTGCATCTGTGATCGCATAATCTGGCTTTCCTAACTCAGACCATAAAGCAATTGTGATAGAACTCATGGCTTTTTATTTAAACTATATTCCCTAAAGTTACAGAGGAGAAAACCATGGGGACCATAGGGAGCTTTGTAGTAAACCTAAGCTTTAAATGATTAATTATTGTAATAGGATTGTTTTAGTCTTAGAACTGAATGCAATAACCAGGTGTGATCTGACCAGGGCAGAGTGCTGGGGTGACCATGACTCCCCTAATCATTACCACTAGGGCTCTCTTAGTGCAACTTTAAATCACATCAGCTTTTTGTGAGGAGGAGGGGTTGGGGAGCTCTTCAACTCACTGTGAATTTCTGTCTCTTCTAGGATTAGAGTTTATCCATACTCTCCTTTCAACTGTCATATCATGGGCAATGTATTTAGACAGCACCATTTTCATGAAGCACCCTTGAAGATGGCGGCATTGTGAAGTGCTGTTCAGCAGGAGTTAGCATGAGACAGAGCTGTGTCCTAGTAAACAGCTGGATGAGCATGTCCTCTTGTTCATACTCCTGTAAATGTTAATGTTTAAAGTTCTCAGACAGCAAAAATTTGTGTGAGAATTTCCCCACCCCCCATCTTCCCAGAAACTTCTTCCAAACCAATGAATTCACCTCCAGGTACTAAAAAGCTTGTTTTCAGAAGATTTAATTGTTCAAAGTTTCTCTTATGGCTTTTTCTGCCTTAGGCAAATACCTCATGCACATAACAAGAACCCCTTAACAGTAGTGTTTAGAATGAAAGTGCTGATACAGCAGTGGTGATTTCAGAGAAAATATGTTACATCCATTTTCTCCATCTGCTCAGAAAGAACACATGGAAAGAAGAAGTTGGGAAGAGTTCTGGAGAAAATTGCTCCTAGGAGAAGCTGGAATAATGCAAAGGGATGGGTTTATGGGATAAGATAAGATAATCTAACCCTCTTTTTCTTTTTTTTGCAAATGTTATAATGAAGTTATCTTGTTTTTATATCAGCCAGCACAGTTTGGACAGCCAACAGTTTTCTTGTAAATACAAGCCAAGGGGCTGCTTTTATTGTTTTGTAAGCCTTCCAGGGAAATTGGTTCAAAGAAGCCAAATATGTTTACCTGAAAGTAGTACAGATTACAGGTGTGATGGAGGGGCACCAAGATTCGGTGCATAATGTCCTGGAGTGGGAGTCAGGAAGCCCTAGATTCTAATCTTACAATTCTGCATCTGAGCCTTACCATGGAGGTCATCCTGGGAAATCCTTCTTCAGCCTCTGTGTCTTCTATAAAATAGGGGATTGTTCATAAGGGTCAAATGAAATGATGTATGTTCACTACTTTGTAAATCTTAAAACACTATCACATAGAATTTTAGGGAAGGAATGAGCCTCAGGGGACTTCTAGATTCAACCCATCCCTGCAGAGGAATCCCTTCTTTAATCTCTGATAAGTGTTTGGTCATTCATTTTCTGCCTGGAGATCTCCAGTGGGGGAGACCAGGACCAATTACATCCCAAATTAATGGAGGTAAGTGGACCCATTCATATTGTCAAATTTTCCTTGACATCAAGCCTAAATATGCTGTCTCTTTATAAATTTATCTTGCCCTTGGGGACCAAATAGAATAAGACTAATCCCTCTTCTATGTACCAGCCTTTCAGTTACATGAACACAAGTGCTCCTGCATTCCCAGTCTTTTGTTCTTGAGGCTAAACATCACTTCCTTTCCTGGATTTCCCTATTCTCATACTCAAGGTCCTTCACATCTTTTTTTGCCTCATGTGAATGGCAGCTATTTTTGGATAGTATAAAGAAGCAATCTGAACAATTCTGGAAACAATTAAACTAAATTTAAAAAAAAACAGCCTCCCTCCGTCTTTTTCTAAATATGTATATTTAGAAAGGCAGCATGTGTAGGGGAAAGAAGATTGGCCTTGGAGCCAGCAGATAATTGGGTTCAAATCCTCCCTGGATCCCTTAGTTGTCTGACCATTGGCAAGCCATTTAACTTTCTTCCAAGCCCAATTTCTTCATCCATAAAACAGAATTAAAATACTTATTGTACTAATTATCACAATGGGTTGTTGCAAGGTCCCAGTGAAATAATACAAAGAATTTTGCAAAACTTAAAATATTCTGTGCATATCAGTGATGACTGATTAAGTACCTACTATGTGTTAGGTAGTATGCTAAACATTGCATAATTATAGCTCACATTATGTAACATTTTAATATCTGTCTTCTCTTAACGTATTCCCATTCTCACTAACTTATGGGAGTATCCTTTTTAAACTTATATATGTATCAATATAGCCATGTTGCCTTTAACAAGTGGCTGGTCCCCAAAAGACAGGATTTATCAGTTCTTATAGATGCCTAGTGTCACAGGAACATCAATTTCATCTCTTATTACATTTGAGAAGAGCCTACGTTACTGCCGACCTGGTCATTCATAAGAAAGAACTACATGTTCATTCACATGATGTTAATGCCCTCATTGCCCACACAATACTCCAAAAGGAGTACCTTTCGAATAAATGATCTCATCCTCACTGCACAGGATGCAATTTTCTCCAGAGAGGAGTTGACTTCTCGTAGCCGGTTTTCATCCAATTCCTAAACGTTGCATTTTCTTGAGGGAAGGCAGATGTCACGACTGAAGGCATTGAGACCATCACTTGATTGATATTCCTTGAAATGACTCCTTTCTCTTTCTGAAGTGAAATCTGAATTCTTTTGAGCAGTGTAGAATGTCAGCACAAATGGGTTCTCTGGTCCTGAACCTCTGGGAGGGGAGCAGGGAGAGGAATCTACTTTACTTCTTTATTTAGAGTTTGCATTGAGAATTGGGAGCATTATTAGAAAGGTCATCCCATTTCAAGTAGCAGATGGAAAGGGGGGGAGGAGGAATCAGACCCTGCTTTTACAAATAAGTTAATTGAGTTCTCCTTGCCATTTCTGCGGGCAATTCAGGATATTTTTAAAAAAGCATTGATCCATAATTATCTCTCCAAATGGTCCTCTTTGTTTGACAGATGTAGAATTCTGCCTGTTTGAGAGTGCAGTCTAGGGGCGGCTAGGTGGCGCAGTGAATAGAGCACCAGCCCTGGAGTCAGGAGTACCTGAGTTCAAATTCGGCCTCAGACACTTAACACAAAAAACTAGCCGTGTGACCTTGGGCAAGTTACTTAACCCCAACTGCCCTCCAAAAAAAAAAAAAAAGAGTGCAGTCTAGTACAGTAACGGTTTTACCTACTCAACCTGTGAAAACAAGTGAGCACAGTGAAAAAATAAAACCTCGCTTTTTTTTTAAAGAACAAAAGCAAATTACAATTTTGTGAATCTGTTCTTGGTTTGGAGTTTTCCATAGATTGTAGTTATATTTATAAAGGTCTGCTTCTTTGTCTTACTATAAGCTAATTATATTTTTCACTCACATGGCCAGCTTGTGTCCATTGGGCTTGCCTGGTCACAAAGACTATGACAGGTTATCAGCATAGGGCATAGTTTTATGATGTCAATGGAATCATAAAATGTTCCTGATTGAGATTGAAGAATAGATCTATTCAAGAAAACATATATTTAGAAAGACAGCAAAGCATATAGGAAAGAGGATTGGCCTTGGAGCCAGGTGAGAAATGGGTTCCGATCCTAACTGTGTCACTCATTAGTTGTGTCACCTTTGGCAAGTCACTTATTCCTCTCCCAGTCCCTATTTTCTCATCTGTAGAATGGGGTTAAATACCCATGACACCAATTATCCCATGAGGTTGTTGTGAAGTGTCAATGAAATAAGTTATTAAAAGGGTTCTGCAAAACTTAAAATATTCTATGCAGTACAGTGATGGTTTAAATGCTTACTACGCTACATAATACTAGCTCACATTATATAACATTGTAAGGCTGACAATACTCTTTACAAATGTGACCAGACTTCCGAGCCAGCCTGAGCATTCTGCATGTGGATGGTACGGTACGCTGAAGAAGTGACCCTGGATTGGTGGTGAGAGGTTTGAGTGGGATGTTTTGTAGGTACATAAGAAATTGGAGTTGGTATAGAACATCTTGGTAGACACATATGGTATCAGACACTTCAGGAAAGAAAGCAGATAGATATGTAGAGGAATCAGGCTATTCAGCTGCTTTTTAATTCACCTCCCTACACACTACTAGGGTGAGACCAGACCTTCTATCTTGCTTTTAATTAAGATCCCATCTTTCTCTCTCTAATGAGCTCACTTGTAGATTCTCTGGTATATTTTGGTCCATATTATTTGTCTATTTTCTGTTTGCTTGGATACATGGCTTTGCTTACTATTTAGTCTATGTGATAAGGTGGTCTTTTGGTGGAAAGGAGCTAAGCTGTTAAATATAAGCTGAGTGCTACCCTGCCCCAGAAGTATGATCAGGGAAGCTGCTTTCTGTCTGACCCAGATTCCTACCCCCAATATTTAGATACAAACCTGGGGCAGATATGGCTCTCAGAAATAAGTGAGAGAAAGATCACACTCAGAGACATGGTCCTTCTCCTATACACCTCATGGTGGAAATTAGCATCCTTTGGAGAGGGTTTGGTCACATTACAGAAATATCTAACTATGTGCCCCCAACTTCCATCTATATATTTAGATAAGCAACATGTACATGCTTGTTCCACGCTTATGGAAAAACATCTCATTGCATACATCATCTCATGCCTTTCTCTCAACAAGCTGAAGGGTATTATATACATATTTATGCAATTAAAATATCTATTACATGTAATAATACATATAATATAAATTATATATTATATAACTAAATACAATGATTCCTATTTGGAATGCTGGGATGTCGCAATGTCATTTTATTGGCATTGGAAATTCTTCTAATGCAAATATGAGAATATTCCTGGACTTGTATTCTTTGTGACTTGCCTGATTAATTAAGAGTTGAAGGGATATACAGAAGCCCCATACAACATGTCTGAGATAGAAACTGAATGTAGGTCTTCCTGACACCGAGATGACTTCCAGATCCACCAAGCCACATTGCTTCTATCCCCATTACATGGATTAAGAAACTTAGATTCAGAGAATCTATGTGATTTGCCTTAGCTTGCAAAGCTAAGAAGGAAAATCTGAGGTGGAGTTTGGACCCATTTCTTCCTGATCCTTAAGGATATATAAATGCAAACTATTATTAAATACATTTGCGAGTTGTTGTTCTAATAATAACATTGATGTTTGTAGAGTACTTTGCAAACCAAAAACACTATAAATTTCATCTACTGATTTAGACAGCATTTTCTGTTAGTTTTACAGTCTTTCGGAAATTGAGAAAGAATATGCTTTTTCAGCATTGTTATTGCTGAGGGTGTCTATATATCAGTTTAAGAAATCATTCTTGTGAGCTATGGTGTGTGTGTGCATGCGTGTGTGTGTGTGTGTGCAGTGTATGTTGTGCATACCCTTCTTGGTGAGGAGATGGGAATCTAAGGAGTTCGACATAATTTCTTTAATTAGTCCAATGGCATTAATATTGTCAGAAAAGGTTGTGTTCCATGTCATCTTTACTTTCTTCTGTGCAAATCTTTGTTTGTTCTGTCTTGATTGATTTTCCCCACATTTGGCCTGATTCAGTGATATTTTCTTTCCGTCCCCTTTTCACTTTGGTATCGATGGAGTAAATCACATCTGCGCCCTGTCTAAGGTCAGAGGGCTCAGCAATAAATGGATAAAGAGCTTTTTGATTTATTATTCATGTTGATAACAATACTCGGAATGGCTAAAGGAGCATTCCCTTTTCTATCATAAATTATTGGGTGACATTTTAAAAATGTCTCTCAGAGTATGGTGTGATGATCCATTGGACTCTCCACCACCCTCCCCTGCTCCTTCTACCTTTTGGGGAGTCACACTATTTCTGTCTTTTTTCAATTTAATTTTTCACTTACCCATGAGTTCCTCTGGTTTGAGAAGCAAGTCTCAGAGAAACAAAAAAAGTCAGCTTGTTGAGACAGGCGTTTGGGTTAAGGGATCCTTGTCTCCCCTCCTCCTGCAATCATTCTACTTTTGTATATACCTATAGCCTAGTGCCAGACCCTATTGGGTGCCTAGTAGGGGAATTAATAAATACTTACTGATTTGTAGAAAAGTAGACTAGGAAATTAAAACATGAGGTTTTAAAAATATGATTTTTAACTTTGCCACCATCAAATTGGCAAAAATGGCAGGAAATGGAAGTGGTGATTTTTGGAGGGTCTGTGAGAAGACAGGCACACTAATACCCTGTTGATGGTATTACAAATTAGCTCAACTTTCTTGAAAAGAACTTGGAATTATTCAACTTTAAAAAACATTAATCTATACTTTCATGACTTTGACTTAAAGAAATCTTTCTAAGTATACATATACACACATATGTATATATGTATATGTGTGCACACCCCCCCCAGAAGGTTAAAGACAAAGGACAGTGTCGTAGATAGACAGATATAAATGTATACATTTATACATGTATTTAAACATTTATACATGTATCATCTGTATAGTATATATTTATAAAAATATACATACATCAATAAATGTATACATTTATATCTCTTTATGAAATATTTCTAGTAGCACTTTTGTTATAGCAAAGAATTACAAGGAAAATGAATATCTCAATTGGGAAATGAGTAAACAAATTATAGTATATGAATGTAATAGAATATTATTATGGCATGATATATGACAAATATAAAGAATTCAGAAAAAATTTATAAAAACATTTATGAACTGATTTAGAATAAACAAAACCAGGAAAAATATGAAATGATATCAGATATGTAAAGGAAAGCAAATTTGAAAGATTTTAAAATGCTTTTCAATAAGTAATGAATGATGACTTCAGAAAACCAATTCTGAAACTTGGTGGGCCCTTGGTAAAGAATGTGGCAGAGATTTTTAGACATGGCCGACATGCTGATTTGTTTTGCCTGATTATATTTGTTACATTAGGAGAATTCTATCATGGTGGGATCATTGGGAAGTGACAATACTATGAAAAATATAAAAGAACAGCAAATTAGTTCTTTAAAAGTCTATTATATCTGTACACAGTGCATATTAACTATATGTATATATCTACATGTGTGTATATCTGTATCTATCTACATATCTAAATCTATCTATCCATATATCTATCATCTATCTATCCATCCATCTATCTATCTATCTATCTATCTAGCTGTCTGTCTGTCTGTGTCTGTCTGTCTGTCATCTATCTACTCTAGACAATAGCTAAAAACTTTAAATGGCAAGTTGAAGCACTGGTATTGTATCCTTGCGCAAATAGAAAGCCATGGAAGCTTATTAAGCAAAGGTGTGACATGGTCGTGTGCGTCAGTAAGATATTTTGGAACTATAAGATGAATTAAAGAAGGGAAAGACTTGGAAGCAGGGAGGTCAGTTAGGAAGCTATTGTAATACTCTAGGCAAGAGATAATCAAGTTCTGAACTAGGAGGAGGATGCTGTATGAGTAGAGAAAAGGGAGTGAGTTCAAGAGATGTTGGGGAGGCAAAATTGATAGAATTGGGCAACTTACTGAATATAAGGGATGAGTCAAGGATGGTTCTTGTTAATTAAACTGGGTCACTAGAAACATGGCAGTGTCCTCAAGAGAAGCAAGGAGGTCTGGAGGAAGGGCAAGTCTAGGGGTTATTTTCTAGGTAGTGGCTAGAGGTACAGAAGTGAGAGATCACCAACACAAGCCAGGATCTTGCTGTTTGAGAATCCTTCTCTGTACTGTGGTTGTACCATATTGCATTTTAAGGTAGCTTTCAATAGTGTGAAAAATAACTAAGAGAAATTATTCTAGTTTAAACATTTGATAGAGAGTTTGATGTTTGTGGGGGCCTGTGACAACGAAACTTTGTTTATTAAATAAAATTGGGCGAATAAACATTTTCTCTTTCCTTAATGAAACCTCGATGGCTATTGATCACAAAGGGAGCACATGAATTGGATGTAAGGTGAATCAAATAAAGAGACCTAGAAAGCACTCAGTTTTTACTGTAGACTTCCCAAGTCAACTCCACCTGCATAAGGGCTGGCCTGAGGCAAAATTGGAGCAAAGATTGTCTTTAAAACCTTTCTGGGGCTCCCACTGCTCTCAGGCATCCATGTCTCCCTTGTTAATGCCCCGAGCTTCTCTGTATCTGCCCTAAGTGGATGGGGAATATGAGAATGAAAAGTTAATAGTCCTAAATTCCTATTCAGGGCAAGGGGGTGGCTACAAGAATCATCTAATTTCTCTGCTGTGTCCTGGAGAGCTATCAGGTCAAACTCAAATAGAAATGAGACCACTTATCTGTAAGGATCCACACAAGCTTCATATTGCCTTAGTTTCAAAATGTAATATGATCTAAGTTTTATTGCATTTTTGCTGATTTTTACTGATTTACTGATTTTTCTTATGTATTTCCCAATTATATTTTAATCTGGTTCCCAGCCACCTGGGAGTGCAGTAGGGCAGTCAGCCATGTGTTTCCCACCTCTGCTTTGAGGGGAAATAACCCTGGATTTGGAGTAGAGTATATGATCCTTGAGAACAGGAACTTTTTGCATTTTTGTCTTTTTATCCCAGCTGACTCCAGAGGAGAAAGTGAGGCTGGTGACTTTGCACAGCTCTGCTTCACTTAAATCCAATTCCTTTGCATGTCATGCATCACCTCCCTGATGTCATGGTCTTCTTTAAGAACGGAAGAACAAACAACAACAACCTTAGCATAGTGTAGGACATTCAGTAGGAGCCAAGACAGTGCTTTATTGAAGGGAATTGAGATGAAGATCTGAGTTCAAATCCTGCCTCTGCCTCTGTGATTGTGAACAGATTTATTTCTCTTCTCTGTCCCTTGCTGTGCTCTGTAAAATGAGTGTTTTAATAACAATAAAATTAAATTTGTGAGAAAAACCTATCCAATTAAATAGATGATAAATAAATAAATATAAAATAATAAATAGTAAGCAAACTCCTAAGAAATAAATAAATATTTAAAAAGCTTAAAATAATAAGTAAATGATATCAAGAATCATGACACAGCAGCCCAAGGACTGGACTTGGAGTCCAGAAGATTGCCTTTGATGCTTTCCTGGCTGCTTGATCCTGGACAAGTCCCTTAACTGCTCTCCCTGTAAAATGGGGATAATCAATGATCAATAGGACCCGCCTTACAGGGGTGTTGAGAGGATTAAAGGAGACGCGTAAAACATTCTGTAAACCTTAAAGTGCTGTGGAAATCTTAGTTATGAAAACAAATAAGAAAAACACAGCCTCTTCATCCCAAGAGTCACCTATGACTTTAGTCACTTGAAAGGATCCAGGCAGTGAATACTGTATAAGAACAATAGTTCCAGAGATCAAGAGACCCTCTTTAATTGTACCCACCAGGCACGCAGTGTGGCCCGTTGGAAAGCAAAGGCCCTGCCGTTTATCACCTGCGTGACTTTGGCTAAGTCTCTTAACCAGACCGGTTAATCCCTCACTTTAAAATTAGTAGGATGGAATAAATGCCCTCTCTAGTTAGGAGCCAGGGCACAAGGATCCTTCCTGCCACGGTGGCTTGCCTTCTGACAATCTCCACCCCCACCCTGGCTCCCCTGGCCCTTGGATTGAGCCTGTTAACATATGCAGCTGGGAACCAGGCTGTGACATTCCCTCCTGCAGACCCTTTGTCTCTCTCTCAAATTCTCCTTTATATGTTGGGTTTCCTTATTAGAATATAACTTCCTTAAGGGAAAGGGTGTTTGCTGTTTGCTTGTGGGGTTTGTTTGTATCCTTAGCACTACTTAGCATGGACCTTGTCGCATAGTATCCAATAATTAATCTATCTGCCTCTGTCTGTCTGTCTGTCTGTCTCTGTCTCTGTCTCTGTCTCTCTGTCTATCTATCCATCCATCCATCCATCTCTCCATCTCTTCATCTATCTGTCTGTCTATCTATCTATCTGATCTCTACTTATTTGTCCATCTATCCATCCTATCTATCTATCTATCTGTCTGTCTGTCTGTCTATCTATCTATCTGTCTGACTATCTGTCTATCTGTCTGTCTATTTCTTACTCCTTCTACTTCAAGGCCCATGTTGCTGTGTTATAAAATCTTTTTCCTTTGGGAAGACCATCTCTCTTAATGGAGAAACCTGTTAAAAATATCATAGAATGCTACTTCTGATGACTCAGGTGAGGGAGATGAAAGCCAGGAGCTTGGGAGAGGTATCTCAGGCAGGAAACATCAGAAATGGGATTTGAACCATGTCCCACTCACTCTGGATTCTATATTCTCTATAGCAAAGTTACTTAATGTGCCTTGATACTCCCTTGCTCCCATTTCTAAGGAGAAATTGCTTTGTTCTACATTAAATCAGGTCGCCAATTTTCATTCTTTCAAATACAGATTCTCAATGTAGTAGTATTCACACAGTATTGGATTGGGGGGGGGGGGTTCATGGTGAGGAATGTTTCTGGAGTTTGAGCTCACAACCAGTAGACTTAAAATTTAGAAAATAAGGCCCAAGCTACACTCACAGAGTGTAGACACTGGGTAGCCAAGGAGCTCACTCGCTGAAGGCTTTTTTGGAGCCAAGGCTGCCCATCTAGAGCATCTTAGCTGCATCCCAGAACATGTAGCCCTTAATGAGGATTTCAGGTTAGTCTTTGAAAATGGAAAAAGACTTAGCCTTTTGCTTTCCTATATTTAAGAAAAAAGAGGAAGATTTCTATTTATGAAATAAGACCTTGATAACTTAAAGGTACAGGGATCCCCACATAGTTCATGGGGCTTTAGATAAATATATAAATCAGTCCTTTGTGAGGAAGGCACATAGGTCTATACATGATTGGAAGCTTGGCGTAACAGTGCTGGAAGAAAGAGAAGATGAAATCTATCATGCTGCAGCTGAAGGGACAAGGTGAGATTTGAGGGAAGAAAAAAAATGCTAAAGATTGTACTGAAAAGGAAGGCTTGTCAGCCTTAATTATGGGCAGCTGGCACATTTGTGCTGGGGGGATTCTTGGGAAGGAAGTGGGTAGTTGGCATGCTCTTAAGGAGAAGCTAGGCAGGTTTAAAACTGGCAGCATTGTGGCGTGCCTTGCAGAAAGAAATCTCCCCACATCGATCAACTATTTTGCCCTCCTCCTCTTTCTGTTGGGATGCTCATGGGCCTGTTACTCAGTGCAGAGGAGGTGGGAAAGGGGGTCTGCAGATTTGTTGAACTCTTATATTTTGATGGCATTTAGAGAAGTGTTTATAGGAAAATCTGTTGGTTGCACTGATCAAGCAGTGGGACAGATGCTCGCTAATTGAGAGCTGTATTGGGTGGTGAGACATTTTCTATTATGCCTTGTGATTCTGCAGCGTATGTTTTTTTAGCATCCCTCTTGCTTGTTTGCCTAATAGATTGGCTTCTGTGATAATGTGGAGCTGCTGACTGACAGCTGTATTTCAGAAGTAATAGAATCTTGGCAAATCTGACAGTTGAGCCATGAAATGAAAATGACTTTTCAAATAGTTTCTTTGGAGGGAAACATGAGGAATTTTCATCCAAATGTTCTTAACTTTTTTTTGTGGGTCCTGGACACCTTTGGCAGCCAGGTGAAGCCTGCGGACACCTCAGAATAATGTTTGAAAATGCGTAACAAATACAGAGGACTTCAAAAGAAAGGAATTATATTGAAGTAGTTATCAAAGTGCTTAATTAACTGGTTCTTGGACACCAGGTCCATTCAGTTGTCTCCAGACACTGAAGCATCATTTTTTAAAAGTGAAGAAAACATGCAAAAGACAGGTGTCTCCTCTCTCAGGGATGGTTTTAAGTGGTCTTAGAGGAAGATATATGTTGAAATAAACTCCTAAGGTCTCATCCAGGACTAGAATAGTATGAAGCATGATGCTTTTCTCAAGCAAGAAAAAAAAATATCGCGGCAAGATTTGGAAAGTGAGAGACCTTATCTTGATTGAGCTAATTACACAAAATAAGCCGTGCCTATTAATTATCCTCAGTATTAACGTTAGAGCCTCTCTTCTTAGGTCACAGACCCAATTAGGGATGTGGTTCAAAATCACAGTGATTTTTAACAAAACAAAGGTCTGTTTTTTTACGATTGGTATTGCTATTTTACTTTTAAACCGAGTCATGAAATACTGTGACGTCTGAAGAATTAAAGTTGTGTGTCACCCAAAGGTAAGCATGAGTAGGTTATAACATCTTACCAAAAATTATGCGGAAGAAGTAGTGTAAAAAGCGTGTGCTAGTAAATGTTTAACAACTGGCTATCAAGGAAAAAGGGGGAAGAAAGCACATAGGCTAAGTTTGATCTGTATTATAAATATTTTCTCCATCGTTTTCTTAAGTCCAGACAATTAACAAAACAATAAGTCAAGCCTTAATTTGTATCATTTGCCAATTTTGGAGGCCCAAGTGCAGTTCTCATTGGGTCCAGCACAGCCCTGGTTGGAAGGGATATCATTAGAGAGATATATAACTAGGAAATGAGACAGGTTGGTCATTGATCACAAGGGAGGGATCACTGATAGGGAGCACATTTGGTCATTGATTGCCTTTAGATCAAGGTCTTCAGCTCATGGAGGGTGGCACCACCGAGAAGGGCTTTTATGATGGGATTAACAACAACTGCCAGGGATGAAAGGGCATAGAAGATTAACATTCGGTGCCATTGAGGAGGATACTGTATTGCTGAGGTTACAGATGCATGCAATTATCAGTGGATGTGGAGGCCTCCGTTCTTCCAGTTGTGATTGATTGATTCTGAAATTGACAGTTAATTTCCCTGAGAATCAGAGCTGTTGTTATTTGTCTTTGGACATTCTGCCAGACTGATCTGACATTTGTTGAGCCTCAGAAAGGGAATATTTGTATTTCTGTTTGCCTTGCTTCTTTGCTGCTGAGGCCTGTGTAGGTGGGGGAATGTGTATCAGGCAGAGTTGATCAGAACTTATCAGATGAGTTGCTTAACCTTCCTCAGCCCAGTTAACATAATCACAGAAAGGGGAAAGGTAAGAGACAATAAGGTGTTGATTCCTTAAGTGAAGGGTGAAGAAGGGTTTTCACTGTGAGACCCCCAGAATGAAATAAATGCTTTCCTTGCGAGAAATGGATGGCAGTTTGCCATTCACTGGCATAAGATTCATTATGCCTCTTGTTACCTTTCAAAAGTAGGTTTGACAGTGATGCAGACAGTAGAGGCAGGAGATATCTGTGGGGCATTACCTCTGAGGACAGGGACCCTGACTAAGCTCATGAGATCACTACCTTCTTGGCCTTCTCCTTAAACCTCTACCACAGAACAGCTGAGGGAGGGTATGGGTTTTTTTCATTCCCTATCCATAGATCAGTCTCTGGAGTGTGACCACTGGCAGCAGAGAAGAGAACCAAATATGGATTGGCCTATCATCTGGGACGGGGTAGATCCAGGCCTAGGAAACATAGCTAGGAGCCTTGTACTTTCGAGATACTGTGCCCAAGGAGGAGGATCCCACAAGTAGAGAAAGAATGCAGGAGCTCTGCAGTTCTGGAACTGAGTTCTGCTTGAGTTGGGTTCTCCACACTGGTATATTCTCTGTCTGGCCTCTCTTCTGTAGGAGATCCTGTAGGAGAATGTGCCCAATGTTTATGGGCTGAAATGTTTGGTGTATACTGTTCTTACTTATGCCAGCTTAGCAAATACCTTTGCTTAGAGCTGCGTCTACTGGCTATGCATGGTGAGAGCTCATGAACTATAGATTTAGGTGTACAGGCTCACAGGGTATCTTTAACCAAGGAAAAGTTACCCTCTTGGAGCTCATCATGTAACCTGTGACTTTGAATTGTCAAGATATCCCCAGAGGGTATGCTACTACTGTTAACATCCCCCTTCAAAAAAAAAATGAAAACAGAACTCAACATGTCACTTTTTTTAGTCTGAACTTGCTATATATTAGCCATTATTTTGATTGTTATTATTAATTTACTGCTATAATTATATTAATAACAACAATAACTAATTTGAGGAACTTCTGGTATGGAAATTCACAAATATTGATGAATAGCAGTTCTTGGGAAATTAAAGACTTTTCCACTGGTTCAAAAAGTTTGGAATCTTTCCCATAAAACCTTTCCCATTTTACTAACTCAGAGTCACCATAAATACATGAAATTACATCATGCCCATTCTTCAAGGAAACTCCAAAATATGTAACATATTTGAGAAAATTTCTCAACAAATAAGCTAGAATGGGCTGCCTCTGGAGGTGGCAGATTCTGTATGGTGAAGGGTCTTGAAGCAAATGGGGATGACCAGTTGGTCTGGATATCAAGAGAGAACCCTTTGTGAAGTCTGGGTGGGGCTGGAGCGACAGGGGTCAAACTCATATAGAGATGGGAGCTACTGATCCCTCCATAATGATCCCTGCAGACTGGCATTAAATGTTGTGTCTTCCATGTTTTACTGCATTTTCATTTATTGTGCTAAATATTTCCAAATTATATTTTAATCTGGTTGGTTCAAGAGTGCTGCAGGCTACGTATTTGACATCTCCTGGTCAGAGGGCCACTGGAGATCTGATACCATAAGCCGTAGTATACAGGTGTATATGATATAATTTTTTTTGGCAACTGGGACATGGATCATGGGGGAACATTCATAGCAACCCCAAAGTCATTCCCTGGAACAGGAGTTCTCTGCCTGGGGTCCATAAGCATATTCTTTTAATATCTTGATAATTATATCTAATATAATTGGCTTCCTTTGTAGTCCTACATGTTTTATCTTTATACACCTAAAATTATTCTAAGAAGAATTCTCTAGGTTTCACAAGATTGCCAAAGGGCTCAATGACACAAATATAAAAAATTCATAACCCCTGCCCCCAGATGTTAGTCATATGATCATAGATTTGGAGCTGGGTCACTTTCTTAATTTAATAGATAAGAGGACTAGGGGTTGAAGAAATTAATTTTGCCTCAGGTCGAATAGGCACAAAGTGAAAGGGAGGATTTGAACCCAAGTCCTCTTACTCCAAAGCCAGTGCTCTGCCTCTTGTTTCCCAATCACGTCACTGATTTATTATAAGAGCTTATAGTAATATCCAAAGTCGGTTGGCCAGTGGACTTAGGTACAAACCCAGAGGTCAGCTATGGAACTAACTCCTTTCTCTGTTACTCTGAATAATATCGACGTGAAACTTGTTGTTGTTAGGAGGGCTTTGTTTGTCCAAGAAGCAAAACTACCCACTTCCATCCATTGTCCTCAGCTATTCACTTGTATTTATCTCCCCTTTTCACCTTGTTTAACACGTGACATGTAGAGATCTTCGCTACAAGGTTTTGAAGGTGCTTTGTTTGGTTTGTAGCCTCCTGGCTTGGTTGGTCCATATTCAGTACATCCAGCCAGCCATTGTGCTTTGCCTTTAAGATAAAAATCAATAAATAGAAAGTTGCAAAAGAAGCAGACTGATCTTTTCGCATTCCCTACAAACACAGAAAATGGCCTAATCTTGACTTATCTGAGTCTTCTTTCAGAAAGGAAAGCTCAATTAACTGGGCTTTTTGCCTTTTTTCAAGCTTATAGAAGCTACAGCAAGAAAGCATATGCCCACCCTGAAGCGTTGGGGAGCTGCTGTGATTACTGCATGACCCTGGCCCCTGCAAACTCTGATTATTCTGGGTGATATGGAGATCACCACACTGTCCTTTGTAAACAAAGGCAAGCGGCCATTTAGGTAGAAAGGACAGGCACCTCTTAATCATCCCCATTCAGGGAAACAAGTCCATTAGAGGCCGGTAGAAAATATTCTGCTAACATCACCATGACCTTCTTCCTCTCTAGATCCAGCATCAGAGCTATAGACAAGTAGGCAAAGAAATCAATTAAGTCCATTGTGTTTGCCCCCTTCTCTCCCCTTTAAGAGTGGTGAAAGGCCTTGAGTTCACTTCACATTATGAATGGTGGAAGGTACTGGTTAGCCTGAAGAGAATATTGAAGGGGCAGCCTTCAAATGCAGTCTTATTAATGATTTGTACACCTTGGGAAGTTGAGATCAGGACATAACCTTTAGGCAGAACAGGACTGGCCCCCCTGGTCTGGTCTGGCTGTTATCAAGGGTGGAAGAGATGACAAAGAGATTACTGGGGGGGTAGGGGGGTGCAACTCGAGTTCTATAAGTTTGCAGTTTCCTACAAGCTTTGTTATTGGGCAAACAACACAAATACTTCCTTTTATGTAGAAAACTTTTCTAGTAGAAATGTCTTTCTGTTGTAGGGACTTTGTTAATATAATATGCTTTGGGGAGTAGAAAGGACGAGTTCCAACCATTTCAAGTTGTAAAGGGAATTCTTGGCCAGGTATGGATTAGACTAGGTGACCACAAGATCCCTTCCCTCTCTGAGGTTCTGGGATTCTCTGCTTCCGTGATTTGAAAAATGATGGATTTGTCAAATGTGATTCGTTTTCTTATATATTTATGTGCACATGCATATATCTATATATGTTATATGTGTATATATATGTGGCTTTATATATATGTTATATATATGTATGTATATATACACACACACATCAGTGTTGGTTATATAGATCTAAAAGATAAGGATTTTTGACAGGAAAGGAGGAAGGTAAGAAATAGTTTGGAAGGAGTGTCAGGGTGGGGTGGGGAGGACTATAGCAGTTAAGAGCAAACCCAACTGGCCAGAAGCTCCTCTTCTCTAAATACCAACATGGCCATATCATCCTTGTCCATCCTCACATCTAAAACAACCCTTTATAGCTAATTTTCTGCTTTCCAAACCTTCTGAAATTTCCCTTGGTGATTCTGTTAGGATGGGAGACATCTATGCAATGGATCTAATAATGGGGAAAAATCCCACATGGAGGTTTTTAAAAACATGAGTTTTCTAAACTGAACCAAGTATAATTATAATGACCAAACTTGACCTTGAGGGAGAGATCAGAAGACACCCTTCCCTTCTTTGAAGAGATGGGAGACTATGAGTATGAAATACTGCATATGATACTGTCAGACTTTTTGGATGTGTTGGTCACATTGGCTAAAGTGAGCTTTATTCTCTTTTAAAAATCTTTGTCATGATGAATATCTTGTGGGGTAGAGGAGAGCAGAGGGTTTTTTTTTTAATGAACAAACAAAAGATACTCTATAGAAATGAATTCTTTTTAAAATATGAGATAGCCCTTGAGTGTTCCCATTCTAAAGCAAATGGAGCAGGAACAATGAAGTTAAACTGGGGAGCCAGAGTCCACTCACTAATCATCAGGACTTGGTCCAGGTCCAAGGGCACCATGAACAGCTTTTGTTTTTAAATATTTTGATAACTTTGCTTTGAGATGTTTCTTTTGTAAATCTCTGTTCTGTGTTATTCATTTAAAAACCGTATTCTGAGAATAGACTTCACCAGACTTCCAACACACACACACACACACACACACACACACACACACACACACACACACACAGTTCAGAACTCTGAATTAAGCTTTTGAGAAAAGTTTCTACCTTCTCTTCTAAACTCAGAAGAAGAAAAAAGGCTCTCTGTGCCCTGATACTTGTACTTCTAGGAAATCTCTGATTTTTTCATTTATCAAAAACATAGGATTGAACAGAACCCATGGATCTTCAGATAAAAAATTACTGCCGTGAATCAGTGAAAATGACATGACTTGAGCATATTTCTGCCTGTTGAAGGCTACTCACTGAGAGCCTCTGTTCTCCCAAGTTCTTTTGCTTTCTGTCCTGGGCATCTCAGCTGGGAGACTGATGCCTCCTGCACTTCCTGCTTAGTCCCTTCTTCTCTTGGGAGTGAGTCCTGCATCTTCTATCCATTATCCTGGCTTTCCTGCAAAGTACTCTGGGACATTCCCCTGACTGATTTCTGATTTTGTGTGTCTCTGCTGATTGAAGGCATTTTAAATAGACTCTGAATCTTTTACCTTTTCAAAAGAATCTTGCTCCATGTTATAGTTTGAGGCTTAGTTGTATGAATGATATTACCTGCTACTGGAAAATGGCATGGTCATTTTCCAGACAACAAAGTGTACCTTCTCTTTCTCAGCATCTCACCTTCCCTGGAAAACTGTTTGCAAATACTGAAAAAATACAGTTCCCTAAAGAATCAAAATTGAGCATCTCCCAAAGGTTAACATATGGTGAGTTTAAACAGGCCCCAGTCTCCATCATGGTTACAGTGAACCACTCAAAGGTCTGCGAGTTGATATGTACTTTAATTTTAAAAGAAAAAAAAACATTCAGTAATGCCCAGGGAAAAGCCACCCACAAAGACAGTCTTTAAGGAAGCTCTTTGGGCTCTCAAGAGCTCCCTACCAGAGTCTTAGAGCTACTATAATATATAGTCCTTGCCCAAAGGGCCTCATCTGAGTCCCAGATCAATCCACCTGGAGAGAGTAAATTCAAACTACACTTAGTCTGCTCCACATGAGTACCTGGGTTCACAACAGCTCTGATTGGTGGTTTAGGAGTGTAGGGGGTTAATTCCAGTTTTCCCCACTCTTTCTAGGGCTCTAGCCTTCAAGATCTTGTTACCAACAATGACTCCTGTGTGATAAGTGCCAAAGATATAGTAGGCCATCATGAAGGGAAGCAGGGAATAATAGGTGACCAGTGGGCATCCACATGCTGAGAAGGTGCCCACAGAATATTAAAAGACCTAAAAAGGGGTTCTCAAGCTTTTCATGCATTATTGACCCCTTTGGAAGTCTGGTGAAGTGCATGGACCCCTTTGCTCAGTTTTCTGTACTTATCCTCTGTTTAAAGAGGAAATGTTGTATACAGAAGAATAAATATGGGATCTAAAGAAAGCACTGGAGTACAAATTCCAGATCTGCACATTTATTACATGTTTGTCTCGGGGCAAGATGAGGTGATGTAATGGAAAAAAACCTTGGCTCTGGAATCAGTGACCTGGTCTCTGAACCTCAGTGCCCTCACCTTTAAAAGCCTAGATGACCTTGACGTTCCTTCCACCTTGGAATCTTTGATTCTGTACCACACCATGTCCATGTCTCTGACTATTTGCAGTAAAGGACTTTATCTCTGTTTCTCTTTTTCTTTTTACGGATGTGCCATCCCACATCTGCCTTCACGGCATAAGGGGAACAGATTGGTGATCAACCCTCAACCACTCACCCCATCTCGATTTTGTTTGGTGCATAGTCAGGTGAAATCAGATTAAATGAACGGCAAAAGCAGTAACCTTGATGGAGGTGGGAGGAAGTCACCAAAGAGTAATACAAGGAATTGGAATTGGAGCCTGCTACTTCTTAGGGATGGCAGGGAGAGTCAAAATAATAGGCATTTATTACAGTGGTTCTCAACCTTCCTAATGCTGCGACCCTTTAATACTCAAATGTGGGCATAACTGCCTGTGGGCGGACCCGCCTAGAGACCAACAGAAGAGAGGTGTCTAGGTTCTTAAGACCACTGAAAATATGTGTTTTCTGATGGCCTTAGGTGACCCCATTCGACCCCCAAAGGGGTAGCGACCCACAGGTTGAAAACCACTGATTTATTAAGTACCTACTGTGTACATGACATTGTGCTAGAAATATAAAAATAGAAACAAAATAAGTGGTTAAGGATTTTGTCGTCTACTTAGATCCTGGACTTACAAGGGACTCGGACTCTTTTAGAAACACTTTTAGGAAGAATATCTGTTCGTCCCTTACCAGTTGCCACTGTTCCTAGGCAGCAAGGTGGCCCAGTGGGCAGAGCACTGGGTCTGGAGTCAGGAAGACCTGATTGCAAGAACCTTCCCTAAAATGGGGTAAAACTGTCTCCATTTTCTCAACTAGAACTCCTTTAAGAGTGTTGTGAGGTTCAAATGACATAACATGTAAGACGCTTAGCGCAATGCCTGGCATGTCGTAGGCACAGCCTTCCCCCAGGAAGGAAGGAAGGAAACAAGCATTTATATTTCCTAGTTACTGCCTTATTCCCAATGAGCTGTAGAAATTTGGAATCAAAGCCACGGCCCAGTTCATCGTGATCTGAGGACGACTGATGTGTCTGCCCTGATCATGTTGATCTTTAAAATCAATTCCAATGTCCCAATTCTGAGATGAAATGAGTAAGGAGATATGAGCAAGTCACATGACTTCCCTGGGCCTCAGTTTCCTTAGCTCCAACGTGCCTTTGAAGCCCCATCCATCTCTGGTCCTGTGATCCTGATGGAATCGCAGCCATGCTCCAGTTCCAAGCTCCTCTATGGCAGGCTGTGGCCACACACATCACTGACTGCTGCTGACCCTCTCAGAGCTCAGTGGAATATTAGCACTAGGAGATTCATTCATTTAACAAGAGCTTAGTATGTGCCAGACACTGGAGATACAAGGACAAAAGTGAAATCAGTCCCTGCTCCCAGAGTGCTTCTGTTCTGTTGGGGAAGGTAGGCGATTCTCCTTAAGGAAGAACAGAACCTTAAAACTGGATGATCGGCTCCAGCCTCCAACCCAGCATCCAACCCACCCATACCACTTTAGATCATTGATTATCTAATTCACTTCAGTTCAATTGATACAAAGCCCCAAATGAAGCAATGTCTGTCCTCAAGGAACTTACATTCCATTGGATATAAACAGCGTATATAAAATTAAATACAAAATATAGACAAAATTACTTGTGGAGGGAAGAGCAGAAGCTTGAGGGGGAGTAGGGGGATCAGGAGATAGTTTTTACTCAACAGAGATTCTAGGAATTGGAGGTGAGGAGGAAAAGCATGGAGGGGTGTACGAAGCCATGGAAGATGGGCATGGGAGATGTTGTACGCAACCAGTGTTCCAGTTTGGCCAGCATGTCAAGTTCTTGAAGGAAAACAATGAGCACTCGACCTGGAAAGGTGGCATGGGTGCAAATTGTGAAGATCCTCATAGAATTTTAGGCCTGGAAAGAGTCTTTGCTTTTTTTTCTTTCTCACTTTTCAGATGAGGATACTGAGTCCTGGGGGGAGGGGGGTTAGGGTACTTGGATCAGATTCATTTGTGGGAGGGGGAGGACCACAATCTTGGCTTCCTCTCTCAAATCTAGATTCCTTTCTGGCACTGCAAAGGGCTGATGGAATGGAGTTGGTTTCGTTGCTTCATCTCCCTGCCCCCAGAAGTAGCTCTGAGTTAGTTCCCCAAATTTAAACTCTCTGAATAGTATTTGCTTGGGGTTGGCTAGGTGGCGCATTGAATAGAGTACCAACCCTGGAGTCAGGAGGACCTGAGTTTAAATCTGGCCTCAGACACTTAACACAAAAACTAGCCATGTGACCTTGGGCAAGTCACTTAACCCCAACTGCCCTCCAAAAAGCAAAAAAAAAAAAAAAATACATACAATGAATAGTATTTGCTTTTCTGATGGATGTAAAGTCCTGGATGGGAAGTGTTAAGGAAGGCCTTGGATTGGACCCAGTCCAATCAAATGAGAAAACTCCAGCCTCAAGAGAGTGAATGCCGTGCCCAGAGTTACGCAGGTAATAAGTAGCAGAGTTGAGATTGGAACTCAGGTCCTCTGACTCTAAATCTGACACTCTTTCCCCTCTCCCCAGGGCCCTGGTGGTCTACTTTCTTCTTTTAGACAAGACATAGACTATCCAAAAGCACAGTCAAAAAAAAAAAGCCTCACCCAAGAATTTCAACAAAGGACCCTTAAAATTGGCTTATTTTGTTAGGAATGGAAAAAAAGATTCTTAGAGTGGAAATTTTCCTCTGGTTACCTGGCAGAAAAGCAGCGACTTTAATTGCATTCCCTTGTTTCACAGGAAAGAATGAAACCCAGTGGGGGCTTTTCTAATTGCTTTTGGGAAAAGCCTGAGGAGGGATCAGAATACAGCTCCTCCTGTTAACTGGTTGGAGGAGTGAGGCAGGTAACCTGTCTGCTCTCTCTGCCTGTCCTGTCTGATGGAGGCATTTTGATGTGCTCTGAGAGAACTCGTTAGGGAGCCCTGGGATGCCAGGCTTCCTGGCACTGCTGTTGGGTGAAAAATAAAGTCCCCACTCGATTTTGGAGAACATGCCAGACCCTTCCTTTGTAGATAGGGAAGGGAGGGGTGGCATTTGAGTGAAGTGGTTACAGGAGGCCTAGCAATTTATTTAGGGATGACTTCCCAGGGCTGACAATTCGGACCTGCCCTTTGCAGATAAGTGTGGCTGCCGGGGCAAAGAAGAGCCAAATTGGTCCCAATAATTTAGTTATTTCCAAATAACCCAGATGAGCAAAATCTTAGGGCTGTATTGAAAAACCAGTGTTTGTTTGTTGTTCTTTTTTTTTAAAGGCAACATAGAAAAGAAAACCAGAATTCCCATGTTGCTTTCCCGTAAATCTTGTCTCAGGACATAAATGTTGGGCCAAAGGAGAACATAAAACCTGAAGAGGAGAAGAATGCCATTTGGGGTGAAGGCACAGGGTTCAAAGGCCCAGCTTTTGTGCTCTGTTTGAATTTCAGATGAGATCAAAACATCGGCCTTCTCGGTGCTGCAGTACAAAAGCTTACAGAGCTTTTTGTGAAAAGCAATTTATTTTAGATCATGGAGCAGCAGCAGCCATTTAAATGGCTTGGGATTGTAATTGAACTCAGAACCAGCCTCTCTTCCAACACTAGGCACAGTAATCAGTTTACTCAAGCTTGTTCTAAATAACGTCCCTCCCGGGCCTTAGAGAGTGAAGGCCTGCGAGGAGGCCCTGAAACCCTGAGTGGCTCCTCTCTCGGCAGCCCTTCTAAGCAGTGGCCCATAAAAAGGGAGAGAGGGAAGGTTGGGGCTGGGCCCATGCTGTGTTTTTTTGGGGTGTTCGTCTGAAAAAATAGCTAGGAGGCAGCAATCAGGGAGAAATGAGATAACTACAATTAGCATCAGAGAACTTTGTTCTCAGCTGTCATCCTCTTTCTGTGTCATAAAAAGGAACATATCCAGATTGAAGTAGAAAAAAAAATGTCCCCAGTGTTGGAGGAGCTCTGGTTTAATAAAGCTGGAGATGCGTCATTGAGCTGGAGGAATTACTTAGGCAAGGTGAATGGGGCTTTGACCCGTAGTGAAAAGATTTAGGGGACCCTGACAGCACCATCCTCCAACCAGGGGACATTCCGTGCAAGTTACATGAATCATTTACCTTGATATCTATCAAAATGATGTTCGATTGGGAGTGATAAAGGTAGGTTGTGTCCCTAGTGAAAGCTAGGGTTGGCTAGTAAAGTGTAAGTGGTCCATTAGTAGTCCTAGAGGAATACCCTAGGCCGCTTGGATGCACCTCCAATGCCAGTTTACGGAAAGGCACGGTCAAGCAAGGCGCTGTGGTGAGCACTGGGGATGGAAAAAGAGACAAAAGAGAGACCCTGCCTTCAGGGAGCTTACGCTCTGATGCGTTGTGCAGGCTGGGCAGGATCTGTATCACTGAACACCAAATATATAGCCATGTATCGACATAAAATGAGCCCTGTGGGAAGATGAATATAAGGTGGTCGTGTCCTAAGATTGTAGGATAATTGATTTAAAGCAAGAGAGTGTCACAGAGGTCATCTACTCCACCTCTAGAAAGGTTATGGAACTTGCTCAGGGTCACATAGATAATAATCAAGAGTGAGATTTGAACCCAGGTCCTTGGACTGGAGAGAGTGTTTTTTCCACCATATCCCACTCACTCCCTTACTTCTAAGATTCGGTTTTTTTTCCTTCTCAATAAATCATAAAGGAAGGAATTCATTATAAATTTTTGTTCGTTTTTCTGCTGCAATTGAAATGCCTTTATCTTAAAAAGAGTCTTCAGCCAGGCCGTCCAGTAGATGGCTCCCATTGTCATCCCCACTTCCCCCTCTCCTCCCCCCCCCAATCTTCAATGTTTCCTCTTCTCCTGGCCTGTTTCCTGCTCCCTAAAGACATACCTGTGACCCCAGTCCTTAAAGAAACAACAGCGCACAAATCTTCTGAGATCCTACTACCCAACAGCGTCTCTCCTCTCCTGTTCTTCCAGATTCTTGGAAAAACCATCTTTCCTTGTAATATCCTCTTCCTTTCTTCTCCTTCTCCAGACCTTCTATGACTTGTCTGCTGATCTCATTATTCAGCTGAAACCACTTTCTCTAATGCGGTTACTGCCAGCCTTAGTGCTTGTTTTCTACCCAAATTCTCCCCTCTTGTGAGCATCCCTGTTATTGTCAAGGGCTCCCACTGTTCTACTAGACACACAGCCTTACGGCCTCACTTTCATCCTCACATATCCAACAAGTTGCCCAAACTTGCCATTTCTACCTCCAAAACATCTCTTGTATGGTCTCCTTCTTTCCACCCCTTACCTGGCCCTTTGCAGCAGCCTGCTGGGTGGCCCATCCCTACTCCACTCCAGCCTTCACACAGCTGCCAGAGGGATTTTCCAGAAACACAAGTCTGACCACTTTGTCCCCTGGTCAATAAATGCCAGTTTCTTCCCATGACCCACTCTGTTTGTCATTTAAAGCTATTTTCAGCCAGTCCCCTTCCTACCTTTCTCTGCTTTTGATGCTTCAGTCCCCTCTCTGCTTTCTACAAGCCAGGCTTGTTGTCCTATTTGCTGCTGTTCCTTAAGCCTGATACTCAATATCCTATCTCCTAGTCTTTGTACTGGCCATTCCTCATTCCTGTAGTGCTCTCCCTTCCAACCCCTGATTTTTAACATCCCTGGATTCCTTTTTTTTTTTTTTGAGGGGGGAAGGCAGGGCAATTGGGGTTGACTTGCCCAAGGTCACACGGCTAGTAACTGTTAAGTGTCTGAGGCTGTATTTGAACTCAGGGCTGATGCTCTATTGCACCACCTAGCTGCCCCTCTGGATTCCTTTAGGACATAGTTAAATATCAACCTCCTTCAAGGGTCCTTTCTTGGTATCCACCATTGCTGGTGCCATTCCCTTTGGGATTACCTTCCATCCACTCTGGATTAACATTACAAGTTCTGATTTATTTCTACACCCATTTTTTAATATTTTCAATATAAATTATACACACACATATGTGTATGTGTATTAAATACCCAAATTAACAATAAAGGACATATGAACAAAGATGTTATCTGCATCTAGAAAAAGAAACCATAAATAGAAGTATGTATAGAATAATTCTACATATGTATACCTATTTGTGACTAATGGTGGCCATCTTGAGGTTGGGGGTAGGGAAGAGGAAAAGGGAAAAAAAGATTTGCAAAGTAATTTGATTATACATTTATAAGAAAAAGCAAGTTGAACATAATAGATCTGCAGTTTCATATGGAATCATCTTTTTTATTATACTATGTTATGGACATGTCTATTTTATTCCATAAATTAAAAATAAAATAAGTTGACATGTAAGTATGTATATCCATATATAATATGTTTATATCTGTGTTTGTATATGCATGTATTATGTATGCAGACATTGAAATACATAGTCTCTCCTATCAGAATGTAATCCTCCTGAGGCCCAAGAATGCTTTAGCTTTCCTTTTCACCCTTGCTGTGCAGCACATTGGTAAGTGCCAAGCAATTCCAAGTGTTCGATGAATGATTTGGGGTTGACTGACTGAGCTATGGGCCCTGTCTCTGCCAAGTTGGTCAGGCAGCATTTATTAAGTACTTACTGTGTACCAGGCACTGTGCTATAGATGCTGAGGACGGTCCCACCACCCTGGGGCTCAAGTGAGAGCTCAGGGATCCACAGAACCGTCCTCCCTCAGGGCAAAATCCCATAGGCTCTGGCTGTCGGCGATGACGAGATCAGAGCCCTCAGAGCCCTAGCCCGCCTCCGTGACATCCAGAAACGTGTGCATCATTGCCTTCACTTTCCTTCTTTTTTTTTTTTTTCCATTTCTAGTCTATGGGAAAGTCAGCAAACAGCTGAGAAGAGTCAGTGTGTTTGCAGTATCAAATGCAGCCGGAAGTGTTTTGTTTTTCTGTGCCTTTAGTGGGAGTGAAAGCCCTAACCTCTGGAGAGCTGTCATTGTTTCCACTGGGGAGGATGTGTATTGTCTAAAGAAAGCAAGCTATCATCCCTTGCCACCCACAGGACCTCACCAGGTTAAGAGTGGCCCAGTTCCCTTATTAAGCTCGCTACCTTTCCCAACCTCTCTGGGTTTGCCTTTTCAAGGCAGGAGGCTCTTCTTTAAAGAATATTGTATCAGGGTATAAAGACAACTCCAAAGGACTCATAATGGAGAGGGCTCCATGTCCAGAGAAAGATTTATGGAGTCTCGATGCAGATTGAAGCAAACTACTTGCTCCCTCTCTTTTGTGTTTTGTTTTCTTCCTTCTTTCTCGTTGTTCATTCTACTGGTTATATTCCTTCTTTACAACTTGACTAATGTTTAATGTAAAGGTATTTGTAGAACCTATATTGGATTGCAGGCCACCATGGTGGGGGGAAAAGGGGAAGGAGAAGGAGGGGAAGAAAATTTGGAACTCAAAAGCTTGTGGAACTGAATGTTGTAAACTGAAAGTAAATAAATTAATTAATTAAAATTTTTTTAAAGAATATTGTATCTTAATTTAAACCTAGCTTTCTCTTTCTGGTTATAAGAACACAGAGCCCAATAGTTATTGAGTACCAACAATGCAAAAGTCACTGTTTTAGATGCTGAAGATTTCATAGATCTAGAGCCGGAGGGGATTTGGAGTCTACACTTCTCATCTTCACCTAAACCAACCACCAATTGGTGAGGTGATTTGCCAAGTCACACAGTTAGTAAAAAGCCATAGCCAGGGAGCATTCTCAAGTCTCCTCCTCATCTTTCACCTGTCTACACTACTTTGGGACTTCTCACACTGATTTCTCTCCACCAAGTCCCAGGAAGCTCATTATAGGGGTTACTTCATCACCATCAGCTTTGAGACACCATCTCATCACTGCCCTCTGTCTATGAGGCTGAAGCCATGAGCTCCAAACCACCATTTAAGGAGAGATCCCAGCTGAGACACCTCCTCATGGCTTACCTGGATGTGCCACGTGCCAGTTACTTTTCTCATAGTAAGTGCTTAATACATTGTGGTTCATTTTATTGGATTGGATGACCACAAAGCACATGAAATTGAATCTAAGTGAACTCTTAATGTGGACTTCAGACTAGGCAATGGGCTGATTTGGATTCCTTAAAAATGGACAGGTGAAAGTCAATTAAAAAGCATTTATCAAGCATCTCCTGTGTGCTTGATATTCCAGGTCCTGCGCTAAGCACTGAACATACCTTTTCTTTTTCTTTTTAAAGCCAGTCTCTGCCCAAAGACCTTACAGTCTGATGGGAGGAGCCAACATGTTTGTACATTATACAAAGTAGATAGAAGACGTACACAGACTGTTGGGGATGGGGTGGGGAACAGAGACACAACATGTCAGAGGTAGGATGTGGACAGGGGTCTTTCTGGCTCCAGGGTCTCTATACAGTACAAAATCCAATCATTCGAGCAACTGAGGCTGGGGAATGGGAGAAGTTTCATGTAGAAAGTGGAGGGGGTGGTGAGTTGAGGGTTCTAAGAATGGATATGAAGAGGGAGTGCACGGCAGTCATGGGACACAGTACAAAGACATGGAGATGGGAGGTGGAGGGTCCTTTTTGCTTAACAGTAAGAAGAATAGTTTGGCCAAGACAGAGTTGGAAGAGATAAAATGTCATATTCTCAACCCTGCCTCCCTTCCCCTCCCTCTTTTTCTTTATTTATTTTCCTTCCTTCCTTCCTTCCTTCCTTCCTTCCTTCTTTCCTTCCTTCTTTCCTCTCTCTTTTTCTGTCTTCCCTTTCCTACCTTCTCCCTCCTCTCTCTGCCTGTCTTTCTATATCTTTTTTCTTCCTCCCTCCCTCTCCTTTCTTCCTCCCTACTTCTGTCTCTTCCTGTCTCTCTCCTCCCCTTTTTGTACTTCTTTCTCTCTTCCTTTTCCTCGCTTTTTTTTAAAAGCTCAACCATCTTCACTAAAAAAATATTTTGCTTGAGAGAATACTGAACATTACCTGCCAAAACCCAATAAAATAGGTATATCCTAGCGACTTTCCTCTGCCTTGCTTCCCACTAAAATTTCCATTTTATCTCCACCAATGGCCTACACTCAGCAGATTAATGTCCCTGCAGTCCTTAGGATGGTTTCTGTTAGGATGTCAAGGTCAATTGCTTCCTCAGTGTATCTCTTCTCCAGGATTGCCTTTTAGCTCAAACTTTCCTCTTTGTTCTTTGTTCCTACATGAAGGTGTCCTTGTGCTTTCAGCCCCTGGAGATCTGGAAGACTCTTGGCAGCTGGGTCAGGTGTTTAAGGGGAGAATTGGGCCTTTTGGCTCCAACACAGAAGCCATGTATGCACCATAGGCTTTTCAGATCTTCCTTCCTCTGGCAAATTGAGTGAACTGTTGCATAATATTATTCCCTATGCTTATTTTGGCATATACAAGCTTAGTGACCTTGTAAAAGTCACCTCATTTTTCTAAGACTCAGTTTCCTTATTTTTCCAGTGAGGGGGTTGGGCTAGATGAACACATTGGGGAAACTGACTCTAGTACTGCTGAGTTATTGAAGTCCTCGTCATCTCTCTCCCTTCTCCTCTCTCCTCTCTCTCTCTCTCTCTCTCTCTCTCTCTCTCTCTCTCTCTCTCTCTCTCTCTCTTTCTCTCTCTTTCTCTTTCTCTGTGTCTCTATCTCTCCCCTCTCTCTTGCTCTTCCTCCCTCCCTCTTTCCTTCTTCTCCTCTCTTTCTTCTCTGCCTCTTTCTTTCCCCCTCTCTTTCCCTCCTACCTCTCTTCTTCTCCTTCCTCTTCTCTGTCTCCCTCTCCAGGGAGATTTTAAACTCCATCCTCTAATTAATATCCCATGATAGCTTCTTGTCTTCCCAAACTGGGGGAAAAAAATTGCAGTCCCTAAGTTTTTAACTAACTGAGGCCTCCCCAGCCCCTCCCCTTCAAGGCCACCAGTCCACATGTTTCCTGTTTAAGAAAAAAAAGAATCCATGATCTGGAAGGGACCTCAGAGGCCATCTAGTCCAACTCTCCCATTTTACAGATGAGAAAACTGAGACCCAGCAAAGTCAAGTGTCTTGCCCACAGTCACACAGCTAGGAAGCACCTGAGATGGGGCTGGACCCCATGGCTTCCTGACTCCAAGTACTCACTCCACCAGCTCCTGATGCCCCTGTCTCTGGGTAGGGTTCTGTTGCAAGACAGGCTGGGCCAGACAGTAGTGGTCAAGAGAAAACTGGATTGCATCAAATCAAAGACTTTTTCCAGTTGCTGACTGAGCATGGGAAGTCGCAGATGCTCCTGCCTTTTAAGAATGAAATCCAGCCTCCTAATTGCTCATTTACTCGCTGCTATGATACGCTCCCAAGTATACAAAGGAGGCATGTTTTCTGTTTTGTTCTTTCCTTCCTACTCAAATCATGCGTCAGGTGTTAACGCCGAAGGAAATGGGTAACGGGGCACAAAGAGGAAATAAGGCCAGGTGATGAGCCCCTAAGGATGGTGGTTACTTTGTTTCACGTTTCCCCATAGAGCAGCAGCTAGCCTCTGTAATTAGATTTCAGTCCAGCCTTCTCAAATCATTTGAGACTTTTCTTCACTTTGAAACGACAAACTCCGCTTCCTAGATTTCCTGTCATCTTTTTTTTTTGCTCAACATCTTAAACTCAAAGGTTTTTTTTGTTTTAAAAGAAAATCAGGGTGTTTCTCTTTCCCCCCTAATTAGAGGATTTTAAAATGTTCTTCTAGACTGATTAATCAGTCATTGTGGAACTTTGAGCATAATAAAAATAATTTTTTAAAAAGTTGGTTGTGAATTGAAGCCGAAATGGATTTTGTATTTTCTTGTGAATATGTCCAGAGTGTTTTATTATTTTTTTTGACAGCCCAGAAAAAAAGGAGAGTGATTAGCCATCTGCCTTAACTATTAGGACACATATTAAAAAAATTTTATAGGAAAGTAAAATAATTGCAAAATTGTATTCTATTCAAATCTCTTCCAAGATGGAGATGGTTGGGGTTAACTGAGCTTAACCTCACTTTTCTTCTTTTATTTTAATTACCATTTTAAATATGTCTAATTTGGTCTGTTGCAGGTTGGTTTTTTCTTTCTTTTCAATTTCATGAAGAAGGGTTTTCTGATGAGCTAGCTTCTTCTGGAAATCAGATAAACTTTGAGTTACAAATATTGATGAATAGCAGTTCTTGGGAAATTAAAGACTTTTTCACTGGTTCTAAAAGTTTCAAATCTTTCCCATAAAAACAATGATCTAAATATAGTAACTTTTTCTTCTGACCATCTGTCTTGTGGAAAAAGTTGTAAAATCTGGGGCACTTTCAGAAGTGCTATCTCTAGCCTAATTTGGGAGAAGTTTTAGTGTTCTAGAAAGTGGCTGAACAAAGGATGTTTTAAACTTCAGATTAACCATCATCTCATCATCTGAAACCATATAATAATAAGATTAATGCCCCACATTCATATAGTGCCTTGACGTTTGTAAAGTTACAAATGTATATATTTATCTATACATGTACAAAACATATATGTTTATATGTAAACATAATAATATTGATGCCCTTCACTCATGAAGTGTTTTGAAGTTTAGATAGATAGATAGATAGATGACAGATTGATGAATGGATGGATAGATAGACAGACAGACAGATAGATGGATGGATGGATGGATGGATGGATGGATGGACAGACAGGCAGATGATGGATGGATGGATGGATAGATGAATAGATAGATAGATGGGTGGATAAACAGATAAGTTCTTAGGCAAATAGAGATTGGTAGATTGAGTTAACTGCTCTTCTGTATAATTTGTTTCCTATGTATTTTATTTCATATATGTAAAGCCATTCTTCTGAGAAGGGGTCCATACACCTCAGCCAAACTGCTCAAAAGGTCCATGGCACAAATGAGGACAAATACTTCTGTGCTAAGATCTAGAGCTGAATTGTTCTAATCTACTCCTAAATCTTTATTTTATAGACAAGAAAACTACAGACAGGAGAGGCCGAATGACTTGTCCATGGTAACACATATGCTAAGCAGTAGAGGAGGATTCAAACCCAAATCATAAAATTAAAAAGACTTAAAAGAGACTTCAGAGGTCTGGAAGTCCAACTACTGACTTTCATTGTTGAGTCATTTCAGTCGTGTCCGACTCTTCATGACTTAATTTGGAGTTTTCTTGGCAAAGACACTGGAGGGGTTTGCCATTTCCTTCTACACCTCATTTTACAGTTGAGGAAACTGAGGCAAACAGGGTGAAGTGACTGCCCAGGATCACATAGCTAGTAAGTGTCTGAGGCCAGATTTGAACTCAGACCCTTGACTCTAGGGCTAGTACTCTATCCACTGGGCCATCTTGCTATTCTAAAACTGTCCTTTTTACTGATATGGAATCTCAGGCTGTGAGAGGTTACTGTTTCAATTGTAATCTATACTTCTTTCTTTCTTTTCTTTCTTTCCCTTCTTCTCTTCATTCCTTACTTCCTTTCTTTTCCTTTTCTCCTTCCTTCCTCTCCTTTCCTTTCTTCCTTTATTTCTTCTTTCTCTCCACCCTTCTTTCTCTCTTCTTCCTTTTTTCCTCCCTCCCTCCCTTCCTTCCTTCCTTCCTTCCTTCCATCCTTCCTTCCTTCCTTCCTGCCTTTCTGCCTTCCTGCTTTCTTTTTTTTCCTCCCTTCGTTCTTCCCTCCTTCCCCCTTCCAGTTTTCTCAAGATAGAAATTCTCTTGAAACTATCTGAAATACATATTTTTTAATCTATCTGTAATCCTCACCTCTTTGTGATATAACGGAGAATTGGAAAGTAAGGAGTTGGGGGTGGGAAGTGGACCCTGAGAAACCCATCTCCCTGTCACATTCCATATTCTTTATTCATCAGATAGAGGAGCACCCCCCCCCCCAGGCCATCATTCTGAGAGGATTCACACTTACTTTACACACAGTTTTAACAAGTTTGCTGAGCTGGTTTCTAACCCTCAAGCAGATTAGAAATAACATATTAGAAGTGGGGAGAGATGCAGATATATACGCAGGTATGCTATTTAATAGTCAAGAACATTGATGGCCAAGAACCAGAGTGGATAAAAAAAAACAGGCAAACATGACTGCCTGGGCTATTCGTTACAGAGGCAAATGGCCCTGCATGTTCAATTACACCCAGAGGATGTCTACAGCTCAGTACAAGAACGAGGGTTCATTTTACTAACTCAAAGTCACCATAAACAAATGAAATTACCTGATGCCCATTCTTTAAGGAAATTCCAAAATATGCCATACATTTGAGAAAATTACCCAACAAATAAGCTAGAATGGGCTGCCTCTGGAGGTGGCAGATTCTGCATGGTGAGGGGTCTTCAAGCAAGTAGGGGTGAGCGCTTGTCTGTATATCAAGAGAGAGCTCTTTGTCAAGTCTGGGTGGGCTGGAGCAGCCAGGGTCAAATTCATACAGAGGTGGGAGCTACTAATCCCTGCAGGCTGACCTTAAGTTAGTTGAAAATGTCGTGTCTTCCATGTTTTACTGCATTTTAATTAATTTTGTTAAGTATTTCCCAATTACATTTCAATCTGGTCGACTCAAGAGTTCTACAGGCTATGTGTCTGACATCTCTTGACCAGATGGTCACTGGAGTCCCTTCCACCTGTGAGATCTGATACCATAAGATATGGTCTACAGATATGATATGATATAATATAATATACTATTTTATATCATATCTTGCCACATTACATAATATCATATCCTGCGGCTCTTCCTACAAGGACATAGTGTTACCTCATGGTCCCTGCCAAAGGCTGGGAGCCTTGAACCTTCTCCAGGAGCTACAGAATGTTCGTTCACCTGCCTTTTGGGAAAGGACCGCTACTAGCTAAATGGCAGGATTCATGCCAAAATATCAAGGCAATTAATGAAAAGAAATGCTAGGAAAGGTGGCCTAGCTGTACCAGATTTTAATCTGTATTATAAAGCAGCAGTCATTAAAACTACTTGGTACTGGCTGAGGAATAGAGTAGTGGATCAGTGGAATAGACTGGGTACAGAAGACTCAGTAGTCAACGATTATAGTAAAATGTTGTTTGATAAACCTAAAGACCCCAGTTTTGGGGATAAGAACTCACTATTTGACAAAAGCTTCTGGGAAAATTGGAATATAGTATGGCAGAAACTGGACATAGACCATCATCTAAGGCCATATACCACAATCAATTTTGGGTCTAAAGGCTGATACTGTAAGCAATCTGGGGAAGCAAGGAATAGTTTACCTGTCAGATTTATGGAGAAGGGAAGACTTTATGACCAAAGAAGAGTTAGAGAGCATTATAAAATGCAAAATGGATAATCTTGATTAAATTAATTAAATTGAAAAGTTTCCGTACAAACAAAGCCAATGTAACCAAAATTAAGAGGAAAGTGGGAAACTGGGAAAGAATTTTTACAACCAGTGTCTGATAAAGTCCTCATTTCTAAAATGCACAGGGAATTAAGTAAAATCTATGAGAATACAAGTCATTCCCCAATTGATAAATAGTCAAAGGATATGAGCAGACAATTTTCAGAGGTAGAAATTAAAGATATCTATAAGCATATGAAAAAATGCTTGAAACTACTATTGATTAGAGAAATACAAATCAAAACAACTTTGAGGTACCACATCTTACCAGTCAGATTGGCTAAGATGACAAAACAGGAAAATGACAAATGCTGGAGAGGATGTGGAAAAATTGGAACACTAATGCATTGTTGGTGGAGTTGTGACCGATTCAACCATTCTGAAGAGCAACCTGGAACTATGCCCAAAGGGATATAAATAATTGCATCCCTTTGACCCAGCAATACCACTTCTGTGGTTGTATCCCAAAGAGATCATAGAAGTAGGAGGAAGATCCGTATGCATAAAAATATTTATTGCAGTTCTCTTTGTGGTGGCAAAAAACTGGAAATTAAGGGGATTCCCATCAATTGAGGAATGGCTAAACAAGTTGTGGTATATTAATGTGATGGAATACTACTGTGCTGTGAGAAATGGGGAGGAGATGGACTTCATATTTACCTGGAAAGGCTTATACAAACTGATGCTAAGTGAGAAGAGCAGAACCAGGAAAAATTTGTACACAATCACAGACACATCGTATGTGTGATGACCAGCCTTGATAAACTGGACTCTTCTCAACAACTCACAGTTATAAGACATCTCTACAAGTCTCAGGATGGAAGGAGATGTCTACATTCAGAGAAAGATCTAGAAAGAACAGAGTTTAAATGGAGTCTGAA
>CM053599.1:19437352-19466422 GCA_028646575.1 Pseudocheirus occidentalis | reverse complement strand
ACATGCTAGCATTCTTTTCCATGTTTGGTTTTGTTTCTTTTTTTCCATTGTTCACTCCATTGGTTACAACACTTATATACAACCAGATTAATGTCCAATGTGAAAGTATTTGCAGATCCTATACTTGATTGCATGCTGCCATGAGTTGGGGAAAGGGAGGGGAGGAGGGGAGAAAATTTGAAACTCATGAGATTGTAGAACTGAATCTTGTAAGCTAAAAGTAAATAAACAAATCAATTTAATTTAAAAAAAAAACCAGGATTCATGGAATGTGGGCCTGGACTTGATCTTGAATTTGTGAAATTGACTCCAGCAAAGCTAGTGAGGGACAAACAGGAAAAGGAACCCACTGGGAAAGCAGGGAAATGAAAGACTTCTCAAATATGCCTCAATTGTCTAAAAATCCTAGAAATGCAAGATTCCTCCAGCCTTCCTAAATTCTGGTAGAAGAGGTACTAGATAGGATACATGGATGGAGTCCTTTTCAGATGTCTTTTTTTCCCTTCAACAAAATGATTTGGGATGAAAAAAAATTATTATTGAATAGAGTTTTTATGTCTTAGTGCAAGTATGCACCTAAGTCTAGACCCATGAGTTCATCCGTGTAAGGAATTTCCTTCATCATTGCAGACTGGCAATTTCTTTGTGATTTTTAACCTTAGAGCTGCTTGAGTCACTGAGAGGCTATGACTGGACCAGATTACAGAGCCCCAATATCTGGAAACATTGGGCTCAAACCCAGGTCTTCCCTATTTCCGTATCTGGCTAGTTGGATATTTGGGTCACCCGAAGATCTGTGGAGATTCGCAAACTGAAATTCTTGATTTTGATCCCTATTGTAAACCTTTCTAAGTAATATTAACTTATCTTCATACCCACCTCCAAGTATCATTGCATTTCTTTACATGTAAGAAGATTCTTCCAGTGCCACAGAATCATTGCTCTCACCAGTTGGCCTTATTGTGAAGGACTGCACAGAAAGCAATAACTAATATTTATGTAGCACTTTACAGTTTTAAGTCACTTTGCATGTATTACCTTATTTGATTTTCATAACAGTGCTGTAAGGTAGATGCTGTTATTACCCCTAGTTTACAGAGGAAGAAACTGAGGCAGGGAGATTGTGACTTGCCCAGGGTCGTATGACTAGTAAGGTCCTGAAGCAGGATTTGAACTCCAGTCTTCTAAGGACAAGTCCATTTACTATGCTACCTAGCAGCTATTCCTGTAGGTGCCAGGCACTTAATCAGATACTAAGAATAGAAAGACAAAAATGAAACCAGCTCTGGTTTCATGGAGCCACGTTCTCTATTTCATGGGATCCTTAGAGTAAGCCTATAAGGTAGTTGTTATGCTCTTCATGATACTGAGGAGAAAACTGTGCTACAAAGTATCGTTAATATGGATACTGTTGCTCTTTGTTCTTTGTTCTTGAAGAGGATCATCACATTAGGTTGCATGCTGTGACATGCAAGTGATCACAGATAGGTCTTGCACCCAAGTCCACTCCTCCTCAGGCACCTACCTCCCTGTTTCTCCAAAACAAATGAACAAAACCTGTCCTTCCTTCTCAGTGAAGACAGAATAAACTTCTTGTTACTTCCCAAGCCCCAGTGACTTTGCTTCTGTTTCCCCACTTGCTGTAATTGGGTATTGTTTAATGCCCTGATGAAAATGAAATCCTCTTTCATTGCTCCTCTGTGGATTGAGATTGGAAATTTTTAATATTTGAGCTAAGTTTCCTTCTCCATCCTTTATTTAAATAAATCTGAGTCTAAGCAAGTCCAGTCATTTAACATTTATACAGCTCTCTCTATTTACAAAGTGATTAACATTCAGTGGTCACCCATTCCTCACAGGACTGGTGGGAAATGATTAGAAATCCCTTTATATAAATGAGGCTGAAAGTCCAGCCCTTTAAAATGCCTTATGGCCAAGGACTTATTTCTAATTAAGTGTACATATAAAGTTTCAATTCCACAATTCAAAAGATATTTATTAAACTCTACTGGTGTGCCAGGAATAGAGATAGGTGGGTGGGTGGGTGGGAGGTTGGAGCATACAAAGCAAACTGTGAAACTGTGCCTGCCCTCAGGGAGTTTACATTCTATTAGGGAGATGATATGCAAATTAGTTACTTAAGTCTACAAAGATAAAAACAAATTAGCCAATGGCCCTGAGGGGTTTACACTTAATCTCTAGTAGACAAGTCAATATATACAAAGTGAGACAAAATGACTTTAAGAAGAAAGTGCTAATAATTGGGAAGATTAAGAAAGTCTGTGGCCTAGGTGGAAGGAAAAGTCCCAAAGAGGCCAAGGTATTTATGGTGTCACTGTTCCTGGCAGCCAAGAACTAGAAACAAAGATGCCCATAGATTGGGAGCCGGTGAATAAACTAAATGAATTGTACCACGTGAAGGTGATGGAATATTACAGTGTTTTTATTGTTGTTGTTTGTCCTTCATTCTTTAAGAGGATGACATTAGGGAGGTGATGCCATGACATGCTAGTTAATCGAATTTAAATGAGAGAGGGTTGTGCAAAGTCACCAGCCTCACTTTCTCTTCCAGAGCATCTTGCTCCGGTGGCCAGATATAGGGCAAGACAACTAGACGTGGTCCAGGATACAATGGGCAACCTTGGCCTTTTCAAACTAATGTCTTTGACAGGTCTCAGGTTGAAATGATGGATATGTTGGATGCAAAGAAAGAAGGGAAAATTTCTGTGAACTGATGCAAAGTGAAGTGAGCAGAACCAAGAGAATTAAAGAAGCAAAGACCCCAACCATGTAAATACACAACGGTTTAGGGTTAGGGTTGGGTTAGAGTTGGTCAATTTGGCTGAAACATAATGTATGTGGAGTCTAAGAGTCATGTGCAACAAGGTTAGAAAAGTGCTAAACACAGGATTTTATATTTGATCCTAAAAGTCATAGACAGCCCCTGGAATTCAGTTAAGTGACATGGTCACTTAAGTAAGTGACATGGTCAGACTCTCAAATTTTAGGGGAAAAAAAAATTGGGAGCTATGTGAAGTGTGGGCTGGAGAAGGGATGAGACAGTTATGTGACTCAGTGGATAGAGTGCTGAAGGACCTGGAGTCAGGAAGACCTGATTTCAAATTCAATCTCAGACACTTACTAACTGTATGTTCCTGGACAAGTCATTTAATCTCTGTTTGCCTGGGGCAGCTAGGTGGCATAGTGAATAGAGCACTGGCCCTGGAGTCAGGAAGACCTGAGTTCAAATCCAGCCTCAGACAGCACAAAAAAAAACTACCCATGTGACCTTGGGCAAGTCACTTAATTTGAATTGCCCTACCTTCCCCCTCCAAAAAAAGCAAAACAAAAAACCGAAACAATATCTGTTTGCCTTAATCCAACGGAATGGAAATTGGCAAACTATTCCAGTATCTTTGCCAAGAAAATTCCATGAATAGTAGTGGTATGCTATGTCCATGGGGTCAGGAAGAGTCGGATATGATTGAACAAAAACAGCAGACTAGAGTATCATCTTAGATGTCTCCTAAACAAAAACTATGCTACAAAAGGGAAAATTTAAAAAAAAAAAAAAAGAAAAAAAAAGAAAGATTACTGAGCTCTGAGGGTTTGGACTAAGAGCTGAAGAGTTAGGGGATAGGAGGGATCCAAAGAATCAAGAAGGTAGAAATATCCTGTCTTCCTTCCTAGCTGGAAGGAAAATGAGTCACCTGGAGTCACCTTTCTGGAAATGACTGAATAAAGGTCAGCAGCTAAAAGTATCTTCATGTTGTAAAGATCTCTCTCTTTGACTCTTTTTGCAGGAGTGGACACATGATATTTGCTTGGCATAAGTTATAAAAAGCCTGCAAGACAAGTGTGGCTACCTCTCCCACCCTGTCCAAAGATTTTCCCTCCCCTTACTTCAGAGCCCTGGTTACTAGAAAGGTGGTAGAGGTGATGCCTAGGTCTTGATTTTCTCTTTCTGTCTAAGCTTTCCATGAAGTTCAGCTAAGCTGGTCCTGTGGAGTGCTTAAAGTGTGGTCAGGCATCTAAGAAGCCAAGGTCATCCTCGACACCCCAGGCCATTGCCAGCTGTCCTGACTGTGTCTTATCACTGGACTTCAGTGACTCTGAGGCTGATGACTTTGTGAGAGTCTGCCTCACTTAAATCCAATTCTCCCAAGAGTCATTACGCATGATGTCACTGGTCCTCTTTGAGACTGAAGGATGAACAAAAACAACCAGTGAACCTACATTAAGTATTCATTTGGCACTTCCCGTATTCCCAGTCCTGTGGGATGTGCAATGGAGCATAGAAAAGAAAAATCCCTTGGAGAGCTCAGAAGTGTAGATAAGAGTAACACACATACACAACCTGCCCATAATAGTTAGGAAATTATAAAAGTGGTGTCTAGGTGTGACACTCAGCAGCTGGGAGGGATACCCTGGCTCAGAAGGGGTTCAAAGGTTTTAGAACTGAACAGGGACCTTCAGACTCCTCCCATAGTCATCTCATCTGGCATCTGACATTTTTGAAGTGCTTTAATTTTGCAAAGTGCTTTATATACAGCATGATTTTGTGGTGGAGTCCCACAGCAGCAGTGTGGTACAAGGGAAGGGGGTGGGGGGAGGTGCTGTCTCAGCAGTCAGAGGATCAGGATTCAAATTCTGCCTGTCACACTACCTGTGTGACCTTGGTCAAGGTCTGTGACACTTTCCTTAGCTGTGAAGTGAAAAATTTGGGTTCAGGGATTTTAAGGATCCCTTCAACCTGTCTGACCTACAGAAGACACCAGTTCATGGGATCTCAGTTCTGTCATCTGTTGAATGAAAGGTTTGGAATCAATGGCCTCTGGGATCCGTTTGTGCTCTACTCCTGAATACCCCTGTGAGATAGGGAGGGGGGGACCTTTATCCCAGCTTCACAGCAAAGGGAGTGAAGATGTGATGTGCTGAAGCACCTTGTGTCTAGTCTCATGGCTAGTAAGTAGGGTCTGAACACTCCAGGTCTAGAACTTTGTCCACAGCAGTTTCAGGCTGTCTCTCTGTCTCTGTCTCTATTTGTCTCTGCCTTTCTCGGTTCCTCCCTGTCTCTCTCTCTCTCTCTCTCTCTCTCTCTCTCTCTCTCTCTCTCTCTCTCTCTCTCTCTCTCTTTCTCTCTCTTTCTCTCTCTTTCTCTCTCTCTCTCTCTCTCTCTCTCTTTCTCTCTTTCTCTCTCTCTGTCTCTGTCTCTGTCTCTGTCTTTCTCTGTCTCTCTCTCTCTCTGTCTCTCTCTCTCTCTCTGTCTCTCTCTCTCTCTCTCTCTGTCTCTCTGTCAATCTCTCCACTGTAGTTTCCAAGGAGTTGATAATGCGTACCAGCCAGAGGACATTGGATAGGTGTGCAGTGACTGGGTATAAACCCAAACTAAGAAGTAAAAAAGGGTGTTCTCAAAGAAATGTCTGAATGGAAAAAATGGCCTAATCTTGTGGCTAGAGTGAGGGACAGCCTGTGAGCAGCTCATATATGCCTCTGACGTACTCATGATGTCAGGAGAAGGCAAGGGAACATTGAGCACCCCTTGTGTTGATCTTGTGGGAGGAGTCGGTCTGAAGGTGCTTTGGAGGGACAAGCATGAGAGCATTCCAGTCTGTCCTAGTGAAAGGAATTCCCACACAGACGACTTCACAAATTCTTTAGAGTATGTGAAAGTGTAGGCCAAGAAATGTAGGCATAGTAAGGCTAAATCACTTGTCTAAGGTCAGGCAACCGAGAAACATACATCTTTTCGTCTGTCTCCGAATCCAGTTGGCCTTTCCTTATCCTTTGACGTCTCTTATAGGTGGGGAAGTTTTTTTCAGAAAGACAGAAAAAGGGAAAGAACCTTCCAGGGGCAATAAGTCAACAAGCCTTCATTCATTAAGTACTTTGTGGTTGTTACATTGTTTTCACTCACTTCTGACTCTCTGGGATCCTCTTTGGGGCTTTCTTGATAAAGACACTGGGGCAGTTTGCCATTTCCTTCTCTAGCTCATTTCACAGATGGGGAAACTGAGGCAGGCAGGCTGAAGGGACTTGCCCAGGCTAAGTGTCTGAGTCCAGAACTGAACTCAGGAAGGTGAGTCTTCCTGACTCCAGGCCTGGCGCTCTATCCACCGTGCCACCTAACTGTCCCTTCCTTAGTATGTTCCAGGCCTTGCGCCAAACATTGAGAATATACACTTAAATGAAAAAGAGACCATTTCTGTCCTAAAGGAGCTTTCATTATAACGGGCAAAGACAAAGCATAAAGAGAAGATCAAAGACGCAGGAGAGGGTAAGGAGAGAAGGTACATGAAGTAGCATAGTGGAGAAAGGAGTCCAGAGTCAGGAAACATAGCAGGGAGGAGAAGGAAGAGGTGAAAATGGCCAGCCTGGGCACTTCCTTATTCTAGAGACTCTGAAAGGAACCCATCAAGGGTTGGAGGCATCTTCCAGGACAAGAAGGCTGCTGGAACATGGTGGAGGAAGAGTCCAGAGAGTCAGAAGCATGGCTGAAAGAGAAATGAAGGGAAGGAGGAGGAATGTTATCACCAAAGGTTTCAAGATAGAAAGGAATATTGTCCGTTCTGAGAACAATAAAGCAACCCATCCATTTAGACCGGAGGATTTCCATCATGCCCGAGGTTGGATAGTAGTTAAGGGTACAAATACGGAAGACTTTGAAGGTTAGGCCAGGCCATGATACTTTAGTGAGGTCTGCGATAGGACATTATTATAACTTATGGGTCAGAGGACAAAGCCCTGAGCCCATGGCTTTACCAGCATAGCTGAGAGAGTAGGGGGCCAGAGCAGGGTCTAGATAACGGGGGAAACAACTGTTACAGAAGCTAGCCCTTTGACAAAAGATGGATTCTTTATGTGAAGTGAAGAAAACAGAACCTCAAAACCCTCTCCCAAGGTTTCTCTCTGGCTAGAGGATTGCTGGCTTAAGGAGAGGGCCATGTCTCTAGTGGTTGTGGGTGGGGTCGCCTTCAGGGCTCTGTCTACCTGGAAACATCTTTGGTGAATGGTTAGCATTGTTGTGGGGGCCCTGAATCATCCCAATTGTCATCCCTTGCCTCACTTACCTTAGAGATACTTCCTTAGTAACCACTGCTGAGAAAAGCCCATAAAAAACATCAGCCCAAGGTTTATATAAAAATTGCATTTTCTCTCATTGTGATTTGTCTATGTTTTATGGCATGCTTAGAAGCCATTAGCAAAATGTATAGGAATTGCATTCTAATGGCACCCTGAAAAGTGCGATGAGGCGCAGGGAGATTTATTTACTATTTTAAACTAAGTTTTATTGGTGGCTTTTTGTTTCTAAATCATAATCATTTCCTGATCGTCCCTTGTAACAAAGCAAAACAGTTGTGCAAAACCAATCGATGGGGCAGTATGGTGTAGTGGAAAGAGCCCTGACTCTGAAGATCTGGGTTCAGATTTGACTGGCTTCTGCTATTGAATGCCTGTATGTGCCTTTTAGGCATGTTGGTTCACCTTGCTATGCCTTAAGTTCCTTATTTGTGAAATGTGAATTTTGGATTAAATGGCTTCTGGGGTCCCTCCAAGCTCTAGGTCTATGATCTCATCATTTGGTGACCTCATCAGATAGAGTATATGACATTCCCTACCCCTCATCTCCCATTGTCCTAATGGAAGAAGGGAAGCATTTCCTAATTTCTTCTCTAAAGCCAGGACTGGTCACTTGTTCAGCTCCCGACTTAAGTCCTCTGTTGTTCCCATTACTTCCTGCTGCCTCCCCTGGGAAGTGCTAATTAGGGTCTAGGAAAAAAATTCATATTTTTCATACTTCATATAGGGCAAGAGAACAGATTGAGATGACTGTGTCAAAATAAATCCCAGCACTTTTTAAACACATGATGGAAACTAATATTTATAAGCCACACTTTGAAGCTAATTAGAAGAGAAAGCCATTTTGGGGTCTGATATAGAAAACAGTCTTTTTGAACTCCTCCCTACCCACCCCCAATCTCATTTATCAAAGGATTTTTTCATCTTCTCACCCATCAGCATCCTTGAGAGCAGATTCTGGAAGTCCAGCTTTGTACTACGATGAGACAAAACCTTAGATGTTTCCCCAGGATCGGGGGGAGAAAAAACCCGACCCCTATCGATTCCCATTTCTCAGACAGAATGATGCTTTTAACACCCAGTAATGAAAGTTTTTATATGTGAGAGGGATTACCAGCATCAGGCTGTTGTTGTCCTTTGATGTGTCCCAGAAATATTACAGTAGAAGTTATTAAAGAATAAATTGTGGGAGCCAAGATTACCCCACCAGCACACTTTACCTTTTTTTCTTTCAGCAATTTTTATAGCAGCAATTTTTCCCTTTCTTTCTCCTTGTTAGGCTTTTGTAATTTGTTTGAAAAAGCTTTCTAAGCAGGGAAAGAAGGTGGAGAATAATCAGGGAGAATTGGAAAGGGGTGGAGAGAATGGCCATCCTCTTGCTTGGCAGTTTGCTTTTTACCTAGGGTGGCTAATAAAGTCAGACCTAAGAAATCCACTTCCATGGAGCTTGGGTTAGATGTGTTTAAAATCTGAAGACCTTTGGAATACAAAGAAATTCTAAGCTGTAAGACTGTGCATTTCCCTGCTTTCTACTAAAATGAAAATCTTGTATACACCACAGTGACTCTGGAGCTTTGGCTAGCAGCTGCTCCTAGGCTCCATAGAGAGAAACAGTGACTTGTGGTTAAGCTATAAGGAGGGAAGCCAGGCAATGCTTGGGCATTGATTCATGCTTCTCCCTTGCCTGTCCAAATTAAGCTGAGAAGCTAGATGGAAGATCTGTGAGGTAGGGGTCAATCATTGTTACCTACCTACACAGAAGAAAGCTAAGGGCATCAATTTCCCATCAATTTCCTTGAAGCTCTCTTTCTTGGGTGAGTCCAGACACAGTCATCAGGGATAGCAAAAGGATTTTTCTCCCAAATGATGTGAATTACAGAAGCTAAATTCAAATGAATGCTCAAAAAATAGTTTTTCATAAGACATCATTCCAGTTCTCAATTTTAAGTCACCATGTTTTCAGAATATCAGAGGAGGTACAAATAGCAATTATATATAATGAAGTAACCCTCTTAAGGAGATGGTTCCTCATGTCCCTTCATTTCTCTGCTTTAAAAAGAAATTGGTTAAGAAGGTGGTTTTGTGCAGTATCTTGGCAAGAATTTTGTTTTCCCCAATGGTTAAACTTTTATTTTGTCTCTCTTTTTGAACGAAAAGGGACAGAGATTTTTCATGTTCGGAAGGCAGTCTGAGGCAACAGGATTGTAGGATACATAGTTTTAGGGGCTAGAAGGGACCTCAGGTAAAAGAATTCTAGAATCTCAGAGTTTCCAGGGGTCTCAGCTGGAATCTAGTTTGAGTCATATAAAAAGGAATTTTCCTGCCCGTTATATCCAGTAAGTGATCATCTAGCTTCTGCTGAAAGACCTCCAGGAAGAAGGAATCCATTTCTTCCCAAGGCAATTCATCTTATATTTAGGTGGTTTTCATTGTCAGCATTCTTCCCCCTCTGACCTCAAGCCAAAATTGACTAAAGCATTTTCCACCCTGGTTCTTCTCTGGATTCCATTCCTTGTTCTACCTCAGGAACCAAATCCATCTTGCACTTGACAACCCCTCCAATATTTAAAGACCACTATTATATCTCCCCTTAATTTTCTTCACCCCAGGCTTATGAGGTCCTTCAACCAATGTCCATATGACATGAATTCTACGCCTGTTGCCAGCTTGGTTGCCCTCCTCTTCAGCTTCTCAATGTCCTTCCTAATCTGTGACCCCAATGTATCATATGGAGTCTGATGAGGACAGTGGTTCTCACACCCTCCTGTTCCTGGCAGTTCCATCTCTCCTAATGCAGCCCCAGATTACACTACCTTGTTTGGCTGCCATGACCAATTTAAAGGCAGCTAGGTGATGGACATGACCTGCTCTTGATGCAGCCGGAGTATCTGATTGTAATCACTGCTTCTCATTAGTGACACTTGGTAACCATCTCTTTAATAACCTGTTCTAGAAGGCAAGCTTGCTGTCTAAGTCATATTGTTCAAGATCTGCCCTTTACAGATGAGGAAACTGAAGCCCATCTAGGTCCTAGGAACCAAGACACTGCTCCTCCATCCATCTCCAGATGGGTCCGCCCACATGCAGATACACCCAGATGAGGCAACCAGATCACATATTTTGACCTTCAAGGAACCACAAAAGCCATCTGGTCCAACCCCCTTTCCTTCCCTGGTGAGGAAAGACAGGTACCCCAAAACAGAAGTCAACTTCCTGGGAGCCACTGAGGTTGTAAGTAAAAGAAGAGGGATTAGAACCGAGGTCTTCTGTCTCCAACTCTAGTGCCCTTTCTAGATACTGTGATGTCTCAGCAGGTAGGGGCCCTGTGGTCCATTGGGCTGAACATGGGGCTTGTAGAGTTCAGATCTGCTTCTGTCCTTTGCCTGCTTGTTGACTCTGGACAAGACTAACCTCTGGATATCTCAGCAAATGCCTTAGCACTTATCTATTAAGTCATAAACTGGCAGATCTGTGTGGCTGGGGGCAATTTCCCAAGCTGATAAAATTCCTAATTGCATGGTCCATTAGAGAGACCATTAGACTGAGACAGTGGTTCTCAACCTGTGGGTCATGACCCATTTGGGGGTTGAACAACCCTTTCTCAGGGGTCACAGGGGTCACCCAAGATCATCATAAAACATATTTCTGATGGTCCTAGGAACCAAGACACTGCTCCTCCATCCATCTCCAGGCGGGTCCGCCCACATGCAGATACACCCACACAGGAGTATTAAAAGGTTGAGGCATTAGGAAGGTTGAGAACCACAGGACTAAGGGGAAACAGTAGGTGTTTGTTCCTGTGCTATCACCCTGAATTCTTTTATACACACACACACACACACACACACACACACACACACACCAATTTTTTTTTTCAATGATAGTCTCAGACTATTCAGGTCAAAGCAAGATAATTTGTCATAAATGAATTTGGATCCTTAGATGTCTATTCCAATCCGTTTCCAAATCTTACCCAAAGGGGATGATCTGTGTAATCTGATGTAGTTATATAAAATTATAGCATTATATAGTTAGAGCTGGAAGGGACATTAATAGTATGCAGTGGCAATGGAATTCTCATGATGCCCCCATGAGGCCAGAGGAAGTGGTATTTATATGATATATCAAAAAGTGATTTATTGAACCCAGTATGGATATGAAGAGTAAATTTTTAAATAGCTTGTGGGGAGAAGGTATGGCGTGTCTGAAAGCCAATAGTGTAGGGCTGCTGGGCACCATGTATGCACCATGGCATATGGTGGCACGGGATGGACTGAGGCCTCTTGAAGACAAGTAAGACATTTTGATGGATTTCTCCAAGCTTCTGGATTAGATCAGGGCCCCCAGAGGTGAGAGATGGATGTGGTTGGGTTTTTTTCCTTTGTCTAGCTTCACCATGTCTCTAAGGGTTAATTAATTTTGTCTTTGGTACTGCAAATGGACCCAGATTAGACTGATGACAAACTGATAAATGTAGAGGTCTAGCAAACCCCGGCATTTTTACCATCTGCCTTTCCTATTTCTGTGGGGATTTCCTCTGTATAATTCAAAATTGTAGTTTGCAGAACAAAGCAGTGGATTTTGGAAAATCTTTTTTGAGTTTTCTAGCAATTTCTCCCTTTATTTGGCTTCAGTGACTGCAGTCCTAGCTGCTAATACAGTTTCATATAAATATAATCTGGTTCCCCCAGCCAAGTGCAACCCAAATCAAAATTATATTATACCTTTTCACTGCTATAAATCCTTCCTCAAATTAAGGCTCTGAAACCTGACCTGATGCATGTCTACGTAGGAGGAGAGACTTAAGCATCCTACCCCGAGTATCATTAAACTTATAATGATTGCTTGACAGGGACTTTATCTGTTGTCCCCTGTGAAATAAAATGTTTTTAGAGTTAAAGACATATTCTTTGAAAGTTATCTCAGGATCCACTTGGCCAGGTGACTCTAACACAGTGCCAAAAGGCATAAGACCTGTAGCATTGCAAGGAACACTGAGTTACAACTAGAAGGAACCTCAGAAATCATCAATTTATCCCTGTCCTCCCCTCCCTGCCCCCATCTGAGAAGTGAGGTACCTGGCCTCTGTTCCTGTATATTGGAGGTGCCAGAGCCAGGAGTTGTATTGATTAGTTCTGACTCCAAATGAAGGTTCTTTCTCTTGTACCCTCCTGCCTCTCCCACGGTTCTACCCTGCCTCACCATAGGGTTTTGTATTTCACTGTGATAATGGTAAAATTTAACAAAAGCCTAATCCCCAGAAGGGTTAGGGGTCCCAGATTCATAGAATCATGGAACTTTAAGGATCCCAAGAGGTTATTACATCATTTAGAGTCACAACTAGCTTGGGATAACCATGTCCAATGGTGTTGGACGATGAAATTGAGAACAATGAATATACTTGCAGCTACTTCATGATGTTCTGGGGTCTTTCCACCCACTTCTTAAGCAAATCACCCCAGACACTAGGATTGTGAGTTGCATTTATGATATAATCTACCCTCTGCCCCATCTTAATTGAGGTAGTTGTCCACTGGGTTAATTCTGATTACTCTAGATTCCAGAAAAGGCTGCCTATTTAATATACTACACACGATATTCCATCTCCCTCTCTACACCTTTGCCCTAGACTTCCCCTGTTTTATTTATATAGCTACCTGTTCTCCCTACTCACTTGTCCCCGTCCTCCCTTCCTAGTGCTCTTGGAACTGTTGGCTCCTATCAAAGTTCAGATCCAATGATGCCTTCTATAGGAGACCTTTCCTGATCTCTCTCTCCCTCCCTCAATGTCTTCCTCATCCCCACTTAAGTGCTCCCTGCTCCCAACAAAAGCTTCATATTCATTTTCCATTTATTTCCTTGTATACAATGTATTTCTCCTCCAGAGAACAGTCCCTGTCCTAGAGGACAGGGGCTGTTTGGTTTTGTCTCTGGAATCCCCCAGTGCCTAGCCCTGGCTCTGGTATACAGAGGATAGCTAAAGAAAGCTTTCTGAATTAGAAGTCAAGTGACTTTCCTGAGCTCACACCGGGAGTAAATCCAGAGGGCGAATCCATACTCAGGTCCCCTAACTTTCCATCTAGGACTCTTTTCCCCTGCCTCTCTTGGGTGAGCTCATTGATTGTCTGCTTCTGACAGTAATCTCTGCAAGAGAAGCAATGGGCAGGATCTCTGCCTCCTCTTGTGAAGATACCTATGAAGGTGAGAGCCAGAGAAATGGCCCTATGATAAGTCTGTTAGCAGGCAGAACAGTAGCTGGGGAAAGGCTTCAAGGTAGAGAAATAACATTCTTTTTTCCAACATTCAAAGACACGGACCTACCTGAAACCACCCTTGGAAGCTTTACCGAAGTTTTATTCAGGACAAAAACCAAGCAACTCCCAACTTTATTGCCTTTGGATTCTCATTAAAGAAAGGCTCTAATGCGTGAATAAAATAAGCCCGGGCTGTAGTGTTGACACTGGATTTATTTGCATGACTTAATAGCATATTTCCCAACCCACTCAAGAGCTCCCTTTTCCCTCTGCCTTTGAATAGTGATTATTTTTCTCCATCCTGTGAATAAAAGTCATATCAACACAGGAGTTTATTATATATTCTCCCTCTGCCTTTCTGTCCCTGAAAGGGGATGTTAGTCCCTTCTGACCAATGACAAAAATAGCTTCCTAAGCATCAAAAGACTGGGTTCTGTAACTACTTTGCCTTTATTGGGAATTACATAAAAATGCATGTGGTGAAATGTGAGCCCCCTTAAAGAAGATAGAAGGGGGTCTTGTAGGCTTAAGGCTCCTAGATCTTCTTCCTTCAAATGGATACCAGTCATTTCTTTCTAGTTATTCAGAATGTGAGGCAGGAGTCTGGTAGGTATTTCTTAACTTGAGATACACATTAACCAATAATTTAATTCAGTGTGCATTTATTAAGCCAGGCACTGTGCTAGGCACACGAGGATACAAAGACCTGAGTTAAAGTCCTGCTTCTGTCTTCCGTCATGTTAGGATAAACATAAACTCCTTTGGAGGGTGTTTAGTGCTCTTCACCATCAGACCCCAGCCTATCTTTCTAAGCTTATTACATATGACTCCTCCTCATTTATACTATCTTGATGTTGATAGGCTCCCAGAAAAGGGTACCTATTTAATATACCACACACATGATATTCCATCTCCATCTCCACACCTTTGCACTAGACTTCCCTATAGCTGCCTGTTCCCCCTACTTGCTGTTGATTCCTATGAAGGACATTCAATCTCCTGTCACTGATGTTTTGCCCAGATGTTTTTAAAAAGCATAAATAAAATAATATGGTATTACAAAGGAAACAAATTATATTAATCAAGAGTTTCCAAATTATTGAAACAACCAATTCACAGATCCCAAGTTAAGAATCTTTGCCTTGGAGCATTGGAATAAGGACTGATGAAGGGAAGTGACTGTATCAAAATAAGAAATTAGGATGGACCTAGAAGCATCATTATGTATGAAACCCTATGATTAATTTGTCCTCGGGGAAAAAATTATTTCCCTTCTTTCTCCCACCTCTTAGAAATCCCCGCTGTGCCACAAGTATTGCCTCCTTTATGATGCTTCTCCTGATTCCTCCAGTTATGTCCCACCCTGCCCCCAATCATTTCTTATTAATTTTACTTATATTTCCTTGTTGATGCTCATGATATTTCTCCAGTAGCATATGAACTTCTTGAAGGCAGACACTCTCCAGATGTTGTCTTTGTATTCCTCACACCCAGCCTAGTCTCTGTCATGCAGTAGGTCCTTAATGTTAATTATCAGCTAATATCCATATTATTACTACATGATTATTAATTAACTTAACAATTGCTAGCGTGCTTCTATAAAAGGCGTTTCCTGCCTGAAAGTCTCTTTCAGCAATGAAAATACATCTGAAAAAAACAACAATAACAACATCAATCCATACATTGTAGATACACATACATGTATGTTCTTGTGAATACACATGTAGTGTGTAAATGCGTTATATGCACATCTAATTGTATATGCGATTGGGTTTACAGGAGAAAAACATTTCCCTTGCCTTAATCTCTGAGATGGAGGATAAGGAAGGGTGTGTAGAAGGCTCTGCCTTGCAATCCAAAGGCAAAATCAAAGACAGAGAAGTAAATAAAATCACAGAGAGATACAATGATGAGTCCAACAGCTATGCTTTGCCTCTGTTGGAGGCTACTTGAGTATAAGTTAACTCATTGCTAGGGGCACCTTTGTTTCAACACAAAGATAAGTTAATGCTGAAAACAACTCGGCTGAAGTGCATTCAGAGTGGGATGTTTTGAATTCCTTAGAGCAGTCATGATTTTGTGTGTTTCATGGGATGAAGCGAGTGGGCCAAGCCCATGGCTTACTATATAATGATGCTTCTAGGGCCATCTTGATTTCCTAATTTGATAGTCATTTCTCTTCATCGAGCCTTGTTCCAATGCTCTAAGGCAAGAGTTTGTAACTTGGGATCCTTGAATTGGTTGTTTTAATAATCTGAAAGCTATTGGTCAATATAATTGATTTCCTTTGTAATAATATATTGTTTTATTTTACATTTTTAAAACACTATTCCGAAAAGGAATATGTAGGCTTCACTGGTCTTCCAATAGGGTTTGGGGCATACACATACACATACACAAAAGGTAAGGACCCCTCTCCAGTGTATCTTTGATTAATTGGTATAGACAGTCCTGCTGCTGATGCATTTAGCAACATATTTATCTTGGCCTGTCCGTCCTACGGTCCTATGAGACTGGTAACCGTGTCTTCCAGAGATTCTCTGCAGGGCTTCCTCCCTCTGTTCTAAGGGTGATCTTCACATTTTTCCCCTTTTCTTCCTCCAAGCACATGGAGTTAACGATATGTTAACCCCAAATATGATGTCGATTCATGGAAATCGCTATGTACGTAGCCCTATTGGACCATTGATTATCCCTTATTAACAAATGTAGCTAAAAGAAACTCTCATTATGTCTCATTTACGTGAGCCTATTTAATGCTGATAGGTTTATTGTACTCACTCAACAAACATTGGTTTGTTGTTTTTTAGTCACTTTCCAGTTGTGTACAGCAACTCTTTGGGACCCCATTTGGGGTTTTCTTGACAAAGACACTAGAGTGGTTTGCTATTTCCTTCTCCAACTCATTTCACAGATAAAGAAAAAGAGACAAACAAGACTAAGTGACTTGCTCAAGGACACAAAGCTAGGAAGTATCTGAGGTCAGATTTGAATTTAGGAAGAGGAGTCTTCCTGTCTTCAGACCCACCGTTCTATCCACTGCGCCACCTGGACGTCCTTCTGGTATTTGGTGCCAGACACTAATGAGGCAGCAGTGGGGAATACTGGAAAGAGGGTGAGTCTGGTCACTTACTCTCCCTGCGCCTCAGTTTCCTCATCTGTAAAAACCAAGAGGTAGATGAGATGTTTTCAGAAGTCCCTTCTGGCTCTCGATATAAGATTCTATAATCATAACTCTTAGTGCGGAAGACGGAGACATTTGTGAATCACATTCGATCCACTCAACAGGCAAAGCCATACGCATAGCCAATTCCCATAACATTGCTGTGAATGGCAAATGCCTCATGCTTCCTATTATAGAACTGTTAAATGCCAGTCACCTTCATTCTTTACATCACATCGTGGAGGCTGGATTGTCCCCACATAGCGGACTGCAAGATGAACATCCACCATGTTTACTGTCTGTTGATCTGAGGCAACAACCTGGGGCTGGTGATTGGCTGTAAGACACCCATGATTCCTCCCGATCAATAACTAGTTAGGAAGAATAATTCTCTGGGGTCCCCCATGATGATGGGATTGACCTTCAAGCGCAATTGGTTGGGTTTAACAAGGACTTTCTATATCGTTAGCCAACATTATTGCCTGATAACATAAGCACCTGGTATTAGTTTGGCTGAAGCATTGATGGATGTGATCCTTAACTTTAAGGGTCATAGCCCTGGAGCTCGGAGATGATATCTGGGGAAACAAGTCCGATCTCATCAACACACTTACTCAGACATGCATATGTATATAGGTGTACATGTATGTGTGTGCACACATATATGCATGCACGTGTGCGGTGTGTCCCTGTGTGTATACATACATGTGTACAATACTTTATTTAGGCAGGTACAGATGTATGCCTGTGTGCATATACACATGTGTACTTATACACATATGTACTACATACATGCAGATACTGCTGGCTTACATTTGGGCAAATAAACCAGATTACATGCATTTATAGATGAAAATATAGGCACACATGTGTATATGCATAGGGAGTCAAACATGTATGTGTATACATATATGACTATGAATATATGTATGAGCATATATCTTATGGGTGAAGGGAACACGTATTTATTAAGCACCCACCCCAAGCCGTTTGCTTTGCTAAGGGCTTTACAAATATCATCTCATTCGATCATATATTCTATATCCGATCATGCACATATCCATATAACACACACGCATAAATAGGTGTGTGTATAGGTACATGCGTTTGTTACATACATATGCAGGCCTATTCAGATGTAACGTGCATGCACATATTTATGTGTCTTGTATATGTGTATGCTTATAAATGCACACCCATGTATATGCAATACTTTGTTCATTGTTCATTGCTTTTCCCTCGGCCTGGGACTTTGACATGCCTCTTGCTGCCTTTTTATCCTCCTGCCTCTTGTGGGGTGCTGCCCATCCTGTGTGTTTTTGCTCCCAGCCCTCGGTGGCTACACGGATCTGTTTCCACCTGCTATTGTCCGCAGTCCCGGCTCCCTCATTAGTGTTGCCGTGGGCTCGCTGCTCTCCCAGCTCCCTCCACAATGGTGTTACCTTCTGCCTTCTGCTGTTTTCTGCTCGGCTGGGCATCTGCCAGCTTCCCCGTGACACTGTTCTTGGACTCCGCCATTTCTATTTGTGGCGCTCCACATGCACTGTTCTCAGGTACATCTCAGATTTCCACTCCATTTCTTCCTTGCCTTCTGGCAACTCGGTCCTCACTCCACTGGACCTTGAGGCCTCCCAGACTTCGGCTGGCTGGCTGTCTATCAGGTTTCTCTTGGGGACTATGGACTCTTCCCCCTGAATGCCATTGTGGTGTCTGGGTTTGGGTATCCTGACGGCTTAAGGTATGAGATGAAGAAAGAGCAGATGGAGAAAAGAAGATCTCAAAGGAAAGAAATAGAGGAGGCAGGAAGAATTAAAAATATGTGGGTTTGATGAGTCATAGTTAAGTGGATTTGGACCCAGGTTTAAATCCAGACTCTGATATTAGAGACCTTTGGGACCTTGGGCAAGCCCGTTACCTCTCTGGGCCTTGGTTTCCTCATCTTGCTGTAACAAGAAGCCATCACACACATCCGGGGCTCCTCCCCAGGTGGAAGAGGCTAGAAAGCCTGCTCATGGAAGAGTCTTGATGGTGATAGGGAAGCACTTTGTGCTCTGAAGTACGTGTAGATATTTGGTAACTGGTTCTGGCTCATTAACTACATGGTTAGGAGAATCCTCTTGGGTTGGCTGCGATTGTGGTACTAGAAAGGGTTGGAGAATGACTTCAAAAGTCACGTTCTCTAGAGTGGTTTTCTCTTGGTTTGACTCCTCTAATAATGGGGTCTGGGGTGAGGACTTGGCCTCTACCCCCTATGAAGCCAATACGTGACACCATCAGAATCACCTATACCCTGCCACAGCATGAGTGATCTTTTCCCTACCCTCTTTCCCTCTGTGTCTCAGAAGGCTGGGTCAGTGCTGGCGCTCTTGGGAGAGACTGGTCAGCTCATCGTCCAATTGTTCCAATCGTCCTGGGCTGTCATTTTTATCATCACCCAATTTCGGATTTTCTTGGCAGAGAAGGATTGGTTTACCATGTTTTTTCTCCAGCTGATTTTGCAGATGAGGAAACTGAGGTAAATAGAGTTAAGTAATTTGCCCAGGGTCACACAGCTAGTAAGTATCTGAGGTCAAATTTGAACTCAGGTCTTCCTGACTCCAGGTCCAGCACTCTGTCCATAGCATCATCTAGCTGCCCAATCGCCATTTTATGACTTTCCAATTCAAAATACCCTTCTTGGCCAACACTCCCTTGCCTTTGTACTCTTCATTCTTTAGAATGTAAGCTTCTTAAATTCCCCATATATGTCCCCACCACTTATCCCGGTGCCTGGAACATAATTTGTGCTTAAGAAATATATTTTCCTCCCTCCCTCCTTCCTTCCTTCCTTCCTTCCTTCCTTCCTTCCTTCCTTCCCTCCTTCCTTCCTTCCTTCCTTCCCTCCTTCCCTCGTTCCCTCCTTCCCTCGTTCCCTCCTTCCCTACTTCCTTCCTTCCCTCCTTCCCTCCTTCCTTCCTTCCTTCCTTCCCTCCTTCCATCAGCTTGAACTGCCCTAGACAGCCTTCCTTCTGTCAGCTTACAGTTCTGGAACAGTAAAACCAGAAGGAACCCTAGAGAATGTCTATCTCAAACTCTCATTTTGTCCTTGGGGAAACTGAGATGCAGAGAAGGGAGTGACTTGTCCAAGTTAACACAATCTGCTAGGAGCATAGCTGATTCTGCCACCTAGATGTTCCTGATTTCTCAATCCATTTTTTCTTCTGTATCCCTTTGAACGGAGTTTTCACCAGACCTAGAGTGCTCTCCCTTCTAACCTTCTGACTCCTAGAATCCCTTCAGGTCTCAGCCCATGCTTTTCTTCCTAAGAGAAGTCTCCTAATTCCCATAATTATTAGTTTCATAGGGCTTCTGGGCTTCTGGGTTAGGCACTGAGAATTTAAAGGAAGCAGCCAGTGCCTGTCCTCAGGGATCTTACTTTCTAACCCAGAAAGCCCCCGGGATGTATGATATATTCTTATACAACGCAAACTCAATGTAGCTTTGGATAGGAAGGCACTGGCAAATAGGGACACCAGAAAAATGTGGTACTTGAACTAAATCTTGAAACAAGCCAGACATTTTATGAGACATAGATAAGAGCACCTCAAAGTATCTACCAGGAGGCATCTTGTATCCTTAGCTATATAAAAAAATAGTTTCTTTTCTTTTTCATCCTTTATTTACTCATTCTTTTATTTATTCATTCATTCTCTAAGGTTCATGAATGAAATACATAGGACCTTTCATAGGAGCCCAAAACCTTCATTTTAGAGGTAGAGAAACTGAGGCCCAGAGAGTTATTCAACTTGCCAGGTTAGGAATATAAGAACTAAGATTCAAAACCAGGTCCCCAGCTTCAAAATCAATCAGTAAGCATTTATTAAGCTCCTACTATGTGCCAAGCAATGCTCTAAGTGCTAGGGATGCAAAAAGAGGCGAAGGATAGTCCTTGCCCTCAAGGAGCTTATAATCTAATGGAAATCTGGCGCACCTTGTGAAAACTTGCCTTGCTCCTTTTCTTAGCCGCCATGATGGATCATTGTCATTGTCATCATCACCTTTATTGTCATCACCACTGTCATTTTCATCATCTTCATCGCTGTCATCATCATTGCTACAGAAGGCAAATATTGCAGGAATTACTGCCTCGTAGGCTTGGTTATTGAACTCAAACGAGATAAAATAAGTAAAATGATTTGTAAAACGTGACGTGCCGTGTAAACCTCAGTTGTTGTTATTATGAGCAGTGTGGGTAGTGGACGGAGAGGAGAATCAGACCTATCCAGCGCGCTGCCGAGGGCTATCATAGGCTCGAGTGACGTGACGGGTGTCAGTGCCTTGCAAGCCATGAAACACTATAGAAATCTTGGTGATGTGATGAGGACGTTGATGACAGTGACAACAGTGGTGAAGATGACACCGGCAATAAACAACACAGTGATGACAACAACAACAACAATGATGATGATGATGACGAAGATGTTACTGAAGATAATGACAGTGATGATGATGATGACAATGATGACAACAATGGTGATGATGACATTGACAATGATAATGATGGTGATGGTGACAATGACAGTGATGATGATGAAGATGATGATGTTGATGAAGATGTTACTGAAGATAATGACAATGATGATGATGATGATGACAATGATGACAACAGTGACAATGATGACAATGGTGATGATGACATTGACAATAATGATGGTGATAGTGACAATGACAGTGATGATGATGATGAAGATGATGATGATGATGACAATGATAGCAGTAACAACAGTGATGAAAATGATAGCAATCATGACAATTATGATGATGACAATGGTGACAATGACATTGACAATGATAATGACAGTGATGGTGACAATGATGATGACAGCGGTGATGATGAAGGTGACAAAGGTTTGTGTCTGGCCACCAAGCCATATTAGCTGAGTAACTCCAGGCAAGTTACACCCTTTCCGGACCCCCAGACACTCTCTCAAACTACAAATCAGAACATAAGCTCTCCCAGACAATGACTTCTGCATCAGTGGAGGAAGTTTACACATCAGGATGAAAGGATAGAGCACAGATTTGTAGGCTCCTAGATCTGTAGGTAGAAGGAGCCTAAAACAATCATCTCTCCCAACCCCCTCCTTTGATAGTTGAGGGGAATGAAGCCCTTAGATGTTATGTGATGTAGTTGCTCAAAGTCACAGAGCTGGTTAAGCAATACAGCCAGAATTTGAACTCAGGTCCTCTTCTTCCTAAGCCAGTGATCTTTCCATAGTACCTGCCGCTGTGCGCTGCTCAGTGTCTAGCACTGAGCATGGTGGGAGGTGTGTATAAGAAGTGACCAGACCATTTGGTAGTTAGAGGAAGAACTATGAACTTCATTTATGGATTCTTAAGACAAGGTTTTTATAGAGCAAATGAGACAAAGGGAAAAAGGACTCAAGTTTTGTGGGTTTTGTTATCATTATCCCAGTCTGTCATATCCTGGAAGTAGCACAGAAATAGTTTGATAAGGTTATGTTATCTAGGCACCAAAAAGTCTTAAGAAAAGTCTTTCTTCTAGGGGTCAGGTAGCTCCCTTTCATATGCACGAAGCCAAAGCCTCCTTCATCAAGGATATCTGCAGAGGAGCCAATCACCCAAGAATCAAATATTTTTGACTCTCAACAGTACCCTGAGGGAAGGGCCTGAAAGGGCAAATCTGACCTCTTCATTCTATATATGAGAGTAGTTTAAGTGACTCGTCCAGGGCCAGAATGATAGTAAACATCAGAGGATGGCTTTGATCTTCGTCCCTCGATCTCCTGAACCAATGTGCCATCCTGTCAGCCAAAAGTGAATTACAAAATAAATACTCTTGTTGGAAGCATATATGATTGAATCTCTCTTCTACCTCCATCCTTGTCACCTTTGATAAATTTTTGGAAGCAGCTTGTTCTCCCTGTTTGCAGGAATGAAAAGAGGCTTAAGTGAGCTTCAGAACATGTGAGGAATACCTGAGGCTGAGCTTCTTGAGAAGAGAGCATAAAAGCCCACCAGCCTGGCTCCAGAGAGCCCACGTTGTGTTCGCAGTTTGTGGGATTGCTTGGCAGGGAGGAAAGAAAGGTTACAGGCAAATTGTCTGTCTTGAAGATGTGGAGGGACTGAAGCCAGATGCCTCCAAGTCCTTTCTGTCCAGCCGTCTCCCTCCCCCCAAGCCACCTTCCAGCCTCTCACCATTTCTCATGTTGATTCTCCTGCTCATCCCTAATAGTTCTCTCAAGGAACTGAAAGAAGGTCAAGCTGTTCAAATACAGGAGTTTGGAACATATTACCTGCTTGTGCAAAGTCTTCTAAGACGCCCAGTTTTATGGGTACCACCCTTCCAGATGCCCTGAAGAGAATCCCAGGAGAAATCCCAGGACAGGATTCCATTTAGGGCAGTGGTTCTCAACTCATGCTGCGACCCTTTAATACTCATATGTGGGCAGACCCACCTGGAGACGGATAGAGGAGCGGTGTCTTGGTTCCCAAGACCACTGGAAATATGTGTTTTCCAATGGTCTTAGGCGACCCCTGGGACCCCTGAGAAAGGGTTGTTCGACCCCCAAAAGGATCGCGACCCCCAGGTTGAGAACCACTGATTTAGGGGGCTTTACATTCCAGGTGTGGGCAAGTTTACTTGATGCTATATTTTTACCCTCTTTCTCCCTCTTTCTTTTTTCCTCAGAATTAAACTCCAATATAATTAGTTAATAAGAAACACTTAGCACAATGAAGTGCTTCATGAATATCTAAATGAGTCACAAAACACTTGGTAAATTAAGGTGTATAAATCTAGTGTCTTATTGCATAACACATTCTGAAATAAACAGATATTTCCAACGGCCCCCCTATCTGAGTCTCTGAGAAGGAGCTAATGGGAACACATTACTGAGGGAGGGGAAATGGATACAGTCCGGACCTAAGTACAGGGTAGCTCATATGCATACACATAATCAAAATAATAATGCATTTTATTTACTTGTGTGGTGCCTAGCTGCAGCTGCATTCTGGCTGCTTTGTAATAAAATTAAAATACCGATTAAATACAGATTAGCTGGGTACAAACAGATCAGATTGTAACAACAATTAAAATCAGTGTAAAACAATGCATTCAATCAGTCTGGTGTTGTATCTAAAAAACCCACAAAAAACAAAAAAACAAAACCTTTCAGGGATACAGTTTTTCCATTTCCCAGTATCAGAATGAGAGAATTTGAGAGTTATAAGGGGCCTGAGTGGCCTTCTGGTCCAGCCAATTTCTTAAAAAGTAATTCCCTCCAGCCTTTGCTTGAAGACTTCCAAAGATGGGGCAACTACAGCTTTCTGGGGCAGCCCATCCTCCCTTTGGATACCTTTAGTTATTTGGAATATTGGATGTTTTGTTTTCTTTTTATCCTGAAATCAAACCCAAATTTGCTTTGTATCTGCCCACAATGTTCCTAGATCTACTCTGGGCCAAAAAGGCAGATCCATTGCTTTTTCTATCCAACAAGCCCTTCAGATACTTGAGGACGGCTCTCCCCTCCTGAGTTTTCTCTTCTTTGCACTAAACATCCTATGTATCTCCAACAGACCCTCATATGACATGATCTTAAGTTTCTTCCCCTTCCTGCTTGCCCTCCACTTAGTGTTCCCTGACTTGTCAGTGCCTTTTGGTGTCTAGAATGGAATGCAATATTCCATATGGGATCTGACCAAGGCAGAACGTTGTAGGACTGAGCTCCTTATTCCTGGACAATAGACCTCTCAAAGTAATAAGAAACCATGTTACCTTTCTTGATACCAGTATCACCAAAGTGTGTCATACCACACTTGCAGTTCACTGACACTCAGATCTTTTTTTTTTTTTTTTACCAGTCCCACTTTGATAATGGAGAAAGAATACTAGACGAGAAGAGAGAAGAACCAGATTCTTGTCTTGGTCTTAGCCCTGTCTATTCTCAGCTACGGTCTTGGGCATGTCACTTAACTTCTGTTGGATCTCAGATTCTCCAAAATGGCAGGGGATTGTTCAATGCCCTTCAAGTGCTAGGCCTAATTCTATGACTCTGGGGAGTGGTACTTGCAAGAGTAAGAGAATTTATCACTATGGATTTGGGGTTGACAAGAGTAAAATGAGGTGGTAAGGGAGCAAAGCTTTCCAACTTGGACTTTTTTGTCTTTAAATACTGAAATGAAAGTACCCAAATTGACTGGATCTGTGATATCTCTGATGTGGGGCTGCTTTCTAGCAAGGCAGACAACTACCCTTCTGTGCCCGTCAATCTTCTCACTTTGACGCCATTGACCTTCCTAAAGCTTCCACAGGGGTCCACCCCACATACTGGGGGCCTAGTTCAATATTTCTTGGCTTCATGTGGGTACCACGGGAGAACATGAGGTGGCCATTGGTTATTTTTCACACTCCCCTCTTTCTTCCCCCTCATTACCCCTCCCCTGAAGACTTTAAATATCACATGTGACTATTTCTGTTTAGACTTAGGGTTTCCTTAGTGTAGGGCATTTCTAGTTTGGAAAGCATCTCTGCTATGCAGATCAGCAACTTTTTTGTAACTTCTACTCTTGAGGGCTCTCCTGAAAACCCTAAGAGGTTATATGACTTGCCCGGGGTCACTTGGAGAGGGTGTATCCAAGGTGGAACTTGAATCTAGGTCTCCTTGGTTATGAGAGAGAGAGAACAGAAAGGGAGGGGTTCAGAAGGAGAGAGAGAGAGAGAGAGAGAGAGAGAGAGAGAAATGGCCTTGGAGTTGGGAAGTTGTAAGTTCAAGACCTGCCACTGATACACACTGGCCATGTGACAAGAGATGTCACTTTTCCTCTCAGCATCCCAGAAAAGCCTCCAAGGCTGTGTTACTTGCACAGTGAGAGCAATCTGCATTGGTAGCAGGGATTTGTCCTCAGTGGGAGCTCCCTGTACTGGCAAAACCTAGATCTAATCTGAATAAAATAATGGATCCAAATCTCAAAACTCTTGGCACATCAAATTGGAGGGAAAATGTACTTGAAAATTCTTTTTAGGTGGCACAGTGGATAGAAGGTGAGTCAAATCCATCCTCAGACACTTATTAGTTGGGTGATTCTGAACAAGTCAATTCACTGCTGTGTTTGACTTGTTTTCCATCTATAAAACTGTTTCCCCATCTATAAAATGGCATAATAATAGTCCCTGGAAGATAGGTGGCACAGTGAATAAAGTGCTGGGTCTGAAGTCAGGATCTGTCTGAGTTCAAATCCAGTCTCAGATACTTGCAAGCTGTGTGACCTTGGGCAAGTCACTTAACCCTGTTTGCCTCAATTTCCTCATCTGCAAAATGAGCCAGAGAGGGAAATGGCCAACTGTTCCAGTATCTTTCCCAAGAAAACCCCAAAGGGGGTCACAAAGAGTCAGATGCAACTGAATACCAGTAATAGCCCCTCCCTCCCAGCATTGTAGTGAGAAGATGTTGAGACGGTATTTGCACACCTTATTAAAGTGCTATATAAATGCTAGCTGTCACCGTTATTGAGACAGGTACCCTCTTCTTCACCATCTCCATCCATGCAAGCAGTGCTCTTGGCATTGTCTGCCTCTTGGTGGCCGTTGGTGTTGGTGGTTGTGAAAGAGTTGGATCTCCTTCCCTTCAGTGATAACTGTGGGGACCAAGCTGGAAGCAGGGCTGGGGGTAAGAGAGGGCTGCGGTATCTCCAGGGTCTCCTTAAGTTTGAAGGGAATGTGAGGGCTGAGGTGGCTGCTGCAGCCTGACTCATTTGTCCCAGGCTGCCTCTTGTCTCCAGAGCCTTGCTGCTTCAGCTGCCCGGTGGCAGTGACAGCGCCTATGGTATAGTGCTGTCCTAGCTTATGATGTTATTATGAGAGCAAAAGAAGTACAGTCAGTGCCTGTTGTGATCATCTGCATCTAAGAGAGTCCCCACCATTAGAATGGGAGCCCCTTGTGGGTAGGGATTGTACCCTTCTTTGTACTTGTATCCCCAGAGCTTAGTACATCACATGGCATGGGTGACACATACTTGGGACATGCTTGTTTGATTGATTGTCCATCCCACCCCTTAATTCCATTATAGTACAGGCTATTTCTCTAATCCAGCTCCAGAAAGTTTAGCAGTACCCTATCCAAAGCCCCATGGGGATAAAAGTTTCCTTTAGACTACACTTTTCAAGAAGGAATTGGTAAAGGCATGGCCAGATTTAAGGGTGGGGGAGATCTGGACTTACTATGTGTCGGCAGTGTATCAGCAGCCAAAGCAGTCTTAGGCTGAATTAAGAGGAGTGTAGCATCCGTGAACAAGGAGGTACTAGTCTTGCTGAGCTCTGTCCTTCTCATAAGAGAGTCTGCCACACCTAAAGTTCAGGTCTGGCAGGACCACTTCAGACCAGAGGATGCTTGAGAAAAGCTGATTCATGGGATCACAGGACTGTAGACTTAGTCCTGAAAAGATACTTAGAGATGGCCTCTGTTTGCATCCCTGTCCCTTAGCATAGCTCTAAAACACATTAAGTGCTTAATAAATGTCTATTGATTGACGGATTAATTCAATCCCCTCATTTTACAGATGAGTTAAAAGAAAAATGGAGTCTTAGAAATAGTTAAATGTCTTGCTCAAGGTTTGTAGATAGCATAGTTGAGATTTAAACCCTCTGACTTCAAGCCAGGCAGGATTCTTTCCAGTGCTACTGGGGATATTTATTCCAAATAATTGAAAATATATATGTATATGTGTATAAATATATATGTATGTGTGTATGCATATATATGCATACATATGTAATACATGTGTACACACATTGTGTATGTGTGTGTGTGTGTGTGTGTGTGTGTGTGTAGTTTTTGTTTTAAAGAGAACTATTTCTTTTTGGGCCCAGAGAACAAAATCTAGGAGTTATGGGTAGAAATTTCAGAGAAAGAGACATTGACTCAATTTAAGGGGGGGAAAGTCCCTCCCCAACTTTTAGAAAGAACAGTTGAGGAAGGGGATTTTCAAGAGTAAATACTCTGCCTAAAGAGGTAGTTGGCACCACCTACCTCTAGATCAGTGGGTTCCAATGGTCTTAGGAACCAAGACACTGCTCCTCTATGCGTCTCCAGGCAGGTCTGCCCACATGCAGATACACCCACATACAAGTATTAAAGGGTCATGGCATTAGGAAGGTTGAGAACCACTGCTCTAGATATTTAACCTAAGACTAGATGACCACTCATTGAATAGGTTGTAAAGGGGATTCTTACTCAGGTATGGAGTGGATCCAGTGACATCATTTTCCAGTTCTGTGATTGGATAATTCTGATTCTAGTGAAAGTACCCAGTTCCACCCCCCATTCAGAGCCACAGAGGGCTTGCTTTGGTGGGTTTACACCAGCCCAGACTCTGATCCACAGGTCAGGGAATTAACCTTATTAATTTTACAGCCAATGATTTTCAGAGCTTTGCCTTCATCCCTTTCATCTAGGGCTTCATTTGTCATCTGCCACTTGGATCACACCCAATTATCAGCCCTCTGTGTCTCTGATTATGGGCCTCTGACTGTATTCCAAAGCCAAGTGTCTGTACATGATCTGGGAATTGTTCCTTTTCTGTCTTACACCTGCCTCTTCTCTTCTCTACTGAGGTTCTGATGGAATTAGGTAAAGAGGTGTCCATATACACATGTGTTCTGGACCCCACTTCTCCTTTTTCTTCCCAATTTGTTTGATTTTCAAGGTAATTGGATCTGGATGGGAGAAAGAAATATAAATGTGTGCAAAAAGAACTTTTTAAGTCACTGCAATGTGAGTAGGAAGAGGTAGGAGTCATGCATGGCCAAAGGCAAATCATCAGGTAGTTGGATCAGATTGCCTCTAAACTCCCTTTCTGGAGTATAATTCAGCAACCTCTGTGGATAGGGAAAGAAATAATGGCTGTGGGGAAATGTGAAGAACCATGAGAAAATTTGTATGAGCTGAAACATAGTTTAAAAAAAAACTCTACTTAATATAAATGAATAGATCAATAACATGAACCTAACTGCCATATAGTAACAATTAGCAGCCTTGACAGTGAAGAAGAGACGAGACGCAGAACTGGCATTTGTGGAAGAGGTAGGGAGGGGACTGTGGGTGTAGAACGTCGTGTATACTGTCAGGCAGTCAAAGAATGGGGGCTCTGGAGAGGGTAGAGATATCAGGAGGCAATCCAGTCCCACCATCTCATGTGGTTGCTGTGTCAACTGGTTTTGTTTAATTGTTTCTCTTTGTTAAAGGGGAAGGTTTATTGGGTGATTGAGTAGGGGAGGGAAGGGTACGTGGAAATAAGAGAGGTCAGACAGACAGACAGATAGACAGATAGACAGATAGATAGATAGATAGATAGATAGATAGATAGATAGATGGATGGATGGATGGACAGACGGACAGATAGATAGATAGACAGATGAGATAGAGAGAGAGAGGTAGATAGATAGACAGACAGACAGACAGACAGACAGACAGATAGATAGATAGATAGATAGACAGACAGATAGATAGACAGATGCGATAGATAGATAGATAGATAGATAGATAGATAGATAGATAGATAGATAGATAGATAGAT
>CM053599.1:19398062-19436852 GCA_028646575.1 Pseudocheirus occidentalis | reverse complement strand
AGACTGATTGATAGATAGATAGACAGACAGATAGACAGATGATAAGTAGGATGATAGACTATATATGTGTGTATATATACATGCATGTATTTGAGATGTCAAAATAAAGGGTATCAGACACATCATATCTGTGATAAATATAGACATTGTGGTAGACATTGCTGACTCCCCTCAGCAATGCAAGGTTATGACAGCTCCAAAGGACTCATGATAGAAAGGACTACCCACATCCAGAGAAAGAATAATGGAGTGTGAAGGGAGATTGAAGCAAACGACTTTCTCTCTTTTTTGTTTTGTTTTGTTTCTGATTCCTCGTTATTGATTCCATTCCATAGAATCCTTCTTTACAACTTGACTAATGTTTAATGTGAAGGTACATGTGTAACCTATGTCAGATTGAATGCCACCATGGTGGGGAGGGGGAGGAGAAGGAAGGAGAGAAAATTTGGAACTGAAAAACTTGTGGAACTGAGTGTTGAAAACTGAAAGCAAATAAATAAAAAACAAGAATAAACAGATGCATAAACAGGACTGTGCTGGAGCCAGCTCGCACTGGCTTGTTTTCAGTATGAACATGTATATCTCAGAAATCAGTGAATACTCTTTATTGTTTTGTTTATTGTCTAGACTTGCTAAAGTTATGTAGAAAACTTTAATAATTCAGATTAAATTTTTAAATGTGTTATGTGTAAAAAAATAACGGGTATCAAGAAAATGTTTTCTACAAAAATACTTGCTGGTCTGGGACAGGGGAACATGCTTCCTTAGAACACAGCTCTGGGTTCCCCTCTCCTTTGGTGCTGCCATATTGGACAGGAGGTTTACAAATTGGTGAACTGCAAACATCCCAGGCATGATAATAATAATAATAACTCATTTCTGTGGCGCTTAAAATTTTGTGAAGCATTTCTGTCATTAGTAACACTTTGGGGGTGGGGAGAAGGAAATAGGTATTTATATGGACCTATTATGTGTCAGGCACTGTGCTAAACCCTTTTACAAATATTATTTTGTTTGATCCTTACAACAATCTTGTAAGTTCGGGGCTATCATAAGCCTCATCTTACATCTGTAAAATGAGTTGGAGAAAGAAATGGCCAGCCACTTCTGTATTTTCTCCAAGAAAATTCAAAAATGGGGTAATGAAGAGCTGGACATTACTGAACAATAACAAGCTGAGAAAAACTTAGGCAAACTTGCCCAAGATCACACAGCTAATAAGCGTCTGAGGCCACATTTGAATTCAGGTCTCCCTGACTCCAGACCCACTGCTCTATCCACTGAGCCACTCTCTGCTTTTGAGGTAGATATTGCAAGCATAGTTACCTGCATTTTGCAGAGGAGAAGAATGAGCTTCAGGTAAACCAGCTTCATTTGCGGAGACTGTTTGGTGGAAAAACTACTTTCAAGGAAACACATTTGCTAGGGTGCCCAGTGAATTTTAAATTCTGCCGTGACCATGATAAATAATCAACCTTGATCATCCTAATGAGTTGCTCTGGTAATAACTACCAATTAGCACAACTTCAGTAGAAAAGATAATGTACTCTTAATTGGGGAGAGTCTGGTGGGGGAAAGCAGAGAACCCTAGCAGAAAAAATAGCCACAAGGTTTAAACCCTCCTCCTTCATTTGACCACCTCTCTTTCTTCCAACCCCAATTGCAAAAATGGTGGCACCACAGTCTTCTTGGAAAGTAGCCCCTCCCTGGGTTGTTCTGAAAATGTCTCTTAAGCTCAACAGAAGTAGGCAGGTATCTGCCATGGGTCTGGAAACCATTCCATGGGAAGAATATTTGAAGGACCTATGGATTAGGGAGTGACATAATCAGTATCCTCAAATATGTGTTTGGCAACTGGAAGAAGGTATAGAAACATTCCAGACAATATAGGGTACTGGGCTTGAAATCAAGAGGTCACCACCTCTGATGTTTACTAGCTATATGACCCTGCACAAGCTACCTCATGACTCAGTTTCATCATCTGTAAAATGAGAGGGTTGGATGTGATGGCCTCTAAGATTCCTTCCTGTTCTAAATTTATAATCCTAGTCTGAGACACCTATTTAAGGGAAATATAATTTTAAAAATAAAACAAAACCAAAAACAGAAAAAAAACCTTTGTAATGTGTTGGGGGTTGTCCAAAACGGAATGGGCTGACCCACAGTATTTGTGGAATTCCCATCAGTAGGCATTATTTGCTGCTTTTTTATAAGCTTTGTATTTATGTTATCATGAATACGCATAATAGGTTTCTGGCTGGAAATACTACATTTGTCTGTAAAAAACTTATCTACTGACCTTTTACCTAAAAATTAGAGTTCAACATTTGTCTGAATGATAACTCTTGAGCGTGAGATAAATACATTGAAGTCAACTTCAATTATTACCTGATTAGTCAAATTGAATGCTCATCTTTGACATTTAACTAAGTAATATATCTATAAATGGATAAAATATATGTTATATTTTAATACTCATATTTCATGAAGTTTTTAAAAATTAGCTCAATACCAGAGATAACTTTTACTCAGTTTCTTATGTAAAACAAACAGGTAAAGGGGGCTCTTTGGTTTATGATGGGTGTTAGCCAAACTTGGCATTGTCTGTGACCTGGAAAAATGTAAATTAGGCAGAGCTTATGAGCTGGGTTTTTTTTTAATAGAGGTTCTTGTTCTCTGTCCTGCAGGCACTTATAACCCAAACTTTAATTTCCTAGGAACTTTTTTTTGCCAGTATGCCCACAGCAAGGCAGGATGCAACACTGCACATTAATATACTTTAACAGATTTTAAATGAACTTTCTCTAAACAGATAGGAGAAAATTAGAAAATTCTTGGGGAAAATCCCTTGGCAGACAGCACATCTGTCAGAGATTTCTGTGTGGGAACGTGTTCATCAGCCAGTGTCAGCACTTTTGCTAAAATATGAAAACAATATGTTTGCTAAAGGCAAACACAATCATTGAAGTGCTCTTCATAAAGTTCCCTTGAATGCCAGGGAACATCTCTGGGGAAACCACAGTGCCCCATATTAGCCCAACACTGAAATCATTGTTGGTTTTGATTTTTTGAATTTTTAAAAATGGCTACTGACCTATGGGAGTTTCTTTGGTTGGACCTTTTGTTGTGCCAAAAAAAAAAAGAAAAGAGAAGAAGAAGAAGAAGAAGAAGAAGAAGAAGAAGAAGAAGAAGAAGAAGAAGAAGAAGAAGAAGAAGAAGAAGAAGAAGAAGAAGAAGAAGAAGAAGAAGAAGAAGAAGAAAGAAAGAAAGAAAGAAAGAAAGAAAGAAAGAAAGAAAGAAAGAAAGAAAAAGTGAAGTCTACAGGCTCTTTGGATGCTGATGATGCCCAGGGATTTTTGTCTTTATTACTTGCAAGAACCATGTCATCTCATTACATGAATCTGATTTTATTCCTAATTAAATATTTAAAATGTTTTCTATTCCTCTGGTGACAAGATGGAAGATTAGGTGACTAGGCTGTCCCTTGGAATTATCTATGCTCAAAACCTTGACCAAATTAATTTCTCTTAGCAAAGGACCATTTTTTTTACCTTACAGACCTATTCACTTTAGCAAAATCAATATTCCTTATGGAGGAATATTTTAACAAAAATATGGTCAGTCCATTAATAACTTTCAGAGAAAATACACACACACACACACACACACACACACACATGCATATACACAAGTTGAAAAATAGTTTCCATTTTGCTTAATGCTTAACTTTCTTGAATGATTGTCGATAATTATTTCAGGTTTATTTATGCAAAGTACACATTTACCAAATTGCTTTTCATTAATCTATGAAATGTCTGTTCTTTAAATATTACAAAAATTTATCTAACTATTTCTGAATATTAACCTCTTGGGTGCTTTCAGATGTAAAGGAGAGAAGAAGTTGGCTCTTCTCTGAAGTAGATTATGTTCATGAAAATACTAAGTGGGTTTTTTGTGAGGCATCTTGCCAAGTAAAGAGGAAAGAAGTAGGCCCTACTGGTCTTGCCATATTCAGGACTGTTTGATAAATCCTTGATTTGATAATGTTTTCTAAATTATTTTTTTTGGTTAATATTGTTCATTAGCTGAAAAAATTTAAAAAGGAAACAATCAGGTCTGGGTCCTTTATGTGCGATACATTGAGTATAAATATTTTATTATATAGCAAATGTGTAGCCAATGACTGAAAAATTTGTATATATAATATATGTGTGTGTACATATACCTATATATGTGTATATATACATACATATGTGTGTATATACATACATACATGTATATATATATATATAATTTTTTTGAGTTCTTAACTTTTCCTCGGTTCTGTATTTCTATCATGACGTCATTGGATAGTTTGTGTTTTGACCTATGTGTACTAGAGCAAATGAAGTACTTCCATGTCTGAAAAACTAGTTTCTTCAAGTCTGGAAGGATGTGATGAAGCTTCTTGCAAATTCCTTACAACTGGGCTAAGAAAATAAGAAATTTCTGATTTTCACAAAAAAGAAAAAGACCCAGAACAAAAATCAAAATCTAGGCTGCTTTGTGTCAGCTGGGACTCTTTTGAGATGGTTATGACTCAAAAGGGCACTATCATCCCTAAGATGGTCACCAAGATTATAGGAAATGTCTGTTGACACTATCTTCTCAGTAATGCAGACGAAAAATTACCAAGTTCTCTGTGACTTGATGCTCACCCTCTGCTCAGACATGACCCTTTTTTTTTCTTTACCACCTGCTGTATGCAATTAAGCGTCAAAATCTCCTGATTCTAACCCTTCAGCATCTCTCCCATCAGTATCTTCCTTTGTGTTCTCCGTGCACCTGCCCTCCTGACTTCAGGCACTCCTGACTTCTCACTTGGGCTGCCACCTAACATTAAACAGACTTCTTGCGTGTCTTCCATTTTCTTCCTATTTCAGTCAAGCCTTCTCATTGATGGCTTGTGTAATCTCCCTCATATCCCAGTTTAATCACATCATTTCCTTCCTCTGACACCTACAGTGGCTCCCAGCTACCCACCAAATAAAGCGCTAACTCCCGAATTTGACATTTAAGGTCCGTTTGCAGTTAGTCTCCAACCAGTCTTTGTTTCGATCCTTCCCATCAACACATTCTGATTTACAGACATTCTTCTATTCCCGCATTTCACAATTATTCTTGTTCTGTGATGTCTAGGACTCTAATGTTCCATGTTCCACGAAGTCTTCATTAATCTCCCAGCTGGAATCGGCTTCTCCCTTGTCAGGTTTTTCAAAGTCTTTTGTTTTGGTCCCCTCGATTAAATTTAGTGCATTCACACCGATGCGGTAGTTATCCTTGTGCAGCCTGTCACCCTTATTAGATTAGTCGTTCCTGGTGGCGAAGGTCGCAGCTTCATCTTGCCTCATGTCCTTCACCCATCGCGTCGCCCTGCGCACAGCAGGTATTTTACATTTTTTTTAATTAAAGGGAAAAGCGCACTGACTCTGGAGACGAGGAGCTTGGTTCAAACGTACCCTTGATGCTATTTGAGTGACCTTAGACAAGTCACTTCAACTCTGGGCCTCAGTTTCCATACCTGTAAAATGAGGAATTAGATGGTCCCTTTCAGTGATAAATTTATGATCCAAAGGGCGAAGCCCTCTCGTTGGATTGTGGATTAAATTTAGCACAGGGGAAGAACATAAAAATCATTCAGTCCAGTACCAGTCCAGCCACCACCGTGCAGATGAAGGAAGTAAGGCTGAGAGAGGTTAAGGGGACTGTTGGCAAAGTAAGGATTTGAACCCAAGTCCTCTGATTTCAGACCCAGGATTCTGTGGGCTGCATCCCTTCCAAATCCCCATTCTCATACTCGGGAGCTCCAGAAGATACTGTTGTTTCCTCATTAGGGGCCAGCTGCAAGTCCGTTGTCCATCCGTTGACTTAAAATGGATTTCCTCCTCCGGAGTGACCAGATGCAGTGCTTGGAATCACTAAGACCTGAGTTCAAATACTGCTTCAGTCACTTCCTACCTGTGTAGCCATGGGATGGGCAAGACCCTTATCTTCTCTCAGACTCAGTTTCTTCACTTCTAAAATAGGAATAATAATAGCATTTGCCCCATGGGGTAGGTGTTTGGATGTAAGCATAAAGGAGCTTTGCAAACATTAAAACATTACATGAATCATATCTATAAATAGCAATAATACAAATACAATATATAGATACAAATAATTAAATTTATATTTAAATAAATGTACAAAATATATAATTGTATAAACTTCATATAAAGTCATTAAAATCTATAGTAGTAATCATATTTATATTATGATTATATTATATGTTGTACATCATAGTATTATATAATTATAACATATTATAATTATTACCCTAGATTAAATATAGTGGTGATGATGAAGAAGATGATGATGGTGATGGTGGTGGTGGTGGTGGTGGTGGTGGAGTTAGGTGGAGAGAGGAAACTAGGCCCTAATATGTTCTCACATAATGCAGCAAAATGGAAAGGGGAGCCCTGTTCTAGAAAATATGGGCTTTGATGAGACTGTGGTTAAGTCTAGTCAGTTATATATAACTCTTTGGGTTTTCTTGGTAAAGACACTGGAGTGGTTTGTCATTTTTTTTTCTTCAGTTCATTTTACAGATGAGGAAACTGAGGCAAACAGGGTTAAGTGACTTGCTCAGGGACACACAGATAGTAAGTGTCTGTGATGGGATTTGAACTCAGAAGGTGAATCTTCCTGACTCCAGTCCCAGTGCTCTGTGCACTATGGCAACCCCTAGTGCCCAGTTTGATGAGAGAGCATCCAGATAGTTCTTGCTAAATGCAGTTTGATTGAAAACCTTGGTGTAATTAAAGAGAGTATAGAATGCTTCCTAGAACATTGAACTTGGAGCCAGAAGCCTTGGGTTCAGATCCCACCTCTGACACAAATTAGCTGAGTAACAGCAGCCAAGTCACTTTCCTTCTTTCTGACTCAGTTGGCTTATCTGTAAAATGGGGCTAATAATAGCATCTACTTCCCAGGGCTGTTTTGAGGATCAAAATGTAAAATGTATGATGCATCTTAAGTGGCTAAATGGATGTGGGCTGTCTTTATTTGCTTTGCCTTCCTCCCTCACCTCTCAGAAGTCCGTTCCTGAATTCTATTGCAGCAATATGTCTTTCATTGCTTCCCTGGTGCCACTGCCACCAGCCTCAGATAATCAGTCACTAATAGCTTATACTAATAGCTAGCATTTAAAATTAAAGTCTTACATCTAGCACTCAAAGGGTTGCACAGCACATTACATGTATTAGCTCATCTGATCCTCCCCACAAAACTGGGAGACAGGTGCCATTCTTATTCCCATTGGACAGATGAGGAAGCTAAGGCTAAAGGCAGTGAATGATTCACCCGGGGTCATAGAGATACTGAGAGGCTGAGGCAGGATTTGAATTGATGCCATCTTGTTTCCAAGTGGGTGCTCCATCTTCTATGCTAGCCATCACTTACCAATCAGCAAAGACTCATCAAACATAGCATGTGTGCCCAGCACAGTGCAACCTTCTAGGAATGCAGACAAAAATGAAAAGGACCCTTCCCTCAAGGAGCTTCTGTTCTTTCAGACAATCCTTCCTTAACACTCCTCTGTACCATTTTGATAACTTCCCTAAAAAGCCTGCCTGCCTTTTTTTCTACCTTTTTTCTTTTCTACCTTCTACCTTCTTTTCTACCCATCTTTCTTGTCCCTGTTAGATTCATCTTGCTTCTTCAAAGATTTAAGCTTGTCACTCAAAAAGATGAAGGTTGGTTATAGGCTGACAGCCTAGATTTGAGGCAGCTGATTGTTCAGTGAGTTCAGAGACAAAAGAGGTAGAATCCCCCAAATGTAATTTCTAATGTTCAAATCCACCAAGAGAGATGGAAAACTTTCCATGGGGATTTTAAGACACAAACAGAAGCAATTCTTTTCAGGAGAAGAAGAGAGATTGGTCTGAAGATGGCAACATAATTGGATGCAGACTAGACCCATCAATTAACTTAAATTCTAAAGTGTTGCATATAGGAAATGGAAGTAAGGTTCGATAATGGGGAAGAGAGGTGAAAGCAAAATGTGTCATGCTCCTGTAAGAATAACATTAGGACCACAGAAATCCAGACTTAGTTGCATCCCTTGATGAAAGCCAAGGACAATCAAAAGTGGTCTTTTTTTGTTTGCTTGTTTATTTCATTTCATTTTTTAGCTTTTTTTTTCAACCCAAACTGGAAAACAAATTCCTCTGATAATATACCTGACAAATGCTTATACAGACTTTGAATCTTAGACTAGGACTTAGAAAGACCTGGGTGCAAGTCCTGTCTCAGACACTTACCTGCTTGTGTGACTCGAGGCAAAACATTTCAGTTGTCCCTGCTTAATTTTTTTTTCCTCTATAAAATGAGTAATGATCTAGATGAATTCTGGTGTCCTTTCCAACTCTGAATCTATGATCCTATGATCCTTTGCTTCAAGACTTCAGTCTTCAGTTGAGGCAGCCCATTGCTTATTTAGTTAATTCTAATTTTTAGGAAGTTTTTCTGTCCTGCAGACCTAGATTTGTCTTTTTGCTGCCTAATTCATTTTTGCCTTGTGATGGCATCCTACAGAATATGCCTAATCTTTCTTCCACACAATGACCTTCCAGATTCTTAAAGACAGCTTTATTACCTCTCCTTAAGTCTCTTCTCCAGGCTAAACATCTCCAGTTTATTCACCCGAGTATTAAGTGGAATAAACTTGAAACTCTTTACTGATCTGGTTGACCCCCTTTGGGTGCTTCTCAGCTTATTAATGTCTTTCCTAAGCTGTGGTGTCCAGTACAGAACACAGATCTTCTGTTAACACTTATTTTAAAAGTTTCTTCTACAAAAGCTATAAATATTGTTGCGTTTAAGGTGAGATGCTTAGAGAGTTATAAATGTATCATTCTATGAGGTATGCTCCCTGTGGAGTAAGGGATGGTGCGTTTGAGTTTAGTTTTCATCTATGTGATAAACTACAGAGAAGACAGAGAGAAATAAAGTGAGAGAAATTTCTTTCTTTTTCAAACCGTCTTGACTATTGTTTCATGAAGAAGCATTATAAAAAGAATGACTAAGGAGTGCCATTATTAAGAGTAAGGACTTGAGAGAAGCTAACACAATTTTATCCTAATTGCTGTAGGCAAGCTGGAGAATACAGAGAGAAAGAAAAAGGAGTTGAGATAACCTCTTTTTGAAACTATTTTAACCATTATCTTGTGAAAAGGAGGAAGGGGATTCTTGTGAAGAAATTATATTTGTTACTCTCAGTGACCTATATGGTGTGGGACTATGTTCTCAGAAGTAAAGAGAAGACATATGCCATTATAGTGAAGATTTGAGATGACTAGCTGTGATATGAGTGACTATTAAAAAGGAAGGGGATTTTGGATTATTAGGTAGACTGACAGAAAATATTTGGTGAATTGTGATGGGGACTCTACTTACTTGACTGAGAGTTACAATGAAATACTAATAGTTAATGAGGAAATACCTCAAATACCAGACATTACCCTGGAACTTGGGTGATATGTTTAAATATGGTGAGTAGAAGGCTCTGGGGATGACAAATGAAGTTAGTAGCTAGATAGTACAATAGATAAAACACTGGAATCTGGAGTCAGAAAGCCCTGAGTTCCAGTCTGTTCTCAGATATTTACTAGCTATGTAACCTTGGACAATTCACTTAACTATTGTCTGCACCAGTTCCTTCCTTCCTTCCTTCCTTCCTTCCTTCCTTCCTTCCTTCCTTCCTTCCTTCCTTCCTTCCTTTCTTCCTTCTCTCTTACATTAAAATGAATGAAAACCTGTTAACAATAGAATGGGAACACCAGAGGGCACAGTGGAACAGGAGGACAAAGAAGCCAGGGGTTAGGGAGGGGCTTGTATGTTGTGGTTTTAGGATGTGAGTTCACTGAATACCTTACACCAATAGTAGCCATCTCCCAAGGAGCCCCACCTGCTAGATCCTGATGGGAGGTAGCTCCCAGGAAGGAATGTTATATTTAATTTAAGTTCCTTCATTCATCCAGCATTTTATTAAGCCTTGCAGGTTACAGGGGGGAATACAAAGGAAAAAACGAAAAACAAAAACAAACCAGTCCCCCCCCTTCAAGGAATTTGCATTCTACTGAGGAGAGGCATGCAGATAATGAAGTGATATCAATAAATGACCATTAAGCACTTTCAATGTGCCAGATACTATGTTAGTTAATGAGGATACAAAGGAAAAACCAAGAGGAACATGCATTCTAATAGAATGTCTAAAGATGGACAAACTCAAAGCTGAGACTGGAGTGACAGCCCCAGGAACTGACTGGGTGGGGTGAGGATCAAGTAAGTATTGTTCTTGTTCAAGGCACCAGATCTAAGCTGGGAAGGAAGCTTGGAATTCCAGGAGGTGGAAGTGAGGAGGGAGGTTCCATGGGTCCTGTGCTAGTACAGTACTCTGCACTGCACATATGAGGTACTCATTTAATATGTTTGTTGGACTGAATTCACTTTCCCCCAGAAATATCTTTGACTGAATACAGTGGAACTCCTGAAAATCTGCCTCGAGAACTCAGAATTTAGCCTATTCTGACTGCCTGGAGGCATTCAGTATCTGGAAACATGCTGTGGAACCTGTGATAGAAAGGACATTTGATTTCCATAGTCTTATGTCCCCCTCTACAGTAACTAAGGGTGTTGGTTGCTACAGCAGACATGGGGTAAAACATATGTATATGAAAATGTGCCAGTGTATGTGTATGTGTGTGTGTGCACACACATATACATATATATAGTTTCTTTTTCTTATGAGATCATTAAAGTACCACTCAAAATACTTTTCTCCCATATTTCCTCAGTGATATATTTCAGCAGAGAAATATCTCTCAGAGAAGCCTAATTACTTTCTTGCACTGTGAACCGTCACTATAGTACTGGGAAAGAAGATGCCTATAAATTTATATTACTTGAGGGAGGGAACTGGGTCTGAGAAATATTAATGTCTCACCCAAAAGCTCCTACCTCTCTCATATTACAGGAATTAGTTTTATTCACCAACTAGAATTTGATTGACTTCCTGACCTACCAAAGAACGTGGAGTCAGAGAGAAGAGCTGAAAACATTGACTGGGTTCTGAACACTTAACTCCAGGGCCTCTTGGTGTATTGGCAAAAGAAAATAAATCTTTGACAAAAATGTCTCTGAATGTGTTCAGTCCTTGCATGTGGCATAATACAGACTGAATGGTTGAGACCATTGGGAATCGTCAGTTAACAGATGTCTTTTAGGGTGGCAGCAGTGAGCTTCCAGAGACTCACGTCGTAGTACAGGCTTCAAATCCACTTTCTTCTCCATTTGCAAGTCTATTATTTTCAGTGGGTAGCAGAAAAAATACTTTTTAAAAGAATTATTAATATTTTAGACTGGAAAGGACTTGAATCATCAGCATCCATCCCTTCCTTTTTCTTGTAAGAAATTGAAGACCAAAAAGGTGCCTGGGGTCACCCATCTCACTAGTGACATAATATCTGAACCCTGTTCCTCACTGAGTCAGGAAGGAAAATCCTGACTGTGTAGTTGAACATATATACCTGCTGCCAATATAGAAGACCCGAGATGACATTCTTCAATGACAGACATATATAGTGTTGTCATTGTCCAAAGGAGATGAGCCTCCATTGGCTCAGCTGGTTAGAGCATAGAGCTAATAAAGCTTATAATGAAGGTCGTAGGTTTGATCCCCATAGAACTAGTTAGGTTCAGGTAAAGAAATGCCTGTAACTTATAGCTAAGGACTATGTTCTTAATCTTGCTGGATTGCTCTCATAACCTTGGCCTTACTGGGGACTAAGCAAGGAAGGAAACGGGCAACAATTTAACACTTTCATCCCATGACTTATCTTAGAACCAGTGAAAAATTTCTTCTGACAGTCAAGGGATGGGTAGCTATCATGTTCTACATAATTCATTCACACTGTAACAATAGTATCCTTTTCTGCCTTTTTCCAAGAAGAACTGAAATAATTAGATCAAGCAGAAATAGTGTGGCTAAGTACATTTATTGTGCTGGTGTGCCTAGTGCCTAGGACATGGCAGGTGCTTAGATGCATTTTCATAGATTGCATAGGAAGTTGTCCTTGCAGACAAGAAAGCCTGACTTTAAACCTTGCCTCTGATGATATGCTAACTATGTGACTGAGCAAGTAACTTCACCTGTTACTGCCCTTCATAACTCTCTAAGATTCTTGTTTCATAACAAATATCATTCTGCATTGGTAGAGGGACTGCCCTTACTGGGAGTTCCCCATGCCAATGATATCACTCATCCCAACAGCAGGAACAACAAAATAAAACCATATACAAATCCCATGTAATGATATATATTGAAAGAATTTCTCTAGTTGACTTTGGCTATAAGGAAAAAGAACAAAAAGAAAGAAACTGCCACCTGGAAGAAGCTTTAGATATTTTTCTACTTCTCTACAAGAGAATAAAAATAATGGACATTGTTGTTATAACTGACAATTATTTTGTGTATTATCTCATTGGAGCCCCACAACCATCTTGAAGGGTAGACATGATTTTGATAAGTGAGGAAACTGAAGCTGAAAAGGGTTAAGTGACTTGACCGGGGTCACACAGCTACTAAGTAACTGGGGTGCAATTCAAACCCATGTTTTCTTGATACTTCATCCAGCATTCTATCCACATTAGACATCACTAAATGTAATTAAAAGCATTTAGATTAAAACGGTATAAAGTATCATAGATACCACCAAAAGAGATTTTTTAAAATCTGTATCGGGACATTGGATGTGTTTAATTGTTTTCAGTGATGTCTGACTCTCCATGACTCCATTTGGGGGTTTCTTTGCAAAGATACTGGAGTGGTTTGCCATTTCCTTCTCTGGTTCATTTTGTAGATTAGGAACTGAGGCGATCAGGGTTTATTGACTTGCCCATGGTCACACAACACCAACAACACAAACTAGTTTCTGAGATAAGATTTGAACTCGGGTCTTCCTGACTCTAGGCCCAGCTCTCTATCCACTGGACCATCTAACTGCCATTGTGACACTCAACTCTTCACCTACACAGGTTTTTACCGTAAGACCAGCTTTTGCTTCCTTGTGATTTACAGACTCTCAGGTAAACCTGGTGAGCTATCAGCAATATACAGTCACATGTTCTATTCTGGTCTCCAAGAGACCATGGATGTGCTTGGCTTACCTTTTTCATTATAAATTTTGTGGGGAAGAAGCATCTTTCAGTCTGTTGGAATGACAGTGTTAGCTTTCTTTTTTCTCCCTTACGTATGAGGAAAGCAGAAGGCACCCATGAAAAGAAATCATATTAACATTTGCTAATATATTGCCTCATGAAAGAAATAAATCTGTTTTTCTTTCTAGAATTTTAGGGATGAAAAAGACCTTTGAGATGGTTTAGTCCAGCCTCCTTACTTTATAGACAAGGAAACAGAGGTGCAGGGGCAGGAAAGTTAAACCAAATCCCTATAACTGATAGGTGGAAGATCAAGGATTTGAACCCATCTTGTCTAACTTTCCATTATACCACATTGTTTCATGTAAGGCCACCTTTGGGGGCAGTTGGGTGGCTCTGTCAATAGAACACTGGGCCTGGAGTCAGGAAGACCCAAGTTAAAATCCTGTCTTAGACACTTACTAATTACATGACCTTGGGCGAGTCATGTAACCTTTGCCTCAGTTTTCTCATCTGTAAAATGGACATAAGGACAGCATTTACCTCTCAGAGTTGTTGCATTACATGAAATAATGATTATGAAGTGCTTACCATAGTGCCTGGCATATTAAGAGTTGCTGTATAAATGTTAGCTATTATTATTATCACCTCTGTAACATAGGGGAAAGGATATAGAAATGTGCTCTCTAGCCAGGGGCGTGCTAGGAAATGGTAAATAACTAGATCTTTGCCAAAAAAAAGTGTACCCAACACACCTCTAAGTACAATATGCATTATCAACATTTTCAAATCATTAAGTCTAGATAATCAATAAGACGATAAATCCATTCCTGATTTGTACCATTAGCTGAAGTGTAAGTGCTCATATTGAAAGTTTGTCAGCACTCTTGATGTGCTATGAGCTGGCTCCAGCAAACCCCTGCGCCTAACCCATCATTGGGAAAAATAGCTGAACAAACTGTCATGCGACATTATTACATTATAAGAAATGGTGACTAAGAGGGATTCAGAGAAATGCTGGAAGAGTTGTATGAACTGATGTAGAGTGAAATGTGCACAACTTCACAAAATACAACGGCTGTCATTCAACTGAGATCCAAACTGGAATTGTGTCTTATCCCTTCCCTCCAATGATGCAGATTGCAACCCATACTGTAAGACCCTTGTCTGTATGGTATTCACCAAAAAATAAAGTGCTAGAAGCCTTCTTTACTTTCTTTTAGGTATCTTATGTATAACAGAGGAGACCTGAGGCTCTTCGTCCTTTTGACCCTTCTTTATTTCCTATGACACTTTTCCCTGATAATGTTTCTTACTCTTCTTCTAAAGAGTTCCCCACTGGTTATATATTACAACTTAACCCACATCCACCATATGCCCTCTGTGTGATATGACTATGGTAATATAAATAAAGAGAAAGCTGCATCCAATGCAACTGTCATGACCAATCATGAAAAAGCAAGAGGAAATACACCTCCCTCTTTTTGGTAGAGAGATGGCTAACTATAGATGCAAAATGTTGCTTTTATACTGAGACTTGAACGCTGTCTTCTTGGGTTTTGATTATTTGTTTTTCTTTGTTACAAGCAATGGTTCATTGGGTGGATGGGTGAGTGAGATGATCTACCTGGAAGTACCTTTTCTTTTGTTGACTTCCTTCAGGCTAACTAAAGTCTATGTGAGTTGAGGGGTTTTCCCAATAAAAGTCATAGTGGTAATAACACATAAGTTTGGTAGATCTCCCTCTTGTCATTGTTAACATGGTAATTTTCTTGTCCAAAGCGGGATACAGCCCATTTATCTCATGCTCGATCCTTGACCTTCCACCTGTCATGATTTATTTCATATCAGAGACCTGCATAACTCTTCTAAGTTGAAATATTTCAAATGCCAGTCCTTCACCGTCCTAGATTCTGGAGCTTCCTATGAAGGAGTCTCTGGTGCAGATTCCAGGAGAGGATCACTGGCTGTACCTCACTAGAGCTAGGTGACAGGAAGAAGATGCTACGAACTAGACTGTACTGCAGGGACAAAAAAAATGTCTCTAGAAAGTTCCCTTGAATTCCCCTAAATCTAGCCTCTGTCTCTCCATCTTTCCAACTCTGTTCTTTATGAAAGGTTATGAAACTGACAAACAGTTTAGGATGTCTAGAAGCCAGGAGTTTAACTGAAATGGGGAGCAGTGAGAAAACAACATATGGCTATTGAGAGAGAAGACGAGCATACCAGTATATGTCTCCACTTGGAAATTAGCCATGGGCCAGGTGTCTGTTTGGGGCCAAAAAATAGCTAATGGGTGAGAAAATGGTGGTGAGGATGGGAGGCTTCTGAGCATGTGGTACCATTTGCTAAGCTGAGCTATCTAAACCCAATCAAATATTTATGCATGGATAAGTATATGTATATGATCCATTCAATGCTTTGTGATTTCGTTGGGGTGAGTATGCCTTTTAAGGACACAGATGGCAATCCTTCCATGAGTTTGAGTGGACATGAACAAAAATTCATGCCTTGGCAGCCAGCTCTCAGGGATTTAGCTTCTCTGCACTTAGCTGGGTTCTTGGCTGTACTTGAATGACAGATAGTCGGTGGCAAAGGCCATACTTAAAATCTTTTTAGCTATGAGTGGTTGCAGTCTGCTGGCATCACCTCTGATTATTCATAGATCCAGATTAGGGAGCAATGTTAGAGAGCTTCTAGTCCAACCTGTTTCATCTTTACAGATGAGGAAGCTGAAGGCCAACATCATCCCCTTAACACAATAAGGTATTAAAATGAGATTTTAGTGTAGGATATATAAATATACTTCTATGTATTATCTACATCATATGTTATATTATATTAGGTTGTTATATACATTGTTTATGGATTATATATTATATAGACAAACAGGAAAGCAGGAAGACAAATAGCCAGGTAGAGACACATAGAGAGAAAGAAAAAGACAGAGACAGACAGTAACAAAGGAGAATAACAGGAATAGAAAAACAGAAAGATACAGACAAGCACACAGCGAGTCAGAAACAATGAAAAACAGAGAGAATATTAGAGAGACAAAGACAGAGACAGAGAGAAAGGAAGAGGAAGAGAAAAAAACGGACAAGAGAACGAGAGATTCAGTGTGGCATAGTCAATAAAGAATTGGTCATAGATCCAGGAAAACCCAAGTTCAAGACCTACCTCTTGCCATATATTGGATGTGTGACCCTGGACAGGCTACTTACCATTGGGTTGTAGAGAAAGTGCCCAGGTACATTGGTTGAAGAAGGTCTTCACTGGGAACTCTTTACAGTTCCCATCCATATCCTCTCTAGAGCCATACATAATCTGTGAATGTATTTGTGAGCCTCTATGGCCCTTATAGAGTATGTGAATGTGCCCATTAAACTCATTCATGATGCAGTGTGAATGGATTAAGGAGGAATCAGTTAAGCCAGACCATTGTGGGGAGAGTATGTTGACCTACAATTAGGGATATGAATCAAAGAGTTTTGTCTCTTCCCTCCCCCCCCCCCACCTTTCTGAGCACAGGTCAAAATCTAGAGAATTGAAAGTGGTCATTCCTGCTGGAACTGACTGAACCTTCCATCTCAGGCACCTGAAATACTGGTATCTTGGCCCAAGGCCTGGTAATAGGCTCAGAAATGGAAGGGTAGTGAGGATTTCTGGATGCTGACTTCCGGGATTCATCAGTTGTATGTTCTCTTGACCAATTAGCCCCAAGAGAGAGGATCTTTGTGACCAAAAAAAGCTCCTCCACCTCAGCTCTCTATAGTAAGAAGACTCTATTCTAGACCATATAACTATAGCCTAAACTCTATACAGCCAGTTGTATTTTGTGTGTGTGTGCGGGGGGTGGGGGTGGGGTGAGGTGGTATCTCTTAAGCAACACCCAAGTTAGAGAGTTTGTAGGAGAGTAGAGGATCCTGGAATCTAGCCTTCCTGTCAGAGACAGTGCTCGCTTCTGAGCATTCTCTTTATCAACCCAAATTGCTGAGTTCTCAGACCTAGTTTTCTAGAGTGAGAAATAGAGAGACAGGGCCAATCTCTTGGGAAAAAGAAAGCTGTGCCGGGGCGGCTAGGTGGTGCAGTGAATAGAGCACCGGCCCTGGAGTCAGGAGGACCTGAGTTCAAATCTAGCCTCAGACACTTAACACAAAAATCTAACCATGTGACCTTGGGCAAGTCACTTAACCCCAACTGCCCTCCAGAAAAAAAAAAGCAAAAGAAAGCTGTGCCTATCTCTGGAAGAAGAAGGTTGAAACAAAACTATGATTTGAGGCAGCAAAAGACCTAAACCCTGTCCCCTGCTGTTGGCATTACTCATTTAGGCATGATCCTCTGATGGAGAGAGAGCTGGCACTTCATGCTCATTTTCTTTCGAGGAGAGATTCCTAACTCTTAGGTTACTACCATAAAACTGAATAACCATATGTAACTCTAGGTTGAAACTGAGACTCACCAATAGATTAAGGAATTACTACTCTAAGTGTATTTACCTTTCAGGGGAGCCTGAGGTCCAAGGGTAGAACCAATGATTGACTTGAGTAAATTGGAGGGAGTCATCATAAGAAGATTGAAAAACAGGGGATTTCTTTCTTTTCTTTTCTTTTTTTGGCCAAGTATGCCTCAACAGGCAAGTGCAAATACCAGCCAGTTCTCGGTCCCATTTGGCCACCCTCCACTGTCATAAGGAAAGTGCTGGGACAGAGAGAGAGAGAGAGAGAGAGAGAGAGAGAGAGAGAGAGAGAGAGAGAGAGAGAGAGAAAGAGAGAGACAGAGACAGAGACATACAGACAGAGACAGACAGACACACAGAGAGACAGAGACAGAGAGAGACAGAGAAACAGAGACAGAGAGACAGAGGCAGACAGAGAGACAAAGAAACAGCGACAGAGAGACAAAGAGAGAGACAAAGACAGAGACAGAGACAAAGAGAGAGACAGAGAGAGACAAAGAGATAGAGAGACAGAGAGAGAAAGAGACAGAGACAGAGACAAGAGACAGAGAGACAGCGAATGTATGCTAAGAATTACCTGGTTCTTAGATATTCTACCAACATTAATTTGTCCAATAACTGGTGAGTTTGCTCAGTACTAGAGGAAACGAGGCACATTGCTATTGATGTTCTCATTATAAATAAAACCAGGAGACAGAGAGAAGTTACAGCTCAATAAAAGAATGCCTGGCAGGTTCTCCTAGAGGTAAATCAGAGAATCAATCGAGGTGTTTCATTGTTCTTCCAAAGACTACAAGAAACATTTTAAGGGGTACTTAGTCACCTCCCTGAGCAGTGTTTATCATCTTGAATGTGGTCAAGCAGATTACTTTGAAGATGATTGTAGTTTGTATGGAAACTCAGTCTCTGAAGAACTTGAGAAGATGACTCCCTTTGGAAAGGGAGTGTTAATGGACTCAACTTTTTTTGTGACTTTCCAAACCATAATTCTCTTTCCTGGACACCATTTTCCTTTATGAACCATCAGGACAACAAGCTTTTATTAGCAATTATTGTCTAGGTACTTTTCTAAGTTACAAGTAGAAGCAGAGAGAAACATGTCTCCATCCTTGTGGAGCCTACATTTTTAATAATGGGAGAAGACGGTGCAAAACGGGAGATCAGAAGGGGGTGGGTGGGAGTTAACCAAGCTTGCATATGATAGAGAGGAATGAGGGAGCATGGCTGGTCTGGGGATCATTTCTTAAAATGGAGGTTATGGGAGAAAATGATCAATCAGGAGAAAGGGACCACAAGGCTGGAGGGACCTTCCAGTGTGAGGAGGTAGCAGGGGTGAGGAATCATTAGGGTGAGAAGGTTGCAAGAATATGTTGACAAAGGCAGCTTCCAGGGCAAGAACACTGTTGGAATTCAGCAGAAAAAGAAGTCAGAAGAATTAAGAGAAAGGCCTAGAGAAGACTGAAGGGGTGAACATGCTCTGGGCTCTACCCTGCCCCTTAGCATGTAAGCTTCTTGGAGGCAGGGACTGTTTCTTTTTTATAATTGTATAGCTAGAGCTTTGGAACATAGCTTATAAATAATTCATAAATATTTTTCATTCATTTAGATATTGCGCAAAAATAGATACTAAGAAGGAAGACAAAAAACAACGCTGGAAAATGTGACTTAGATTCAGGAAAGGAAAAATTCAAAGGCTGTTCATCAGTTTCATGCACATACAACACAAAGGTTTTCTCCAAGGAGAGAGTGGAAAGCACTGGGTAGGCCTAAATTACAGCATTAAAAAGGAAACTTTCTGCATTGTACAGGACAGATAAAGACCAGTTAGAGATGTAGCAGCCATTCTATAATCAGGCTATCAAATGGTTAAAAGAAAGGTTAAAAAAAAAACACAACAAATTAACAGCAATGATAAAGAAGACATTATATGGGGCTATTGTAGCCCTAATCTGGCTTGTTTAAAAAATTCAGTGTGATCTGAAAAATGGGTATGGGCCACAGGTAAATATGTTGATAAGAAAGACGGGGACAGAGAGAGAGAGAGAAAGAGAGAGAGAGAGAGAGAGAGAGAGAGAGAGAGAGAGAGAGAGAGAGAGAGAGCACAAGGGGGGAAGGGAGAGAAAAAGGAAGGAGGGAGGGAGCATTTACTAAGCATTTATTATGTACCAAGCAGAAATACAAAAGCAAAGACAGATCCATGTCCTCAAGGAGCTCCCATTCTAGTGAGGGGAACACCAAGGACAAGCACTTCATAGGAATGGTAGGTGGGGCCAGATAGGAGTAGGTTGACAAAACCCAGCCAGGAATAATGGTAGAATTGATTTGATTATGGTTCATGGCTCCAGAATTGGAAGGGAAGGGTACGTGCACAGGAGTAAGGCAGTTGGGTATCTGTTGAGGAGGGGATCTCTACACTGAAGGATGACTGGGGCTTTCCTTATTTAGTGTTTCCAGAGAGGCAATCACCAAACAGAGCAGGGTCTAAGGGCACAAGTCCTTCCAGGCCATGGGCTCTGGTATGTTTAGGAAGACAGCTGGGAAGGTGGCCAAAGAGAGAGGAGTAAAGAGAACATGGTTGGGACTTCCTGGAAATAATGTTCAGATGAAAAAAGAATCACTACAGCAAGAGGGTGCTAGTTACTGCTTCATCCAGCAAGCACTTAACCTTCTCATCAAGCAGAGGGACGGGTACCTAAGGGCAATAATTGTGCAGACGATGGGCTCGTGTATTGGCGCCTTCTGTGTACTTTCACGTTTCTCCCCAACAGAATGTAAATTTCTTCTGGGGAAAAACTCGTTTACATTTGCCTTTGTTTCTCCAGCATCTAAGACAGTCTCTTGCTCATAGTAGGCGCTTAATAACAGGATGTTAATGGAATAACTCAGCCAAAGCAAATGATTTGTTTGCTGTGGGCATCCTGAAGGCAGGTGTGCCAAACCATACAAATATGATGATGGTTAAGTGCTTCCTCCCTATTTCCCCAAGGCTGTGTAATTTCTAGACGTTCTCCCTGGTTGATGCAGCCAGATAAGTCTCTTTTTTTTTTTAAAGTTGCCGTGGTTGTTGTTTGTCAAATATTTAATCATATCTTAATGGGAAGCACTTGCATCTGCAGAGTATTTGAATCCACGCATGCACATGCATGCATGCATGGAGAGCTAGAATGAATGGATGATCTCTGAAGGCTCATCTTGTTTCCCTGCCTGTGTTTTCTCTCATTCCCTCTCTAATATCAGAGCACACTGAACAGCTGCAGACTTGAGTTCACCCTTCTCATCTTAGGGAGGACCGGCGGAATGCCGCTAGCTTTTGAATTGCTTTCCTGGAAGGATTAGACTGGATATGACGGTGAGAAAGTGTGTGCACAGTAGTCGGTGAGTGGCCTTAGAAGGTGCGCCTCCGGGCTTTGCTTGTTGATATTCATTGAGGAGTTTGTTTTGTACCAGTTTCTGTTTTAGGCTCCTTTCCTGTCAACATAATCATAACCATCAGAGAAAGAAAATAGGCTTTAGCCCTTTCAGATTCTTGATCTTCCTTTGATGATGCCTAAAATTCTTAATCGTTTCTCAGAGTGGCTCTGTTTCAGAGCATTGGGATAAAGTGAAGAATGATCCCCCTGAACTGTTAGGGGACACCCCATGGAGAACTTTGGCAAGGACACCAACAAGTGTCCCCAGCATAGAAGGGCTTTGATCAACTTTGATGGAAGGACTCCTGAGTTCATAAGATCTCAGATCCATCCATCTAAGCAGTTGATACACGGCACCCCCTTGGGGGATATATAATGAAGCACTCTCCCCTTCCCCCATGCTTTTCCTGACCATTTCTTCATGTTCTTGAAAGCCCTTTTAGTGGTGGCTGAGCATGAATTCTGTGGATATACTCAGGAGTTGATCCCTGCCACTTAAGCCTTTTTTTTTTCTGTTGGCTTAGAGTAGACATGTAAGGAAGATTCCAAATTCTACAGCGTGGAGGAGCTGGCCAATGCCCTTCTCCACACCTGCCCACAAACTAGAAACTCGTGGGCTCCCAGGAAAATCTGCATCTAAGATGGGGCCACCTCATCCTCTACATTTTTTGCCTTGTGAAATCTCTAAAGGCATGTGGCTTCTTTCCCCCACCCCATTCTACTTTCCCCCTGGCACCCTAACAGTGGGTTATCAGCTACTGGAGCAATTGTAGTGACAACAGACTAATTGAGAAGGGAGGAGTTACCCAGAGAAGGACAAACCACTTGTTGATCAGGGGAAATGTCACACAGCCAATTTTCAGAGAAATTGTTGGTAAATACGCCAACGAGGACTGAATAGTAGTAGCCTTTCAACCGGTTGTATTCATTCAGTGATTCTTGGTGGATTAGAATTTCCTTTTCTGTGTGGGAATAAAATAGCTTGTTTCATTCTTGATTTTTGTTTGTACTTTGGGTGTCTTGAAAAAAACAAAAACAACTTCCTACCCGTCTCCCTCCCGAGGAAGAACCCCTTTGACTAGAGCCAAAAACAGAATTCTTGCTCAGGAATCTGGGTTGAGGGGGCAGTCAGAGCACAGGATATCTAGCTTCCCTGTTGAGGAGACAGGAAACTCCAGAGAATTGAACCCAAGGCAAACCCTATGGTGGATCAAGAACAAGGATTGACAAAGGCTGGCAGTGCCCTATGGCCTCAGTCTACTGGCAGGCATTTTCCAACCAGTGGGCACCCATTTTGTTTACTTTTGGGGAATGGGGCAGAGGGTTAGGGTGGGGGTGGGAGGGGTATAGCTAAGTGGCACAGTGAATAGAGGATTGGGACTGGAGTCAGGAAGATCTGAGTTCGAATCCAGCACCAGACATTTACTTGCTGTATGACCCAGAACAAGTCACTTATCCCTGTTTGCCTGTTTCCTTATCTATAAAATGGGAATAATAGTAGTACCTACCTCCAGAGTTGTGAGAATCAAATAAGCTGTTTGTGAAAAGCACTTAGCATGTTGCCAAGCACATAACAGGTAATATATAAATGTTAGATAGAGTTATTATCAATAGCAGTACTACTACAAAAATGCTGCAATGAATGTTTTGGTATATAGGGGATCTTTTTTTTCCTTCTCCCCTCCTCCAGCCCCTGGGTTTGGTTCCTTGGCTCTGGGATCTTTGGTAACTCCATTCATAAAATTCCAGCTTCCAGAAGGGTCAGAACACTTCCAGTTCCACCAGACGGGTCTATCTTTGCCTTTCTTTTCCCAGCCCTTCCAGCATTGTTACTGCAAATTTTATTGTCTTTCAGTGGAAGGAAATTAAAAAAAAAAAAAAAAAGAACTTTCTGGCTTGTGGGAAGCTGTTTGTCCTTCTTGTCAGGCTCACCTTTTCAGCAAACTTTGGGGCCATTGTCTTTTTCTGTTCTAGTGAGGAATCATTTCATTTCCAGCCATGACAGACAGTAATTCTGTTGTATTTCTGTGACACCATTGTCTTTTGCTGTCTTTAAGTGTATTTCCAGTGAGTAAACAGTACTGTTTTGGGGATTTTACTGTAAAGACACTTGTTAGATTTATCTGAGTTGAGCAGAGAATGGGTGATTTGATTTCCAGCACCTAAAGCTCTTCTCTGACAAGAAACTGGTCCCCTGTGAATGGGACATTAATGATTTCAAGGCTACACAGAAGCAGGATCTGAAAATATTTGTGTAGTGATCTGTTTTTTTCCTACGTGTAGAAAATGAAAATAAGCATCAGATCAATATTGTGGAATCCACGAAATTACTGGAAGAACCCAGAGATTGCTTAGGTTATTCCCCAAGGCTGGAGTGAGGAGATAAAAGGGTACATTTATAGTTTTACAATGTTCTCATTAGCTTTCAAGATGAATTCAGTGGCATCTCTCTTAGAAGGGAGTGTTTATGAGAAAATGTTCTGTTGCCTGTCCTCCATCATGTAACTCTGATCTCTCTATATTCTCTTCATCCTTCCACACGTTTCCACCAAACCAGCCTTCTTGCTGTTCTCGGGATACAGGATTCTAGCTCTCCCACCTCCTAGCCTTTGTTCAGGCTGTCTGTCATTCCTAGAACTCTCTCACATCTCCTTCTTGTAATCTCTGTTCCCCTCCTTTGCCTTATTCTTACTTTTTAATCTCCACCTGACAAAAATAACTTTATATTTGCTGTCTATGAACTTTTCATTTATTTCCTATTGTGTGGACAGCTCATACTCACCATGCACCAACTCTATTGCCTTCTTAGCCATACTCTATTTTAATTCTTTGGTGATTATGGTGGGCAGGTGTTTATGTCCACACAATACCAGAATATTAGCTAGAGGCAACTTGGGCATGATGAATGAAGCAAGGAGTCAGAGCCACACTAAATTAGGGTCTTCCTGAGCTTTTTCATTCTCAATTTCCATGATTATAAATTGGAGATAATCATAGCACTTCCCTCCGTGAATCAAGAGGGATAACACATGCAACAGATTTTGAAAACTTTAAAGGGTTAGATGCTAATAATTGTAATTAACCATGATGACAGTAGCAAATAAATGGACCTTAATTTTAAGGAGAATTTTGGGGTCATTAAAGACATCTTCTGGTTTTACATAATAAAGCAATTCAGACTCCACGCTGCTTCCTGTTTAATTTTGGGCTCAATCCATGTTTCATTTATAGGATCTCTCGAATGTATATTTTTAGATATCGGCTGTGAATATATTGCTACATGAAACAGGAATTAAGAAGAAAAGCCAGAGTCAAGCATGTCATCAAAGCAATGTATGATTAAAAAAGAAGGTGGCTTGGTCATGGACCCAGATGAAGCTATAACCATTGGACAGCCCTAGCATCTTCTTACAGCATCAGAGAAAGCAGTAGAGACAAGCATGGCTGGTGAGCCTTCTATGGCCAGAGCATAGGAGGAGGTAGAGAAGAATCATAAAGAAAAGACAGGAATAGATTGCTTGTGATCTGAATTTTTTAAAAATTAATTTAGTATTTTATTTTTCCCTAGTTACATGTAAAAACAACCTTTTTCTTCTTTTCTTTTCTTTTATTTTTTGGAGGGTAGAAGGCAAGGCAATTGAGGTTAGGTGACTTGCCCAAGAGTAAGTGTGTCAAGTGTCTGAGGATAGATTTCAACTCAGGTCCTCTGGACTCCACGGCTAGTGCTCTATTCACTGTACCACCTAGCTGCTCCCAAAACACATTTTAATGTTTGTTTTTAAAACTTTGAGTTACAAATTCTTTTTCTTCTTCCCTCCTCCCCCCACCCCATTGAGAAGGTGAGCAATTCAGTATGGGTTATCCATGCTCAGTCACTCAAAATACTTCCATGATAGTCATGTTGTGAAAGAAAATATAGTTTAAAAAAACCCTCAAGAAAAATAAAGTTTAAGAAGTATGCTTCAATTTGTATTCAGATGTCATTAGTTCTTTGTCTGGGGATGGATAGCATTTTTCATCATAAGTCCTTCAGAATTCTCTTGGATTGTTGTAGTGCTAAGAAGGGCTAAGTCTTTCCCACAGATCATCTTACAATATTCTTGTTATTTTGTACATAGTACATTTCACTTGGCATTAACTCGCGTAAATCTTTCCAGTTTTTTCTGAGAGAATTCTACTTCTTATTTCTTATAGTACAATAGTATTCCATCACAATCACATACCATAATTTGTTTAGTCATTCCCCAATTGGTGGTCATTCCCTCAATTTCCAATTATTTTCCAGTATAAAAGAGCTGCTATAAATATTTTTTGTGCAATAGGTTCCTTTCCTTTTTGCTTTTTTTTTTATCCCTTTTGGGATACAGATATAGTAGTATTATTGCTGGGTCAGAGGTTTGGGCATAGTTCCAAATTGCTTTGTAAAATAGTTGAATCAGTTCACAACTCCACCAACAGTTCATTAATGTCTCATTTTTCCCATATCCATTTGCCATTTTCCTTTTCTATCCTATTAGCCAATCTAATAGGTATCAGATTTGTTTTAATTTGCATTTCTCCAATCAACAACGAGTTAGAAAATTTTTTCATGTGTCTGTAGATAGCTTTGATAATGTATTTGAAAACCAGTCATATCTTTTGATCATTTATAAATTGGAGAATGGCTCTTATTTTTATAAATTTGACTTGGTTTGAGAAATGTGTTTGAGGAATGAAGCCTTTATCAGAGAAACTTGCTTCAATATTTTGTCCCCACAGTTCTGATTGCTAAATGTATTTCCCTCTGTCCCTCATTATTCTATTTTCTCTCTCCTTTCATCCTGTTTCTCCTCAAAAGTGTTTTGCTTCTGACTCCACCCTCCCCCAATCTACCCTCCTTTCTATTTTCTATTCCTTCCCTCCCTTCTCTCATCCCTTTCCCTCCCTACTTTCCTGTGGGGTGATATAGATGTCTATACCCAACTGAGTGTGTATGCCATTCCATCTTTGAAGCGGTTCTGATGAGAATAAGGTTCACCTACTTCCCCTCACTTCCACCCTTTCCCCTTCCATTACAGAAACTTTTTCTTGTCTCTCCCTTTCCCTTTCTCACAGTACATTCTTCTCTCAACCCTTAATTTTATTTTTCATACCATCCCTTCATATTTATCTCACATCTGTGCCCTCTGTCTATATATGTTCCTTCTAACTGCCTAATAATGAGAAACTTCTTATGAGTTGCAAGTATCATCTTTTCAAGTAGGAACATAAACAGTTTAACCTTATTAATAAGACCCTTATGATTTCCCTTTTCCTGTTTACCTTTTTATACTTAAGTCTTGTATTTGAAAGTCACATTTTCTATTCAACTCTAGTCTTTTAATCAGGAATTCTTGAAAGTCCTCTCTGTCATTGAATATCTATTTTTTTTTCCTCTGAAGCATTATGCTCCGTTTTGCTGGGTAGGTCATTCTTGCTTGTAATCCCAGCTCTTTTGCCCTCCAGAATGTTCCAAGTCCTCTGATCCTTTAATGTAGAAGCTGCTAAGTCTTGTGTTGTCCAGACTGTGGCTCCATCATACTTAAATTGTGTTTCTTTCTGGATGCTTGCAATATTTTCTTCTTTACCTAGGAGCTCTGAAAATTGGCTATCATATTCCTGGGAGTTTTCACTTTGGGATCTCTTTCATGAGGTAATCAGTGGATTCTTTCCATTTCTTTTCTATCTTCTGGTTCTAGAATATTAGGACGATTTTACTTGATAATTTCTTGAAAGATGATGTCTGAGCTCTTTTTTTAAATCATGGTTTTCAAATAGTCCAATAATTTTCAAATGATCTATCCTGGTCTGTTTTCCATTTAAGTTATTTTTCCAATGAGATATTTCACTTTGTCTTCTTCTTTTATTGTTTCCTGATTTCTCATAAAGTTGTTAGCTTCCATTTGCTCAGTTCTAATTTTTAAGGAATTATTTTCTTCAGTGAGCTTTTAGACCTTCTTTTTCCAATGGGTCCATCCTACTGGGTCTGTGCAGCTGTGCTGGACTGTGCTCCTTTCCCACCTGGGTGTGACAGATTTTTCTTCCAACCCTCTAAGTTGTCTTTGACTGGAGATGTTTTTCGCCCTGTCCTTTCATGGGTTTTGCTATTCCAGAATATGTTTGGAGCCATTACTTAAAGGTATTTGGAGAGATTTGGAGGAGAGATCAGGTGAGTCCCTGCGTTTAGTCCACCATATTGGCTCTGCCCCCACTGATCTGCATTGTTGTGGAATGTCAACATCCAGATCAGAGAGCTATTGCCTGCCTCAATTCCCTCATCTGTAAAATGGAGGTAATAATAGTACCAATCTCTCAGTGTTATTATGAGGAGAAAATGAAATATTTGCAACATACTTGGCAAACCTCAAAGCTCTATATAAATATCTCAGACACACACTAGCTGTGTGGCCCTGGGCAAGTCACTTAACCCTATTTGCTTCAGTTTCCTCATCTGCAAAATGAGCTGGAGAAGGAAATGACAAAGTACTCCAGTATCTTTGCCAAGAAAACCCCAAATTGGGTCATAAAGAATCAGACATGCCTGCAATGACTGAACAACAACAGCAGTAAAATGTGTAGTACAGGGTATTCTGTATGTTAGTCCATTAAAGAGAACAAGTTTATGACGTAGAATTCTAGCCAACAGGTCATGTCTCCTGTAGGTGTTCAGTAGGTGTTAACATTTATAGGCTGTGGTAGTGTTTGCATGGTTCCCATCATTTCCTTTAATAATCTGCAACGGTTGTGTAATGCCAAGCAAAGGCAACTTCCCAGGTTCAGATTACCAGCATAGCAAGCCCCATTTATTCAGCAAACATTCACAGAACAGAGAAAGTCAAAATACAGTATAACTCATTCATTTAGCAAGTAAGTTCTCATTTCAATCCAGGTACTGCTCCACCCCTAGAGAGTACATTCATTTAGTCAGTCAAAATCTCTTCTCAAATGGAGATCAGTTTCCAATCATAAACAAAGTACATTCATTTGGTCAATCACAGAGCACAAAAAGGCCAAAGGTTTCCCACCCCTGGACTCAAAGTAATTATAATACCATCCATTAACACCAAAAGGGAGCAGGAGAGCACAAAAGGCCATTGACCTTTAAGCCATAACAAGTTTAAGATATCATCTCAGCATTGAAAACTCAAAGAAAGGCCCTTCTTTCATCTTCACTCAAAGCATGCCCTCAGCAGTCTCAGTTCCTGGGGAGACAAGGCTCAACAAAGTCATAGCCAGTGTCCTCATCAAGTCACTCTCTGCCTATAGAATAGTCCCAGAACCCCTGAAAATATCAGCAAGGCCCCCTTCCAGGATTTCTGTGAAAGTACCACAAGAAAATCCTTCAGGGCTTCTGAACCAACAGCCAAGTTCCGGGACCTCTACAGCAGCAGCATGTCCTTCATCTGCAGGTGAATATGGCAAGACAACATCAAAACAGACAGACAAAATACCAGCATCACAGCCAAGCCTCCTCAGTTCTTGGCAGATCCAGGTGGCAGCTCTCAAAAGTCCTGGGCAGCTCCAAGGGCTATCAGCAGTCTTTGTCTCAGCAACTCAGGCTCCATGATACTGGATACTGCTCTCCCAAAAGTCCTTCTGGCCTCTGTCCCAATTCACGAGTCCTCCCAGTTCAGCTCTCTCTCTTCACATCAACAAGTCCATCCCTCAAATGGGATTCACAAACTCTGGGTTTTAACACTCAACCCAAAAACCAATACGGGGGCATCTCCAAATTCCATTACCATTACAGGTGGCTAAATCAGTGAGTGGTATGGGGGAGAGAACACTGAGCCCGGAGTTAGAAAGACTGTGATTTGGAACTATTCTCAGACATTACTAGCTGAATAACCTTGGACAAGTCACTTAACCCCTGACTGCCTCAGTTTACTGGTCTGTAAAATAGAGATAATGAGAGTACCCACTTCCCAGGGTTGTTATCAGAATCAAAGGAGATATTGTGAAGCACTAAGAGCATAGCAGGCACTTAAAATGTGCTTCCTTCCCTCCCTCTTCCTTCCTTCCTTTCCATTGTTCCTTTCCTTCCTTCCTTCCTTCCTTCCTTCCTTCCTTCCTTCCTTCCTTCCTTCCTTCTTTCCTTCCTTCCTTCCTTCCTTCCTTCCTTCCTTCTGATGAGGTGTAGGCTCTGGGACCACCCCACCCCCTTTTGAGCTCTCCTTGAATCTTTGAGGTACATACTCTGAGAAGCCTCTTGAAGTCTGATTGAATCTTCAGGAGGCATTTGCAGAGGCCATAAGTATTTCACTGTGGTTGGGCCCAAACCTGTTACTAGCCTGGCCCTCCATTGTCCATCTGCTTCTCACCCTGGAGCCTATCAAAATATCAATCCACTCTTGCATTGACCTCATTAATTCCACATGAAGTCCTTCCCCAAACTCATTACTGGAGTCTGACCTCATTGACTCCTCCTGAAGACCCTCCCCAGGGTCCTCCTCTGAACCACCCCTATATTCCTCTGTATATAAGACCCCATCTTCCCTCCATCATCGTGAGAGCGCCGTAGAATAGCTTAGCAGAGAATTGCTCTGTGTGAGAGTGCTCCTTAAGAGTCTACCCCTTATGGTGAGCTTCAACTTTCAATAAACTTTACTTTTCCTTTGGCTGAGAAGACTTGAGTGTAATTCTTTCCACAGGACCTGGCATGTTGGTATTTTGGGGTCTCAGGCAGCCCTAACCCTCTTTGGATTCCTCTTTACTTCCTCCCTCCCTTCCTTTCCTTCCCTTTACTTTATTGATACAGGATACTCCCTCTACTAATACAGTTACTTTCTCTATAGTTTATAATCTTACCGAGTTACCTGGGAGCCCTATGAGGTTAAATTACTTGCCAAAGTCACAGAACCAGTGTCTGTCCCAGAGGCAGGACTCGTACCCAGGTTGTCCTGGCTTGGAGGCCTGTCCTGTACCACTGTGGCATGTTGTTTCCTAAACGATGATGATGATCATAATAATGCGTGTCTATGTAGCCCTTTAAATTTTATGAAGGGCTTAACTCATCTGGTCATCAGCAACCCTGTGAGGTGGGCCCTAATATTGTCACCATTTTACAGATGAGGACACTGAGGTCCAGAGAGTTTGCAAGTTTTGTGACTTTCCCAGTTTCAAACAGCTAGCAAATTTCTGAGGATGGATTTGAACCTTGAACCTCTTATCATCAGAACTTGCTTTCTCTGCTGGTATCCTTTGGAAGGGAGAGTTTAAATAGATTTCTTGCCTTCATCACAGGATTTTCTGAGGGTTAGCGTATCATTTAAATTTGATATTTTTATGGAAGGATTTGTGACTAGCTTTGATTCTTATGGGGGTAAAAAAAAAGTCTTGTAAAGGTCCCCAAATAAATCATCAACATCATCCATTAATATCCCTCAATGGAGTACCACTATGGGCTTTGTGCATGCCAAGTTTCAGCCCAGTTCCAGAAAAAAATGGATTCCTGTTTCAAATAATTGTTTTTTGCAGATTGTCAAGGTAGATTTATTTGAATCTCTAGATTTCCATTTGTGCATGAATATATTATTATCAAGTTTTGTGAACATTTTGAGTCAAAGGCATCCTCTTCTGTGGTTTATAGAGAAATTTGTTCCTGTATTAGTCATAGAGCACTCTGCTGCAGCTGAGTGCTGAATGAAATCTGACCATATTTACTGACAAATAAGAGTATAATCCCCAACTTGTCTGGTAGCTGGAAATGCTTCTTTTTATTTCCTAATGTTGCTAAGTTAAAGAAAAGGGTTACAATAAAATAGTTTTTAGTTAATGCCTGGAAGGATGTGAAATGGAAGGCAGGGCAGCCAGTGCAGAGAAAACAAATTCAAAGTGCTTTGTTTATGTGCTGATATGTGACTCCTGTGATTTCATGTAGGGAGAGCAGAGACCAAGTATAATCATAAGGAGCAGCACATTGTGTATGCAGGAACATGTGGCCCTTACTTGATAATGGCACCCATAAAAAAAATAAAGAACACAAAATGATGTCAGGAAATACTTGGGTAAAATCATAATTGGCACATATAGAGTAAAAGCGTGACCCTGGGCAAGTCGCTTCACCCTGTTTGCCATGGTTTCCTAATCTATAAAATGAGTCACAGAAGGAAATGGCAAACTGGGCTGTATCTTTGCCAAGAAAACCCCAAATGGAGTTACCAGAGTGGGATATCATTGAAATGACATAATGACAAAATGTAGAAGTAGAGGGAGTTCCAGATGAATGAGAACCGTTGATATTAAGGTCCCGTAGAAAGTGACCATCGGGGTCTTGTGACCTCTACCTTCATTGGGGTCTTGTTATCTGAGGCATGCCTGAGAGAATAAGACGGGACTCAGGTGATGCTGTCAGGGCCATAAGGTCCCTGACTATGGAGCACAAAGATATCCCTTTCCTGACTGTTACTGCTGTGCTAGGTAAACTAAAAACTCAGGTGACTTACAGAACCGTCTGGTCCACAAGACATTCTCCAAGTTCCTATGTGATTTAGGAGAACAAAGATGCGGACATGATGGGAAAGTCAGACAGGGGAAGAGGCTCCTATCTTTGAGACAGAGCCAGTCCTACCTGTTTTGTTCTTCTTTCCAAACAAAGCTCACCCACCATACTCTAATGGGCCATCCAAACACAACCTCTGTTACTTTTTTCTGTTACCTCCAAACAATGGCAGATTTGTGGAGCTGTCCGTGCCCTCATTAGATCTTTTGTCAATAAATACTGTCTCTCTGCCCAACAGACCAATTTCTTAGTCTTCATAACTGTGTGAATTGTAACTGGGAGAGTAAGCCTTTGAAAATATCTTGCCGTTTGCGGTGGTAGATGCCCATAGTCCCTAATGGTGATGATAATGATGTTTCTGAGGCAGAATTTAAACTCAGACCTTCCTTATTCCATGGCCAGCATTATTCATTGTACCACCTACTTCTTGCTGTTGTGAGGGTTGAGGCCAGTGGATTGTTTGAGCTCTGGAGTTCTAAGCAGCAGCAGATCCAGAGTATTGAGTGTTCAGCAACAAATTGGTGAGCCCTTGGGAGCTAAGGGAGGTGGAAACACCACCCTCCCCAAGTAGGATTAACTCTCTCAGGTCAGAAATGGAGCAGATCAAAGCTTCCATTAATCAGCAGTCAGATCAGGTTCTGGAGTGACTGGTGTACGTCCAGCCTGGTCAAGATAGTGAGACTTTGTATTGAGAGAGACAGAGACAAAGAGAGACACAGAGACAGGGCAACATAGACAGACATATAGACACAGACAGATACAGAGAGACAGAGAAGAAAGAAAAGAGAGATCAAGGAAATAAACAGAAAGAGAGAAAAGCAAATATAACTCTATTACATTAGAGGAATGGGAACAATCTAAAAGTCAATGACATGTTCGATTATTTAAGTAGAGGTTTGTTGCTTCTGGATTCTCTTCCTAAATGGTGGATTCCCATTGTTCAACAAATCACTTGAATTCCCAAGGCTTCCAATTTTCCACATTTAGTGTAAAATGGAAGTACATTAAATTTAGGGTTACTACACTAATGGCCAGGAGGGTAGCTAATCCCAAAGCCTGGATTATGCTACTAAATCCATTTGTATTTGGCTTTGGAATGCATTATGTCTGGTTGTTTTTTTAAAGCAGATTTCATAGAATCTCTGCATTAGCCAAGACCTTAAAGGGCACTTCATCCAACCTGTACCAGAAGAGAAATCCTCTCTTACAGCATCCCCACAAGTAATTATCCAACCTTTACTTTAAGACTTCAGATAAGAGGGAGTCCAGTCCCTCCTAGGTCAGTGTATCAAGACATGGGGTATCTCCATTGAGGAATATCAAATATATTTTGAGATGCCATACTTTTTTCTTGGGTGTTTGCTGTTTGTCACAAAGATTCAAATAAGAGTGTTTTGGGAAATGGCTGTTATGTTTTACAAAAAGGACAAAGTTACTAAGGGCATAACTTTTTACCTACAAGCAGGAAACCATGGATTTTTTCTTTCTTTCTTTGTCCCTCCCTCCCTTCCTTTTTTCCCTCTCCTTCTTTCTTTCTTTTTTTTTTTACTTTCTTTTTCTCTAGTTAGCTATGCTCATGCATCTGAATTAATGTTTCTCTTTTCTGTGTTCAACTTTGTTTCCTTTTGATAAAGGATATTCATATTGTTCTGTATTGCTAAAAATTTCATATTTTCTTCCTTGATGATTGAAAAATGGAACCTCCCTAAGACAAAACTTCTAATTTGCATGGATAGAGGGAATTTTTGTCTCCAAAAATACTTTTAAATGGTGAAACCACAAATCTGGACATGCATGCAAACACACACACAATAATTACCCTCAGCTTTACACAATGTATTATTTGGGGAGTATAATCTAATCCCCTCTGCTTTTTGCAATATCATACTCTAATCTCTTCTTCAATTTTTCATGGATAAAGAGTAGTCTTGAATGATTCAAACAGATTACCTTCAGTAAATGAAGAGCTTTCTGTTAACTGACAGATTTTTTTTCCTTCAAATTGACATTTTTGGGGCGGCTAGGTGGCGCAGTGAATAGAACACCGGCCCTGGAGTCAGGAGTACCTGAGTTCAAATCCGGCCTCAGACACTTAACACAAAAACCTAGCCGTGTGACCTTGGGCAAGTCACTTAACCCCAACTGCCCTCCAAAAAACAACAACAAAAAAAAAGCAAAAAAAAATTGACATTTTTGAGTTTTATTGCTATATTTCTATGTGCTCTGAATATTGTCTATCTGGAAAATTTTCTTGTATTCTTTGTGGGGGTGGGGAGCATGAAAATCATAATCTTTCATCCAAGTTAATAATTAAATTATATGTTCTTCTGATGTTGTTAGGTTCTTTTATTAAAAATTGTGTTATGTCAAAGTTTCTCCCACATATATACATTTTGATACAAAATCTTCCATTCTTATTTTTCAGGGACTCTACTTTTTTAGAGTTTCTCCTTCACATATTCCAAATTATCTGCTCTCTGTCACTAGGTTTTTTTCAGAGCCTACCTTGAATGCTACCTCCCACGGTACTGATAAGTTTCCCCAAGAAATGTAACCCCCCAAATTACTTCATATTTACTTGCATTCATTTATCCAGTTATATATTTTCCCCAGTTAAAATGGAAGTTCCTTAATGGAAGGAACCATTTCATTATTTTTTTTTAAAATCTCCTATGCTTAGTGTAATAGCTAGTATGAGGTAGATATTTATTCTAGAAGAGCTATAATTTCAAATATCTTGAGGAACCGAGTTGAGTAAATTGATGCAGCACATTTTTCAATCCATAAATCAAAGACAATAGAGATAGTAGGATGAAATTTTTGTATTAAAGTTAAATTATAATTTTGTGTGTATGTATGTGTGTGTGTCAAGTGATGCCCTTGATTCTTCTAGTGTTAATTAGTTCTTGTGGAATGAGTGCATGGATGGATGGATGGATGGACTGATGGATGGATAGATGGTTGGACAGATGGACGGACGGATGGAAGGATGGATGGATGTAGATGGATGGATGGATGGATGGATGAATTAATGAATGTTTGAGTGAGTTGGGGTATGAAATGGAGTTTTCTGTCTATGATGTAATGAGTTAAATGTATGTTCCAAGCATTCTTATCAGCTGTCTTCAATACTCACAATGCTCCTACTCCTCATCTCTGCCCCCTAATTTTCTCTGACTTCCTTCAAGTCTAATCTATATTCTCACTGTAGGAAGTCTTTCCCAGTCCAGCTTAATCTTGGTGCCCTCCCATTGAAACTATCCCCAATTTATCATCTTGTTTATCGATAATTCCTTACATGGTGTCTCCCTTAATAGACTGGGAGTTCTTGGAGTGCAAAGACTGGGTTTTGTTTTGTTTTTTTGCTTTTAGATGGTTTTTCTGTTGTTGTTATTGTTGCTTCTTATGGGCTTTTTTTTTGTTTTTGTTTTCGGGGTTGTTTTTGGCCTTCCTTTGTATTCGCAGCACTTAGCACAGTTCTGGGAACATTGTTAAGTACTTAATAAATGCTACTTGATTGACTGATTGGCCTGATTTAGTGGAAATGGACTGGACAAATGTTTCTTAAATAGAAATGCACAATGCCTTAAACTAAGTAGCTGGCTTTAGTAGAACTGAAAGGATTCTTTGTGAATAAGGGCCTTGCAGTGTCTATTCAAGTCAGACATTTCGAAATAAAATGTTTGTTGGCACGACTGACGTTCAACTTGGCAGTATCCGTGGTGAATGCATATTCTTTTCACCCCAATATTTCCTTTGTCCTGAAAAATTGTTCAGAAATGGATCTTAATGTGAAAATGCTGTGATTCTTAGTCAAAAATTTCACTTGGTTTTGATATGACATTTCCATCTCCTTAATTTTTTTATTTTGAAGAGAAAAGTGCTTCCAGTGAAATTATTTGCTAGCCAAAGTGGCCTTCATGCTGTTCCTCAACTCAAGACATCCCATCTTTTAGCCCCATGCCTTTGAGAAAGACTAGAAGGATACTGTGCCTGGAATGGATACCCTCTTCACTTCCCCCTCTTAGCTGTCTTTAAAGCTCAAGTCTAATGCTACCATAAATCTTTCCTGTTCCCCCAGCTGATGGTGCCTCCCTGCTTTCCACTATCAATCACCTCCTCCTTTTTTAAAGCATATTTTTGTATATATTTAACAGTATACATACATGTATGTCTGTATATGCATATACACATACACAATTGTTTCCCCCCAAAGAAGGTAAGTTTTTTGAGGGCAGGGATTGTTTTATTTCTTCCTTTTCATTTCTAGTGCCAAGTACAGATAACTTAATAAATGTTTCTTGATAATTCATTGATTGATAGGCTAACACTTTGACATTTAAGATTGGATATGTGTTTTGCCATCTTTTTCTTGTTTAAAACCTGCTTCCGTTTGAGAGGCTGCAGTATATCCAGGCTTCTCTGTACTATATAAATGTGCGGCGAATGTTGTAACACAATGGCGTCTCGGCTCCAAGACAAGACATTTTTTATCACTCTTACATGATTCCATTAGTGTCTCCACCATATTTCATCAACATGTTCCTACTGAACATCTCTGTGGTAGCAGAGTTCTGTTTATTTTCATGAAAGTGGGAAAAGGGGAACTGACATTTGCAACGTTCAGGTGTAAACTTTGATTAGCCAACTCACCAGGAGTCTGCGATTTCATCAGCGAGGTGTGGGCACTCCCTAGACAAACGCCCCGCTCCATACAAGATTTAGAAGATTCATCCTGGAGAGCTGCCCGAGGCACAGGTGTTAGGTAACTTGCCCAAGCTCTCTTAAACCTTTTTGCCTCGGTTTCCACATCTCTAAAATGGGGGTAATGAGAATACCTACCTCCCTAAGGACCAAATGAGATCATTGTTACATACTTAGTACCTGGCATATAAACTATTTAGTGTTAGAAGCAGCTTTTGAACCCAGATCTTTCCGGTTTCAATACCAGCACTGGATCCATACTGATAAACTGCTGAACAACTGAAACAATTGTTACACCAGGAACACTGGCCTGTCTCACCAAGTCAGAAGTGCAGTAGCCTCTCATGGTCACCCAATCCAAGACTAATCCTCATGGAAGCATTAACCTGCTGTTTTTCCACCTTGGGCTGGTTAGCTCTTTCTCATGCAGCCTGGAGGCCCTCCCCTCCCAATAGTGAACCACACTGATGCCAGCCCTCAATGAGGACCCCTGATTGGCCTTTGTCTTATTGTAGCTCTGAACTCCAGTGCTCCAGGGATCCACCATCCCTGGCCTCATCTTCTGCTACTGGAACTAGCTGTGTGCCTTGTCACACCTGGCCTCTTTGCTTTTTCTTATCTTCTTATGTTGAATTTATATTTTTCTAAGTGTCATGGTGTGTGTGTATGTGTTTGTGTGTGTGTGTGTGTGTGTGTGTGTGTGTTAACCAAAATTTCAAGTTAAAATTTACGTCACTCTTTTTCACCTTCCTTTTAGGATATTCAGGATATTTTTCTTGGTTTAAAAAAAAATAGAATTACCAAAATTTAAGGGGTTTGAGAAAGAAAGAAGACAGTGCTGGTGTTTTCAAAACAAAAAGAAATCTCTTTCTTTTTGCTTTTATTTTACAATTTAATTTAACTTATAATTTAACAAGCATTTAATGGGGACTTATCATGTGCTATGCTTGGAGCTTGGGAGACAAAGACAGAAATGAAGCTGTCCCTGTCCCTCAGAGTGCTTACAATTTTACTGCAGGAAGGACATGTTCGTGGGTATATAAGGCCAAATATGTACAAAAAATAATTTTGTAATTTTGGGTAGCACAAGTCTTGTGGTGCTGGGGAAGGGGGGCATCCTTCAGGAAAGGCCTTTGGTAGGAGCTGGCATTTGAGCTTTGAAGAGCTCTAAGAAGGGGATGTGAGGAGGAAGAAGATCCCAGATATGGGCGAAAGCTTGTGCAAAGAGCCAGTGAGAGATGGATTGTTGGATGAAGTGAGGTGAGGAGAGGTGGGTGGGAGCAGCAAATAGGACAGTTTGAGGCATGTAGTAAAATTCAGGTGGGACAAGTAATAAACAATCAGCTCGGAAAGATAAGATGGAGCCAGATAGTTAAGGGATTTAAACCTTGGTATTTTATTCTGGAGACAGAGAACCACCTAAGCTGCTAGAGTTGGGGTGACATGGTCAGACCCCTGCTTTAGGAATGTTAATTTGGCAGCAGTGTGGAAGATGGATTAGAAAGACTGAAGGTGGAGAGGCCTGTCTGGGCAATATGGTAGTCTAGGGAATGGGATTAGCCTGAAAGAAACAAATGCGAGCCCAGAAAGTTAGTTTGGAACCATATTGCTCTCTGCTTTAAATTCCAGATTGAGTGTTTTCTTTATTTCCTAAGCAAAGGATAGTCATTTAAGGTTATTGGTCAATAACTAATAATAATAATTAAATGTTGTTTAATAGTATAATAATCAATAATCATAGTGAATGCCATTCAAATAGCGCTTTAAAGTTTGCAAAGTGTTTTCCTCATTGGAACCTCATAGTGACCCTGTGAGAGCATTGATGGAATTCTGGCTCCGGATTCATAGACAAAAGAGTTGAGGCTCAGGGGACATGATTTGTCAGCTGTCACAAAGCTGGTGGAGTCTAAGCCCAGGTCTTCCTGCTTCCAAGTCTCAAATTCTTTCTACTGGGCCAAGAGTGAAGTGATATCTGCCTCTCAGAAAGACTGATTGGGCAGGGAACATCAGGTAGACTGCTTAGGGCAGTGGGATGGCAGACTGCTTATGATGGTGGTGGAAGGAAAACAGTAGAAAACATAAAATGTTCTGAATGTTTCTCCCTTGTGCTGAACCCCTTACCAGCTCCTCTTTGCTGCTGAAACCTCCAGCTATTTTGGGGAGTGGGAATTATACTCTGCAGTAGGGCATACAAATAACTTGACGACTCACCCAGAGCTGTTTATATACAGAAGTAATATGGTATCTTAGAAAGAGAATTGAGGGGGTAGCTAGGTGGCACAGTGGATAGAGCACTGGCCCTGGAGTCAGAGTTTAAATCTTACCTCAGACACTTTCTAACTGTGTGACCCTGGGCAAGTCACTTAATTGTGATTACCTCAAAGAGATAAAGAAAGAAGGAAGGAAGGAAAGAAGGAAGGAAGGAAGGAAGGAAGGAAGGAAGGAAGGAAGGAAGGAAGGAA
>CM053599.1:19365124-19397562 GCA_028646575.1 Pseudocheirus occidentalis | reverse complement strand
GAAGGAAGGAAGGAAGGAAGGAAGGAAGGAAGGAAGGAAGGAAGGAAGGAAGGAAGGAAGGAAGGAAGGAAGGAAGGAAGGAACAGAGGCAGAACTTTGAAAACTTTGGTTCAGATCCCAACTCTGCCACGCACTAGGTTGTGTGTGCCCTTACGTATACATTCCATCCTAGGACCTCAGACTTTTGGTCTGTAGTACGCAGGGTCTAGGCGAGATGAGCTCTAACGTCACAGTCATAAGTCCACGAGATTCTGAGTAGAAAACGTCCTTAGAGGTTCAAGTCCAGCCCAACTGGTGATTGCCCGGCCCGTGACCCAGTTACTAAGGTCAGAATTCAATAAAGTATTTGCAGAGGAAAAAGAAAATATCTATTGACTTAAGTTTCCCAAAGCCCCCAAGTCATTTCCTCATTAAATGTGCTTTTTTACAACAGTTTTGAACTTTGTACTTTGCTAAAGACCGAGAAAGAATCCAACTTTCCTTTGAATCTAGACATTTGCTCTTTCACGGATATTTCCTTTTACTCCTTTCCCCCCAACTCTCTCTCATTTTGTTTTATTCATTAAAAAAAAAATTCAGAACTTAAGAAACATCAAACAAAATGAGCATTTCCGCGTATGATGTAGAAAAAGAGAGGATCATATGTGAGGCTGTGAATCTCTATCGCCCTACTTCTTGATTTCCATTTTAAATCTACAGCAAATTCAACACGGAATTTTGAAAGCGGCTCGATTGTCTGTGTCTCCCTCTGGCTACCTTTCTTCCTTCTGTTCTCTTCTGTGTATTAAAAGATGTTTCAATGATTCATTTTTCTTTTTCTTCTTTTTCTTTCTCTCTCTCTCTCTCCTGTTGGTCTTTCTTTTTGGCAAACCCATTGCTATTCCCCTTTTTCCTTCCCTTTTCCTGGAAAAAGAAAACAGAAAAACCGAATGCAGAGCCAAACAAAGCACATATGGGGTGGGGGGAAAGGATCTTTTCATTAAGATGAGGAATTAACTAGAGAATGTAGTCAAATCTCTAAGCTCCCAAATGACACAAAAGAAGACCTTTTGTGCCCCACCCTGCTTCATTTAATGGCTCTTACTTGAGTTGGTGAATCCCAGAATCTTAGGGCTGGAGGGGACCTTGAGATATGACTTTGCCTCCTCTTTTTAGAAGGGAAAGCAGCAATGCATCCACCCCCAGCTTTGTTGTGGTTGCCTTAGGCAAGCTCCATCCCACCACCCTCTTACCTAGGCTATTTGTCACTGGCACCCTTGCTGGGGTAGATGCAAAATATTTTCTGACTCATTAGCCAAATTGTTCCATGCTCCATTTAATGTAGCAGGGTAACACGGAAAAGGGGCCAGGTCCAACTGGGGGACCACACCACACACAGGCTGCAGGCACTGGCTTCTTGTTGCCTGGAGCTTTAGTTCGCTAAAGATCTGAAGGAGTTAATGGGGCCTCCTGCAGTGTTTGACATCTGGGGAGTCACACATTAACCCTGGAATTGGGTAAAATCTGGCTCAGCAGAAAGTTTGAAGATGAGGATCTCTAAATTTACATACCCTGCGCGAATTTTATTTTAATAATTCAGACCTGTTGTTTCACTGATGTCAGGAAACTCTAATGGATGGGGTAAGTTCATCCACAAGGCAGATGGACAACAAATCGAGTTTATGCTGATTGTCTGAGAGGTCAACACACATGATGTGGGGCATCTACGTGTTACAGTGGATAGAGCGCTGGGCCTAGACTCAGGAAGACTTTTCTTTCTCAGTTCAAATCCAGACATGTATGTGTGCGATAGAATGCTTAAAGTCTTTATTCAGACCTCTGACTTCCACATGAATGAAGCCTTTCCTGATCTCCCAGCTGGTGGTGTCTCCTCCTCCCCCACAGCCCTTATCTTGGGTTTACAGGGGTGTCCCAAATATCAGCACAGTCTTAATCTTTTATAGCTTAAAATTAGGGTCATAACAAGTGCTTAATAAATATTTGTTGATTGAGATGTATGTGTGTCTGTATATTTATGTATATTATACAGGCATGTGTGTATGTGCATGCACATAGGTGTACACACACATGTGTATATATATACACATATACATGCACTTATCCATATATCCCTTTTAAAATTGCTTTAATGCTGTGACATTTTTAATTGACCCTACTTTTTAAAGAAGCAGCAACAGTTTTATCTTTCCTCAAGGCTAACTGATAATAAGAATAAGACAAATGACTTAGCAAGATCTCGTCTTTTCTGATAACTGCTGGCGATGACAGACTGTTAGAGGGGACTTTAACCCCCACTCTCATCCTACACAAGAGGAACCCCAGGTTCACAGTGGGGAGGCGACTTAAAGTTGTTTTTTGTTTTGTTTTGTAATTCATTATTGATCCGAGTTATCTTAAAAGAGTGTCTAAAATGGATTTAGGCAGTAACTGGCCAGGTCTTAATAAATGAGACCTATTAAATCAGTCTTATGCAGTTATTTTACTGATTTCTAGTCATGTAAAATACTCAAAGCATTAAAAAAAAATTTCAAGACTTCTTTCCTGCACCACGCTGTGACCGTCCAAGAACAGTCTGCATTGTTGTAGCAGCTCAAGGTTTGCAAAGGACTTTACATAAATTGTGAGCCTCGTGAGGAGCCTGAGAACCGGTGCTGCTATTGTCCCCATTTCACAGATGAAGAAACTTAGTAGTCGATAAAATGCAGCATTTATATAGCTCCTATAAAGCGGGAGACTGAGCTAAGCACTTTACAATTATTGCCCTGTTTGATTCTTACAACAGCCCCACAGGGTTAGGTGACTTGCCCAGGGTGACACAGCTGTTATGTGTCTGAGGCCTTCCTGAACTCCAGAGTTACCACATGATCTCAAATGTGTCTTAGAAGATCCATGTCCTCAATCCTCTTTCCCCTGAATTCAGGTGACAGTTGCATTTTTTTTTAAATTTAATCATGATAAACTTCTGGAGTCATTTGAGGTTTTAATAAGTCAGTCAGTTAATGAATATTTATTAAGGGCCTGCTAAGTTCAAGGAAGTTGTGCAAGGGCTAGAAGGAGCTTCAAAGTTCATCTGAACCAACTCTCTCATTTTATAGATAAGGAATATCTGATATTCGAAGAGGTCCAAAGAGGTTAAGAAACTCATCCGAGGTTCCACAGATGATGATGATGACGACTAAAATTTATTTTACTCGAAGAATTTACTTACCTTAGGGTTTACAAGGTGACGACAGAGCCAGGATTTGAACCTGAGTCCTCTGACTCCAAATTCATCTCTCTAGCCCAGGAAGTCCTCAAGACCCCACTGGACGGAGCTTTCTCTGAGGTTGTTGGATCAGTTGGGCTCTTTGGGGATGAACATAAGAAGTGGAAGCCCAGAGGATGAATTCTGTTTCTATCGCCACTAATGAGGTACCTAATTATTCAAATGTCACTCCAAAGGTAACCTCATTAGTGATAGCATCTTGTTTTCAAAAATGTCCTGGGGCTTTCTAACTGAAATCAAATCGACAAGAAGATAATATTTAATCTCCAAAGCCGTGTGGCATATTTAGTGGGCAAAGGCAGATCCCTTGAGGCCAAAATGGAGTCGGGCACAAATACTGTTTTCATACCTAACTGACTCGGGTTAAGTTGAAACTGGACTTGGCTCTTCTATTTCCTATGCAATTACCCTCCCTTTAGAAAATAGGTTCATTAGTAATTAGTCATTATCTTTGGTGCATTTTATTAAGACAAGGCTGCTTCCATCTGACTGTGTGTAACTCAGTGGGGTAGCAGGCCGTGGTGTTTCCAGTGTTCTCTCTTTCTAATACATCCTCCGCACACCTGCCAAAACAGATTTCCTCATATCCAGGAGTGCTTATAGCACTCCCCTGTCCTTTCACCTCTACATTTAAAATAGGGGGATGGAGACCAATCTATGATTTCAGTGGGATAGGGAACTCCCAATGAGGAAGCTTTCTCCACTAATCCAGGTCAACCTTCTATGGCACTCCTGGTCTTAGATAATTTCCCAGAGCCCTGAGGGATCACGTGAGTTTCCCAGGTCACACAGTCAGTGTTTGTTAGAGAGAGGCCCTGAGTGCTGGCCTTCCTGACCCCCAGAATGTCTCTCTCTCTCCATCACACCATGCTCTGTGGCTTTTGTTTGTCTGAACAACTGGATACTTGTAGCCTTCCACAATCTAACTGGGACCTGCCTTTCCAGATCACTTCATTACCCCTCTTTGTGGCCCTGCATGCCAGCTTAGCTGGTCTTCAGACTCAGGCTCCACTTCCCACCTGAGGGCCTCTGCCTAGAATGTTCTTCCACCTCACCTCTGACATCTTTGAAGGCTCAGCTCCAATGCCACCTACTGCAAGACACCACTCCTAATCCTGCTAGAGGATTCTAAACCTCCTTCATTCGGTGATCTTGTAGTTACTTCTCCGTCTCTGACTCTCTCTCTCTCTCCATCTATCTCTGTCATCTACAAGGTATTAAGTAAAGAAAATATTGGCAGAAAAAACGCCTCATGATTCTGTGGATGGAGCACAAGCCTGGAAGTAAAGAGAAAGAGAGAGAGAGAGACAGATAGACAGACAGACAGACAGACAGACATAGACAGAGAGAGACAGAGAGACACAGACAGACAAAAATTGTGGAGAGAGCTGCATTCTTGCTTTTTCTGAGCACTTCTAGGCAGTCCTAAGTGCTGAAGACACAAGTTAACGCCAAGCAAGATAGTTCCTGTACTCAAGGAGCTTACATTCTAATAGAGGGAAGGTAGCAGACAGGGGATCAACATAGGGGACAGTGGGGTACAGAGGTAACAGTATGATTTTGGAAAGGTGGCCAGGGAGGGCCTTGAAGGTCTGGTTCTGGCTCACCTATCAGAGCCCAGGGTGATGCTGGGACCAAAGTCTAAGATTCCACTCCAGGAAAGAGAGGTGAAAATGATGGCAGGAGTGGAGGTGGAAGACACCACTTAGAAATGGTAGCTGTGAAGTACAAATATGATTCAGATTTTTTTCTATATAAAAATTTATGTTCTCCTAATTAGCCACCAGGTGACCTTGGACAAGTCACCTGATCCATTAGGCCTCAGTTTCCCTCATCTGTAAAATCGGTGGGGGGATGATCTACATGGCCTCTGAGGTCTCTTCCTGCCCTAGATCTGTGATCCTATGAGTGAAGATTTATATAGTTATTTATAAAATAGTGGATACAGATAATGCACCCCTACTTACCTGTCAGCTGAAGCATCCAGATCCATAATTAGACTCAGCTGGCCTCGCTTTCAAGGCTGTGTAAAAACAAGAGGGATTCAGAGTTTTTCAGACTTCCCCACCCGGCAGTGGGTAAAATGGAATTGATAGAGTGGTCCCCGAGAAGGGCACTTCTTTGTCAGCTCCCATCTCTGTTAGGTGGGAAGCCATTTTCCCATTACTTTGCTATTTGAAATCAATTTCACTGCCCTTGACTATTGAACCTTTTTGATATGTGCCACGGAGGGAAACCTGCCTCCTCCTCAGAGACTGGATGTAATAACATCACGTTTTTATGGAATCCTTTTTGACATTAGGGACCTTTGATTTAGACTTCATTTTTGATTTAAATAAATTGATTACAATCATGGGGTTTTGTTTCACCACAAACCTTTCCCAGCAGAGAAGGCTTCCTTGAAGAAGTAAAGCTAGTCATTAAATATTGATTGATCGACCCTTACCTTGAGCTAAAGAGCAAAGTATTGTGATGAAGAGGGTACTGTGGTAGAGAGAACACGGAAAGGAGAGTTTGGAGGTTCTTGGTCTCCTTCTGCCGCTCATTAGGAAATCACTTGACTTTTCTGTGCCTCAGTGTCCTTCAGAGTAAAATCCATCTGCTGCCTCCATGCTGCTGCACCATTCATCATGTACAATATACACTTTCCCTTTATTTTCCGTCTTTTGAATCCTCACCTTTGCACAAAACTCATCTTAGATACCACCTCCTAAAGCGCCTTCCTGATTCCCCTGCCCCACTAGCTGTTTCCTTCTGGAAATGATTTTATTTTGTAAATATTTTGTTCTTACTTACCTGTGTAACTATTGGTTTCACCTTGTGCAAGATGTAACTTCTACCAGAAGGCAGGGAGTGTTTCGTTTTTGCCTTTTTGTCCTTGTACCCCAGTATCTAGCATGATTCCTCACACACTTGGGGAAGAGAGAAGTGCTGTATCTGTGATTTCATTCGTATTAGGAACAGCAAGTGAGGAAAGTCCCAATACCAATGCAGATCAGCACCCACTCTATAACTTATAGTCTCAGAGAGTTACCTGGGGCATTAACAGGTTAAGTGCTTTGTTCAGAAGCGTGCAGCTTGCCTGTATGAGAGGTGGCACGTCAGCCAGTGAAGACCAGCTCCATCCACTAGAATGTTTGCTGAATGGAACTGAATTGTGTTTAAGTGGAAGTAGGGGTCAGCCAGATCTCCACTCACTGCCCCTTCAGCATTTCTTACACTATAGGTTGTCCACCCACAGATTAAGCAACGCTGAGCAGGATAACTTCTAAGACCCTTTGCATCCCCCTCATTCTAGGGCCCTTTGTACTAGAGCCCAGGATATGAATGCTCATCGTGGGCAACCAGTACTAGCATCTGTTGCCCATACATCTAGTTGGGAACGCTCAGGCTCACCATAGAAGCAATAGTTTGGATTGTTATCAGAGACATCAGAGACCAGAGACCCTTTAGAATTCTGAAGAAAGTGCCCTTCTCTGGGAGTTGAAGAGCAGTAAATGGAAATGTATGATATATATAATTAAGATGCATCACGTCGCCAGTGTGCTTAAGATGATGTAAAGGGTAGTATTAAAAAATGTTGTTATAAGAGGTGGGTCAGTCACGGAAGGAAAGAGGGCAGTATAACAGCTGGATGTATTAAAATATGCAGAGAAGGCCTCTTGAACATTGGGTGGTCCCACCACAGAGGATTTATGGAAGCACATGGCCAAGAGTGACGTGGGATGAGGAGTTGTACATAGGCGTATTCTGCACTACTGGAAGGAAAGAGTGTCAATTCCTTGAGGGCAGGGACTGTATCATTTTAAACTGAATCCCAGCCTTTTGGGACAGTGCTTAGCTCTCTCCCTCCCCCCCTCTCCTCTCTCTCTCTCTCTCTCTCTCTCTCTCTTTCTCTCTCTCTCTCTCTCTCCCTATCTCCCTCCCTCCCTCTCTCCCTCCCTCCATCCCCTCCCTCTCTCTGTCTCTGTCTCTGTCTCTCTTTGTCTGTGCCTGTCTCTCCCTTCCTTCCTCCCTCTCTTTCCCTGTCTTCTCCTCTCTTGATTAAGCATCAGTAGTTCCTCTGACTGGGTCTCACATGGCCTGGTTTCCAGGTCCTTCACCATTTTGGTCACTCTCTTTGTACACTCTCCCAAAATTCAATCTCTGTCTCTCTCTGTCTGCTTCTCTCTCTCCCTCACCCCCATATATGCATGCATACATAATTATACACATAATAGATTTAAAATAAATACAGTGAAGCTTGGGTAGGTCACACACTAGCAGCCAGCAAGCAAGGGGTTAGGAAGGTTCCCTGTAAGAGGCAGCTCTTGACCTGAACCTTGAAGGAAACTAGAGATTCTAACAGGTAGAAGTAAGGGGTGGGGATATATTACAGGTAGAGGCAGCAGCTTGTGCAAAATGGAATCATGGTATGGCAATGTGGAGTGCCATCATGTATAAGCAATAGTGAGAAGGCCAGTGTATCCACACCTTCATATACATGGAGGGGAACAATGTCTAATAAGTTCAAAGAAGCAGGTTTGGGAGAGGTTTTGAAGGGCTCTGGGAACCAGAGAAGTGAGTATTAAGTCCTTAAAGACACAGGGAGCCATGAGAGTTGATTGATCCAAGACATAACCAGACATGTGCCTTAGGGAAATCATTTTGACAACTGAGGGGTAGATAAATTGGGGATGGGGGAAATGAGGCAGGGACACCAGGCTCTCACAATAGTCCAGATGAGGCGTGATGAGGCCCTGAACTGGAGTGGAAAAAAGGGGACGGAAGCAAGAAATATGGAATGAAAATGAAAGAATTTGGCAGCATAGACCATAACCACCCTTCTCCACCACCAGGTGTGGTTTTGGGAGAGCCCCTGCAGACGGGTCAGTGTCTCCCAGATCTCCAGATCAAAGTTCTTCCCCGCCCTCTCCAGACCAGACTTCTCTCCCTGAAGAGGGAAGAAGGAAGGGCTCAGATTCCAGGTGATAAAGCCCAGCGGCTCCTCCCCCCTGGAGGAAGCTGTGAAGTGCCTGGCCTGGTATTTCCTGATTCCTTTCCTGGCTGTGGTCCAGCTAGTCTTTACCTGTGCTTCCTCCACGTGGGCAGTCCTCCACCTGCTGCTGCCTGCCAGAGTCCCAGGTCACAGAGAACCCCAGGTGAGGCTTGCTAGAGAAGGAAAGGCCCCCAGGCAGGGGACAGAAAAGAGCAGCGAAAACCTGAGGGTCCTGCCCTAGCTCCCTGGCTGCTCTGGGCTGTGGCTGCCTGCAGGGCCAGCAAAGGCTAATTGGGAAGGGGCTGCGTCTCGGCTCTGAGCTGGGGCCGGGAGGGAAGGAAGGCCAAGATTAGAAGGCAGAAGGAAGTGAACCTTCAAGAGGGTTCTGATCACAGGAGCTCAGGGAGGGGAAGTGCACCTGCCTGCGGGGAGCATCTCTTTGCGTCTGCCCCCAGTGAGAAAGACAGCAGCTGGCAGTGGCCTTGGAGCTGGAGGAGAGAGACAGTGAAGCCCTGTGGAGGGGGCCTGGCTCAGGGCTTGTTGTAATTTACTGAGGAATGAGACGTCCCGAGTGATGTTCTGTGACAGGAGAGAGAGAGCAGCAGGGGATTTCTAGGTTTGCCATCCCCAGTGAAGCACAGCCTCACCGGCCGTTCTCAGCTCCAGCAGCTTTTCCCTCTGTCCCCCCAGAAGGGTCATAGAGCAATAGATTCTGAATTAGAAAGACCTGAGTTCGAATCCTGCCTTGGGGACTTACTGTGTGGCCCTAGGCAAATCATTGAACCTCAAGTTTCCTCCCTTTTAAAATAAGCACCCTACCTCACAAAGCTGTTTGGGGGATCAGAGGGAATAATGTTGATGACGCACTTTGCAGACTTTCAAGTTCTATATAAATTTTATTTATTCCTAAAATGATTATTGATATAAATATATCGTATTATACATTTAGTATGTAATATATTATTATGCAGGGTGTCCTGGACACCTAAAGTCTGGGCACATAGGACATCTCATTAATTATGCATATTTTTCAGAAATGAAAGGAGTGGAATTTTCAACATTTTATTTAATTAGCATAACTGAGATTTTTATAGGAAGACATAGGAGACACATAGAAAATCTCATTAATTAAATTAATCTCACTAATATGGAAAATAGTCGCTAGTAGTAGCTAATGAAAACTTTTATTCCATGTGAAATTGGCGTGGCTAAAATTTGTGCTAATTAAACAAAATGTTGAAAATTTTGTTCCTTTCATTTCTTGAAAATGTACATAGTTAATGAGATTCCCAGTGTGTCCAGACTTTAGGGACACCCTGTGTATTGTATATGATGTATATGTTACATATTAATTACATATCTAATGCAGGATTTTCTGTTAATTATATTTTAATATAGGATTTTATACAATGATTATAAAACATATAAATATATTTTCTACATTAAATGCCAATATAAATAGACTTTCTTTTGGGGTCAGTGGGGTGTTAGTGGTGGTATTAAAAGAGAGGGAGCAGATAGGGGAAGAACTCTCCAGAGCTGCTGGTTACCTGTGCTTAGAACAGTGCCTGGTGCATTGTAGGCTCTTCAGCAATGTTTATTGACTGTCTGTTGACGTGTGGAGTGTGTCCGTTGGTTGTCCTTCACACATCTCTTCTGTTCTTTCTTCTCCGTATTCCCTTTGCTGGTTTTCAGCTCTTTTTAGAAGCTGTCTGGTTTTTGGTATTTTGAGTGACCGTTGATTCTAAAAGAAGAAAACTCAAGATCAGAGAACTGTAAATTCGGAGCTGGAAGGGGCCTTAGTGAGACCCCCTCATTTTACGGATTGCTAGTGGATAGAACATTGAACCTGGAGTCAGGAAGACTTAAGTTTATAATCCTCCCGCATATAGTGACCATATGACCCTGGGCAAGTCCCTTACCTTCTAACTGCCTGTTATCTATCGGATAATGATAACACCTATTCCCAGGATTGTTGTAAGAATCAAATGTGATTATCCATTTATCGAAGGAGATTTCGCAAACTTTAATGTTGTATATAAAGGCTTGCTATTACCATCATTGATGCTGAGGAGGGTAATGAAAGCAGATTAAGTGATATGGCTCAGAGCCATAAGAGACCTTGTTTTTCCCTTGATCATTTTTCCCCTGACCTTCCCTATTTTCATTTTGCATTTCCAGAGCCATCACCCAGTTCTTTTCTAGAATTTCATTCCACACTCATGTAATACACCATTACCTCTGAATCTATAACTTGCTCTGCTCCTTCCAAAGCCTCCCCTTTCTTCCATTCCCACCCACACAATTCACCGTTCTTTGGTCTATAAATTGACATTAATGTTATAGTCTCACACTCTGAACATGGCACGTGACCTACACAGTCCAAGTAACTAAACCCAGGGCTGGCCTGTTCTCTTGTTGGCTTAGCTCAGCCATCCCTTCTGGCTGTGGGCTTTTCACCAACTCTCCTCCCTCAGCAGTAAAAGTCTTTCTGCACAATCTATGACATCAAAAATAATAATACTAATAAATGCTATTGATGAAACTCTTTGCCTGGATGAGAATTTTTCCCCCTCAATTGCAGAGTTGCCAGTATATTATTCAGTGTTCTTAATAACCCCGTTTGACTTCTGCGTTATTCACTGAAGTTATTACAGCACCACAGGCCTGTCCCTCCAGGGTTTGCTTCCAGAAGAAATCTGAAATACTAGCCCAGCTTTAAGTGGGTGACACTCGGGAGAGACTTGGGGTTTTTTCACCTTTTTGTGTGTTCTGGACTCCTTAGGGACCCCTTCTTAGAATCATGTTTCTAAATGAATAAAATGCACTAGATTACAAAGAAAATGAATAACATGAAGATGCAGTTATGATTTTTTTTAAAGGTTTCACTAGACCCCAGGTTAAGTGGTACCTCCAGATTACAGAAACTCTATGTCCAACACTAGTGCCCTCCCTCCCAAATGACTTTGCATTTACCTCCTGTGCATATATGTGCATTTTTTTCATGCTGCATTAGTGCTATATAAATATACTTACATATGTGTGTTTTTAATATACATTTTAGTATGGAGGCAGCTGTTGGAGCAGGGGATGGAGCGCTAGACCTAGAAACAGGAAGACCCGGGTTCAAATTTGGTCTCAGACACATAGTAGCAGTGTGACCCTAGGCGAGTCACCTAACCTTTGTTTGCTTCAGTTTCCTCAACTGGAAAATAAGAATAATAAGAGTACCTGCCTCCCAGGATTGTTTAGAAGCAGGGGTGGGGAACCTGCAGCCTCAAGGCCACATGTGACCTTGGGTGTGGCCTTTTGACTGAGTCCAAGTTGGACGAAACAAACTCTTTTATGAAGGGGGTTTGTTCTGCAAAGTTTGGATTCAGTCCAAGGGCCGCACTCGAGGACCTAGAACAGTGGTTCTCAACCTTCCTAATGCCGCAACCCTTCAATACTTGTATGTTGGTGTATCTGCATGTGGGTGGACCCGCCTGGAGATGAATAGAGGAGCCGTGTCTTGGTTCCTAAGACCATCGGAAATGTGTGTTTTCTAATGGTCTTAGGTGACCCCTGTCACCTCTGTGACAGGGTCGTTCAACCCCCGAAGGGGTTGTGACCCACAGATTGAAAACCGCTGACCTAGAGGGTCTCATGGGGCCTCGAGGCTGCAGGTTCCCTACTCCTGTAATATATAATTATTATTATAATTATATAATTATGCAGGATAATAACTGTAATGTTCTTAGCATAATGTCTAGAGCATAGAAGGTCCCTAATAAGGCCATGTGGATTCATTGATGGATCTTGGCCAAATTTTGGGCTGACAGAATTATTTTACCCTCTTAATGTTTACATTCAGAACTTGAAATGCTTGTTTTGCTCCTCAGTCCCATCTTTGGATGAGGTCCCGACTTATTCTCGTTTATTTAATGGCTAGCAAACTACTGAGTGGGTGAGATCGATGATATATTCTCATAGTCGAATGAAAGTATTGGGCGTCCAGCTCATGGTCTTCAAGATGGCGCCGATGGCGGGCGGCATTATTGATATTTTTATTGTTTTCTTGATCCCATTCTCTTGGTTTTTTAGGGGGTAGCAACAGTCACAGGACTAGTTAACATCCTGCTGTTCTCCTTTTGAATGTCGTGCTTTATGGACTATTTTGAAACAGATGGATTACCTAACTACTTTTTGTTTTATTATCCACATTGTTGTTGTTGTCATTGTTATATTGTGTACTGTTACTGAGTCGATCCTTGGCTTTGCAGACACTCGTTCTGGGTCTTCTTCTCCCTGCCACTTTACTTGTAATTATTCTTGTGACCAGTGGTCACAGATTTTGAAAATGGCTGCATGATAGTAAGTTGGGTTGGAGCCAAGGAGTCCTTTGTGGGAATGGCGCCCATGGCCCTCATGGCCCTCACGGCCCCCATGGCCCCCACGGCCCCGTGACCCCCACGGCCCCCCTCACAGCCCTGTGACCCCCACGGCCCCCCTCACAGCCCTCACGGCCCCCAAGGCCTTCGCTCAGTTCTGTAATCCTCCTGGATGGGGTCTTGTTAGGTGACCACCGGAGGCGCTCTCCGAACCTTTCACCGTTGAGAGGAGAAAAAGCTGTGAGTGGGAATGCTGTTCTTTGAAGTCATAAATCCCAAACCAGCTGTTCCACAGGGTAGGCTCTTGAAATAGGATCCTATTTAAGAGCTGTTTTCTGGAACATTACCTTGTTCTCTATCAATGCCCTTCTCAACTAGGGCCTAGGATGGACATTGCTATAATAGGAAAGGTGTGTTTTGACTTGAGCTACAGTTATTATTCAGAACACTCTCAAGGATGAATGCAGCAGGGGCGGCCAGGAGGCACAGCGAATAGGGCACCGGCCCTGGAGTCAGGAGGACCTGAGTTCAAGTCCGGCCTCAGCCACCTAACACTTACTGTGACCTTGGGCAAGTCACTTAATACCAGTTCCCCTGCCTTTCCACCTCCACACGTGCGTTCTACCTACTTACCTACTTACAACGTACATAGATATAAGTGTTGTTTTATGTGGGTTTTTTGGAGCATACCTAGAATTTCATTGTTATGGGGGGATCCTGACTACAAAACTCCTCCACACTCTGAAATGTGTGCTCTTAGAGAGCTGCCTGGGGGACACTGAGAAGTCAGTCGACTGCCTTGAGCAGGTTCACAACGCCAGACAGTGTCAGAGGCGGGACCCAAACCCCGGTCTTTCTCAGGGCCTCCCCCGTCCCCATCCCAGGCGAGTCTCGAGGAGCACAGGGTTCAGAGCAGGTTCTTCTCTTCACTGGAGGAGTCAAGATCCCCCTAGAAGGATGAGATTCTAGCTGTGGTCCCCAAATGTGTTTCTCTATACTGTGCCTTGTTGACTCACTTCATATACTTCTAGTCTTATGTCTATGTGCTCATGTATCTGTACATGTCTATTATACATATACACATATCTAGGTCTGTAACACATACTAGAAAAGGTGCACATATACTTGTTCCTCCCAGTCCTATGTTTTGAAGCTGTTTCTATATGAGCATCTGGTGGCATAGTGGGCAGAGCATTAGACCTGGAATCAGGGAGACCCAAGTTAAGACACAGTCCTCAGATGCTTACTAGCCTTGTGACCCTGGACCAGTCACTTAACCTCTCTTTGCTTCTCTTTCTTCATCTATAAAATGAAGATAAGAATTGTACCTTCCTCCCATGGTTGTTGTAAGGGTAAAAAGAGATAATATTGATGAAGGGCTTTGCAAATCTTTTAAGTGCTGATATAAATTTTAGCTATTAGTACTGCGGTAACCACCAGGAGCATCACTCCCACTAATAAGGATGCCACCAGCCTCACCACTGCCGCTGCTGCTGCTCCTGCTACTTTACTTTAGATTTAATACACTCGGGATCTTCTGAGAGAGAGAGAGAGGTGGCGAGTAGTCATATTAAGTGCTAACAGGGAATTAAAAGGGGTGATACTTTGAGGATGTAAAGATATTTAGCTAGGTCACCAAGATTGGTTTTGTTCAACTGATTCTAGATTATGTCAACTGTAGGATATAATAAAGAAAGAATGTTGCCCCTCACTTAAGGTGAACCCCTTACTAGTTGCAAATTCCAAAACTATCTGTGATGGGTTTCCCTAGAAGAAAATGAATCATAAAAAAACGACACCAACAACTTTCTTTACTGGAATTATTCAATGTGTTTTTATAGTCAGATAGAAGCTGTCTGCTGGGTCCGCCTCCAGGAGAGTTTCTCCACATGACTGTTGGTAGTGACCCTGGACCTGATCACAGCCAAGAACACTTAAGAAAGGGAAGAGCCTTCCCTTATTCTCACGATGCCTCTCAGTTTCAACATGGTTATCACAGCCTCCCACGTGAGAAGACTGCACAGTATTAGCAACTGGCATACATAGTTAAAGGAAAATAAGAGAAAGAGATCCATTCATTTCATGTCTAAAGTTTGTAGGAGAGCTCGATAAAAGTGTCTGTGAGAAGACAAGACTGCCTTGAGCTTGGAAGTCAAACAGGCTGTGCAGACGTCCTTCCCGTAGGTTAGTGGGAAAAGAAGAGAGTCCCTTTATTTACCCTTCATGATTTCATGCATGGCTAAAATATTAAATAAATGAAAATTATTTTTAAAAAACCTTTAAAAACCCAATAATATCAAACTAACCACTTGCAGGGCAGCTTCAAAAGAAGCTGACATTCTCTAGTGCATTGTGCTCTCAAGTGAGGGAGAGTGGATGAAGCACTGATGGAAACATCAGTAAAGAGATGATAAAACCCTTTTAAATGAAAAACTGCTGGAAAAAGTGCATTTAACACAATTGAAGGCAAGAGGGTGAAACTCAACAACAAGAACTTGAGAAGATTTCATCAGGAAAAATTTAGATGTAACCAGGAGTGCCTTCCTGGCAAGAACATTTCACAATAAATGAGCCTTTCTTTCTCTTTGTGACAATAGCGTGTTCCATCAAAGCCATTCAAAGTGTTCTCTAAAAACCAGGTTAATAGTTTCCAGCTTTGGGTTGGATTTGATGGTAATAAAGGCCCTGTAAAAATGCTAATAGTCTCTTTATTCCTTCCTCCCCCTGCCCCCATTTTCATGCCCTATACATTTTGAAAATTAATACCACCGTGGGTTTTCTGAATTTGCTAATTAGTAAGAAAGTTGACATTTACTAATATAAAACTATGAATAAACCCACTAATTTAAAAATTATGTCACAATCAGAATGTTCCCATGGAAGCTAGAAGACCAGTTGAAAAATGTAGTCTTTAGTTATTTATTAATAAGGCTATTAGTCAGAGGATTAACATGTAACATGTTTTTAAATGTTAAATTCACAATCATAATTCAATTGTGACTTAATTGTCCATTGTCATAATCATTATTTTAATATAGTAAGGCAGGGTTGGCTGTTGATCCCTTTCTGATCTGATGTTCTCTGGTTGAGGGTGGGGGAGGCAGAGTCTCAAGGTGTTCTCAGGTACTTACCATCTAGCAAAAGGCAGATTCCTACAATGGCTATCTAAGCCAAGTAAGAATTTTCCAGTGTATTCCCATGTTCTTATGAATCCACACAGATAAGGGATCCCTACAGATCTTTGTAATTTAGAGTCTTAGCCAGTTGCTGGGAGACCTGAGAGGTTGAGTCACATAGCCAGGATGTGTCTGATGTGGAATTTAAACTCAGACCTTCCTCCTTTAAAAGGACAGAGGGTGGAATGACATAATCTTGTGTAAAACCCTTTGAAATCTCAACAGGGTTTCATAGATGCATTATTATTAATAGTTTTAATTACCATTGTTTTTATCATTAAAAAATAGCTGGGATCATCACTCTTAGGACTGTCCCCATTTGTCCTCTAGAGAATCATATCTACCATGATGCTTTGCCTTTAAAAAAACAAAAAAACCCCCAAAAAACAAAAACCCAAATCCTGTTTTAACTAACTGTTTGAGAAGTACACAGGACACTCCTTGGCAGGGGTATGATAGTAAAGGTTCAGTAATATTAACATTTTATCCACCACTTGATTAAGTCTAGACAATCAGCAAAACAGTAAATCAAGGCCTGATTAGTGGCCTTTATAGATTTCCAAGGAATAAATGTTTACACTGAAAAGTTAGGTTTTGGAGAGTTTGTAAGGACCAGATTCAGCCTTCACCCCTAGTAAACATTTCAAGAAGCATTTATCAACCAGAGACAAAAACAACAAAGACAAAAACAAAAAAGCATGTGAACAGAAATGAAAAGGTCTTTGCCCTCAGGGAGCTTATATTCCATTGTCTTATCAGTTAGGGCTTTAAGTTCTGTTTCCAAGTCAGGGAGCATCCTTGTCTCCAGAAGCAGTTGCCACTCCAGAGGGCTAAGGCTTATATGGGCAAAAGTTAAACTGAAAGCATTTTAATGAATCCTATTATTTCTCTTTGGAATGTTGTTACGCTAAAGGATGGTCAACAAGGCTTTTGATATCTTAGCCTTTTGATTTTTCAAAGCCTCTTTTTTTTTTCCTTTTTAGTGAATGCCTTCGATTCTTCCAACCTTCTAAAGCCATGTTTCAGAGTTGTAGTTCTGTTGAGGGCTTGGTACTTGCAGTGAATTTAATTTTTAAGTATGAGATTGCCTTTTTGAGTTCAAATTACTTGGAAATTCTGGTCCTGGATGAGCTTCCTTTCAGGAATCAGAATGCATTTAGAGACATTACTTTTTACACTTAATAATTAGCAATGGCTTGTCAGCCTTCCAGTTATTGTGTTTTGTTGCCCAGAGAGCTCTATACAAAGATGGGGCAGCAGGAAAGCTATAAGGATGAGTAGGAGGACTTTGAGGAGATTTGGTTGCCGGGAGTCTCGGTCATATATTTCACTCACATGGCAGACCCAAATGGGATGTATTTCAGTGGAGGCCTGTAGGAAATTGTACAAGTTACTTTAGCTATCCATTCTACAACAAGAAAACTAGTTCTTTAGCTTTCGGAGATGGTAGAAATCCCTAGCTGTTTTCCTCCAAAGGAAAAGGTTAGGGAGATTGGTGACCTCTTCTGGCAGTAATTGTATAGTAGAAAATTAGGCCCTGTGCCATCTCAAACATTGTTAGTTTTGTTTTCTCCTTTCTGCTTCTATCTCTCTCCATAGACCTAATTATAGGAATTGAATGGGGGAGGGGGGGATCTTCTTTTTCTTTTAAGCAAAAATTTTTGTTTTTGTTTTTTTTTTTTTTGAGATTCGAGTAGCTGCAACTCTTTCTCAGAGTTTCTGAAAGCATCAACCAAAAACATTATTTCTTCTTTAATAAACACCAGTTAAAACCATCTTATTACCCCAGTTTTTGAAATGTTGCTTAACTAATTGGTCCTGATGGGAACCCTTCTTACAAGTGGCACAGCTAAAATATTTGGCCTCTAAGCAACGCTTTCAGAAAAAAAAAAAGTTTCCTCCTTCTTTTAATATTGAAAGGTACATGACTCTCCCTGAATGAAAATCTACATGGCATGTTTAGCAGATTTGCAGGTGACCCAAAGTTAGGAGGGGCGGCTAACACTTTATGTGAGATAGTTAGGATTTTTAAAAGGATCTTGACAGGCAAGAACATTGGGATGAATCAAATAAGATGAAATTTAATCAAGATAAATGTGAGGTCTTACATGAGTTCCAATAATTGACTTGGCAAGTAGAAGATGGGTGAAGCATCGTTAGCCGTTCATTTGAAAAAAAAGATGTGGGGGTTTTAGTGGACAGCAAATTCAATATAATCAGGTAATATGGTAAATAGAAAAAAATCAATGTATCTTGGACCACATTAAGAATATGCCTCACTTCCAGGAATAAAGAGATTCTAGTCATATTGTACTATATACACTGTTCAGAGCAGGTCTGGTGTATTGTATTCAGTTCCGGGCATTAAATTTAAGAAACATCGATAAGCTCGCGGAAACTGGCAATCCATGGAATATGAGGATCAGTTGAACTAGAGACGTTTTGCCTGGAGAAGGCTAGGGGCAACAGAGATGGTGCTTTCTTAGCCAGGTTCAAGTTTTTGAAGAGGTTTCCTTTTATAATTAGAGGGATGAGAATTGTATGATTTGGCCCAAAGAAGCAGAACCAGCTACAATGTGGAGAAGCTACAAAGAGGAAAATTTGGGCTTGATGTTAGGAAAACAAAACCAAAAAAAAAACCTTCCTAACAATTCAAGCTTCCTGGAAGTGGGATGACCTCCTTTGGGGATTAGTGGGTTTCTCCTCACTGGGTGTCTTCAAGCACTTGGTCAGTGAACACTTAGTTGGAACAATAGAGTAGAGATGAATTTTTTAGGTCTTGGTTGGAAGGGTTGGTCACTGAGATCCTTCTCAATTTTAAAAGTGCATGGTTTATTAAATTGTAAACTCCTTGAGGGCAGGAATTACCTTTTGTCTTTTTTTTTTTATCCCCTGAGCTAAGCACAGTGATTAGCACTTGGTAGCTGATTGATAAATGTTGATTGATTGATCGATCTGGGATTCTGAACATGTTTCTTACCATCTCCACGGAAATAATTAGATAATACCTAAGCATATGACCTTTTACAGTGGGATGCATTTGGCATCTCACCTGGGAGAGGAATGCTCTTCACAAATTCCTGTGAAATTGGAGTTTCTTGCCTTATGACTTCTGAATTTGCACTTTCCCTTTTCTTCATCTCTCCATCCAGACTTATAGAACTGATGGAGAAAGTCACGAAACCACATTTACTGAGTGTGCAAGAAATCCGTGCTAGTTAACCTCTGCTGGGCTTAACTATTGAGTATGAGAAGTGGAATTGCCAATCCAGGAAACATTAACTAGGTGCCTACTGTATGCAAGGCATTCTAGCAGGTGCTAGATATACACAAATGAAACCCAAAAAATCAAGTACTTGCTTCTCTTGAGAAGGTTACATTCTTGAGGAGTTTTTCTTTGACGGTCTGGTGTCTGGTTTTCTTTTTACCTGTTTGACTTTGTCTCCTTTCCTCTCTCTCCTGCATGGGCCTCAGGGGTCAGTCCTTTGATCCTTGGCAATCTCATCCACTCCCACATTTTTCAATCATCACCTGTATATAAATCATTTACAAATCTAGGACTTGACTTTGACCTCAGATTCAAAATTCCAACTGCCTCCTGCACTCTTAATCCTTCAGCCTTTTAACATTTATGAAGAGGCATCTGTGTATCAGGCCCTATGTTAAATTCTGGGGCAACCAAGGTAAGAGGGACATCCAGCTGATCTCAAGCAGCTTATGTTGGATTTGAAATATATGCATATTCACAAAGTAAATAAATGAAATCATTTTAAGGTGATTTTTTTTTTTGCAAAGTTTATTAAAGATTCACCATATTGGCTAGACTCTTAAGGAGCCTAAGCATTTGTGATGCTTGTATTGACAAATGGACCAGAGCAATCTGACATAGACTGAGTCTGAGCTAGATTGAATCTGAGCCTAAAGTGATTTTGTGGTAGAATCAGGAAAGGTTTCCAGAAGGAGGTGACATTTGAGCTGACCCATGAAGAGAGATAGGTCCCGAAAGGCAAAGGTGAAGATGGAGAAAATTTCAGGCGTGGGAGATGGCCCGGACAAAGCCATGGAATGTTGCAGAGAGTGAACAGCAAATAGACCAGTTTGGGTAGAGAATAGATTTTTGTGATGAGGAGTAACATGCAACTGGCCTTGAGAGCCAGGTTGGGACAGAGGTGTGCTGATACATGTTTAGCAAGTGGGTTCTCCAGAAGAGGGGAAAAACGTATACATACACATTTTTAGGTTTAATCTGTATTACTAGCATCTTCTTAAGTCTAAATAGTCACAAAACAATAAATCAAGCCTTGTTGTATAATGATTGCTGATTACTGAGTAAATGCTTATTTACTCTGAAAATTTAACAATCGGTCTGTGAGTCAGTATGAGCTGCCTGTAGCATGCCCCTGCTAGTGCTTCATATGTGTCTTTCCAACACAAAAAAAACCCGACCCCATTCTTGTCCTAAAACTGATTCTTGACTGACACCATTGTTAGTGGCATTTCCCGGCATTCTCCGGGGCTCAATGCTTCCCTTTCCCATTCCCTATCTCTACTCTCCAGGACCTTTGGATTGACCAGACTTCTAAACCGTCTCTCATATTCAGCCACTCTGTCTATAGCCATTGCTTTTGGTGACTATTGCCATCTTGCCTGTCCGACCTTAGCGACTTCTCACCTCCTAGCCTGGGCATCCCTGACTCCCTTCATCAATCTTATCACTCCCTGACAGGGACTCTTCACCCTGCAGCTCCCTCCCAGGGTGTTTGGGAGGCTCCAGTGAGAGAATGTCTACAAAGCACTTTGCGTCCTCTACAGCGATCCGTAAATGCCACCAATCCTCAGGGCAGAGCCTGGTTTCAGTGGAAGAGAGGAAGTGACTGCAATGCCCTTTGGAACAGTGGAGGTTGGTGGGAGACTGATCACCAAGAATCAAAGGATTCTAAAGGGCAGCATTGTATGGCAGAATCTATGATGGCAGAAGCAGACTTGGAGTGGAGCCGTGCCATGGTAAGGGTGATGAGAATATCAGGTTATGGTCAGGAGGAGGTAGTTAGGCCATAGTATTCTAATGGATCATTAGTGTCCACAGAAATATCCAACCTGTTCTGAGTGCCAGCGCTATAATGAAGAAGAAGAAGAAGAAGAAGAAGAAGAAGAAGAAGAAGAAGAAGAAGAAGAAGAAAAAGATGATGATGATGAAGATGATGATGATGATGAAGATGATGATGATAATGAAGATGATGATGATGAAGATGATGATGATGATGAAACTAACATTTATATAGTACTTTTCAAGTGCCAGGCACTGTGTTAGGCCCTGGAGATACATATACAAAGAATGAAGCCCTCTATTTCTAAAGGATGAACATTCTACTTGGACACACAAGAGCATAGATAACGTGAAAGAATTCAAACCACTTTGGGACACAGGATGTTCCAAAAGTCTTAAAGCAGTTTTAAGCTTTGATAGTTATTAAGCTTACTAAAATTTAATTAAATAGCTTAATTAAATAGATATCAAAGGCAGAAACTGCTCTCAGACTTTTAGGTCACCCACTCTATACAGAATAGTTAAATATGAAGTCATTTCAAAGAGAGGCCATTAGCTATTGGGGGGAAGATCAGAAAAAGCTTCAGGTAGTCAGCAAGGATTTGTTAAGTACTTACTATATGTCAAACAGGGTAGCTAGGTGGGGTTGGGCCTGGAGTCTGGAAGGCCTGAATTCAAATCTGACTTCAAACACTTACCAGCTGTGTGACCCTAGGCAACTCACTGCCTCAGTTTCCCCAACTGTCGCAGTTTCCCCCAGCTCATATTGGCTCATAGATGGAGATGGGGAAAGATGAAGATGAAGAAGCTGGAGAAGGAAGTGGCAAACTGCTCCAGTATCTCTGCCAAGAAGACCCCAGATGGGGTCATGAAGAGTCAGACATGACTGAACACCAATAACATATGTCCAACCCTGTTCTCAGGGCTAAGGATGCAACAAAGAAAGGCAAAAACACGGTGCTTGCCCTCAAGGACCTTATGTTGTAAAGGGGGGACAAGATGAAAATCACTCAGAGGAGATGGAAGAAAACGTGTACATGGTATGCATTAGCAGCTGGAAGGTCCTAGGAAAGTCCTGCAGAAGATAGGATTAGAGCCAAAGCTTCAAGGAAGCCAGGAAAACTAAGGGGGAGCCGATTCCAGGCATCGGAGGCAGTGCAAAGTCACTAAGAGGGGAGCTGGGGGGATTGAGCAATGCAAGGAGGCCGGTGCTGGGGGATTATGGACTGTGTGACACACAAGTGCAGGAAGACTAGAAAGAAACGAGGGAGCTGGATAGTGAAAGACTTTTAAAGCCATGCAGGAGGTTTTACATTTGATGTTGGAGGATCCAAAACCAGCGAGCCACTAGAGTATATCAAGTGGAAGGGAAGTGACATGGTCAGATGTGGGCTTTAGGAAGATCGCTTTGATTGCTGAGTAGTAGGGGGAGCCTTGAGTAAGGGGGACCAATGGCAAGGCATGAGGCTTGTCACTCGTAAGTGCTACTGACTCCCTGATCATTAGGCTGTACAATCTCTGCTGTGGAGTAGCTGGCTTCTCCTACCCCCCAACCACCCAAAATGTCATCATCCATTGACCATTCTCTGGAAAAATGAACAGATCAGCGGAGCAAAGTAGAACATGCTTCCAGATGCCTTAAATCATCCTTAGAAACCTTGCACAGAATGCCTTCTCTTTCCCCCTTCTTCCCTGTCCCATCTCCTGTAGCCTTCTCTCTCTCTCTCTCTCTCTCTCTCTCTCTCTCGTGTGTGTATGTATGTGTGTTCTGGAATCTAAACCTTCCAAACGTGTACACAAAGGGAATAAGCCTTTATGTGCCACCTACTTTGTGCCAGAAATAGTTGAAAGCACAAAATACAGGGAATTTGTAAATGGAAAATTCATTCTAGTATGGAGAGCTCACTGCATCTTCTCAGGGTCGAGACAAGGACATGGTAAAGGTTAGGGGAATGACTAAATGCTGTTTCTTTTGAGAATTGACTCTGGCAAAGCATTGCATAAGTGAAGAGGAGGGTAACAGAGAATGGAGCTGCTTGTGTTATTGCCAGGGTGATGACATCCACCATGTAAATTATGAAGTCCACGCGGGAAGGATGCGTTGAGTCAGGGTGAATCATTAGAGCAAAGTCGATGCCTACCTTGGAAAACTTGAAACTAACCTACATACAGAAGACGCCTACATGGTCTGAACAATGGGATTGGTGTGACAGGATTCAGGTGTGGGCCTCGTTTGCTAGGGGGATGCTCATTAACGTTCTCTGCTGCCCTCCTGAAAGGTACTGAAGCATCCCCATTGTTCCAAAGACCAAGCTAATAATTAGAATCTCTGCATTTCCAAATGGAGACTGTAGTGGGAAGCAGTAATGAGAGGCAAAAATGAAAGTCCCCTGATGAGTGTCTATCGAGAGCATGCTTGAATGATGAAATAAAAGGAATTTTCAAAAAAAAAAGGCATTGTCAATTCAGGATAACCTGACTAATAGCTATTTGTTTAAGAACCACCACTGAGAAAATGTGGTTTGAGAAACTATTGAAACGCACCACACATGCCGTACAGATTGTGTACGTACTGTTAAAACCCTGGGAGATCCTGCAGTATGCAAGTAATGATGGTAAGAGGAAGGATAAAGGATTAAAAAAAAAGAAAAAAGAAAAGATATGTTGGTTATTATTTAGATGTTGTATTAACCAAGATCCCTGGGTAGAGAAGAAGTATCTAGAATGTCCTCACAAGCCCTAATTCTCCACTTGCTGAATTAATTCCTGTCTTTTAAAACTTACTCAAAAGCCTCTTCCTAGTCTTCCTGGTCTTTGTAGTATTTCCCAATGGATTTCAGATGACACTTTAAAAAACAAACATAAAGCACTTTGACAGCCTTAAAATACTTTTTATCATTATTACCATCTTTGTCATCAGGTGTTGGAAGTGCCCAAGAGGCAGCTTTGGCACAGAGGGAGGAATAGTGGGCTGAGAGTCCCCAGAATTTACCACTTTGATTGTGAGCAATAAGTCATTTGGTTTTCTGGCCTTCAGCTTTTTTTGTTTTTTTGTTTTTAATCTGTAAAATAAGTGGATTGGATAAAATGACGTGTAAGGTTTTTTCAACTCCAACACGTTGTGACTTGTGATTGTCGATTTACACCTGATTCAAGGCTCAGCAGAAGTCTGCCAACCGCTGACTGCCACTGCTACTCCCAGCGGGCCACATTAGCTATTAGGGACCTTTATGTCACCTGAGAGTTTGTACCCTGTACATAAGACTTGATTCCCCCAGATGCCAATGCCTTCCTCTCCCTGTCAAAAAATCATTATCATGTACTTATTTTCAATTTATATTTATATTTAGTTTGGTGGGGGTGGTGGAAGCATAAAGAAGAAAATTTTGAAAAGCCATTCATATACATTTAATCTGTTATTGAAGTCATAGTGACTATGTTATTTTCCAAATAAACACACAAAATGCAAATTACAACTCATCAGTGGTCAAGTCTACCAACAGGTCTTAACAAGCAAGTATTGGCAGGCAAGTGTGTCTCCAACTGTCAGGAAGTCTAGCATGCCTAGGCAGGAATGTGTACATGTAATGACTTGTTTACAATATACTACTATATGGTTACTTGATGAAATATTGTACCATCGAAATTTCAATTCAGGAAACCCCCCCACAAATTTACAGTAAATTATTAAATTTGAGATGCATCATTTAAATATGTGTGTGTGTGTGTGTGTATTTTTTGAAATACACAAATTTCAAAAACCCAACATAATCAAAGGTTAAAGTTTTCCAGGGGAGCACTGAGTAAATTTTGTTTAAGGGAACAGTAGGCCAAATAAGTATAGGAACCTCTGATCTCATGGCTTGAATGCTCTCTACATAGGGATTGCATTCCACTTTGGAATAGTGCTGATGATTAAGGTTTTTGTTCATTTGTTTAGTTTGTTTTGTTTCCCGCTCACCAAGTCACAATTTGCTTCTTTCTGAATTCTACTCTTCCAGCGAATGAGTCATTTCCCCCTGCCCATGGGTGGGATTTATTCTTCCTTCTAGGAAGGGGTTTTCTAAGGTAGCCCCAGCCATGCACACACAGTCCATAGTTATTCATCATCTCTACTCTTAGGAAGTTGGTTGTGTAAAGTTGGTGCGAACAGAGCTACTAACTTTCCAAGGAATTTTGATTGCCTAAAGTTATTTTGGAGTCCTTGAAAGATGAAGCCATTCTAGTCCCTCTCTTAACCTGGACTCAGGGGTTTCTGGTGTTTTTGTTGATGGCTATAAAATAAAGAATTCTTCCATCTCCTGGTGCTGTGTTCTTCCTAAGTCAGGGAGAGCCTGACTCTGGTGATGTTTTCTTTTATATTTGTCTCTTAGCTTCCATTAAACCCAGAAGGCCCTTGAGCTCTTGGGGCCTGATCCATTCACCTGGACACAAGACCCTGTGCTCCCTTTTAATCCAGGATCCTATCTTTCTCCAGGTTTTCCCTCTGCAATTCTCACCCTTACATGTGACCTGTAAGTTCCCTGTTGGGCGCTGGTTGTAGCCGCTGATTCTGTTGCCTTTTTTTCCACCAGGAACTTTACCTTCTAAATTGGGTTTGATGGAGTTAATTGAAACAGAACTTAACTTGAAAGACTTTCTTCGCCAACATCATCAGGTGATTTGTTTTTGCAACAAAGGGGAGGCTTGAATAACTCATATTGGAATCAGAAGATTCTCATTGTGGTTCATTTTTCTACATCTTTTATTGCAACAAAAAGTGAAGATTTTTCATCGTAGGATTATAGTTCATTTTACAGATCAGGAAAGTAGGCCCCAGAGATCTGAAGTACTTTGCCTAAGATTGAGAAGGTAGTAAGCAGTGGAGGTGGAATTTGAACCCACATCTGGTGATGCCGACTTCAGCCCTGTTCCGGCATACTGCCTTTGGCCCCGGGGAAGTATTTAACCACTCTGGGTCTCAGTCTCTTCCTCTGTAAAATTGAAATGGTGGTAGTGATAAGTACTTACTTAGCAGGGCTGTTGTGAGAACCCAATGAGGTGACGCGCCGTAAAGCACTTTGCAAACTTTAGAATAAAATATTATCGTTATTTTATTATTATCTTATTATGAAAAATTTACGGACTGAAATGTGCTATTGCTGAATGCTTCCAGGATGGAAGGAGGCGGTGCCTTTTAGTCCATAATTAATGAGAAGGGTGATGCCAGCCCCATCAGCATCTCAGCTTGCGCATAGTTATCATTCTTTGCAGAATCCTTAACTGAAATAAATGGTCAAAGGCCAGAGATGGTATTTCTTAAATCAGGAGTGAAGCTCTTTAGGAGGTAAATTATAGTAAAAGAATTAGTTTTCTTAGCTATCCTAGTATTCCATAGATTAGTGACAAAACAAAGAGCAACCTCTCTTCTCCCCTGCGGTACCTTTGTTATTTGTCCTTGGTGATGGTTTGGAAATTTCACCAATTCGAGATCACATTTGTCATTGTGATCACTGAGCCATACCCTCTTATAAGTCTGGATGCCTGTCTAGGCCAATCAGAAGGGGACTGATCAAATCCACTGATTCGCAAAATTGAATGTGAAGAGCTGAGACCTTTTCATTACTTCCTTTTTTTGTTTACTAAACTTGGAGCTAGTCATAAAAAAGGATTTTGTCAGTGCTCACAGATATGGTTATGTTGGTACTATGAGCTGTTGAGCCAAAAAAGAGGGAAGATATCGAGTATTCAAGACTCAAAAAAGGAAGAAATTTTCTTATCATCCCTTACCTCTCACTTCCCCCCCATTCCACATCCAATCAGTTTCTAAGTCTTGTTGAATCAGTTTCCTTAGCAGTTCCTCATATCTGTCCCCTTCTCTGTACCAATGTCACTGTCCTCATCACTCCTTGCCATGTTCAGGCCCTAATTACCTCTGAAGAACTATTGCAATAGCCTCTGAATTCATCTCCCTTCCACAGATGTCTCCCTTTTCTGATCCATCACCCGCACAGCTTCTGTAGAGATTTTCATAAAGCACATCTCTGACCTGCTTGAGAGGTTTTTAGAAAATGAAATTCCTCTTATATTTGAAGCTCTTAAAAATATGGTTCCAAGCCATCTTTCCATGTTACTCTACTCTCCATCATTTTATCCAAATTCTAGGAAAATCGACCCAGTGGTTCTTCCCCAAATTCCACCTCTAGTCTCTGTGACTTTCCAGAGGATTTCTGCCTGGAATGCTCTCCTTTTTACCTTCATCTCTTTAGCGAGAGGGCCACCCTCTGTCCCTGGCCTCTCCCAATTTTGCCAGTGGTTAATTCACCTTCCAAAATGATGTTGTATATCATTTGAATGTATTTCTTTTTCATTTACTTACATGTGTCTGTATTGTTTTCCCCCAGTAGCAAGCAAATTTGAGGGGATGGAAATTTGTCTTTGTGTCCATATTTGAGGTATGAGTTAGTTAAGTAGATCTGAGAATGATAAGATCACCAAGTGAAATAATATAGAGAGAAGGGGGATCAAGACAGATCCTTGGAAGCCCTCCATAGTTATGAAGTATAATCTGGATGAGGATTCAGCAAAGGAGACTGAGAAGATGAGGAAGAGAACCAGGAGATGGCTGTTTGACCAAAACCTACAGAGAAGAAGGTGTCAAGGAAAAGTTGGTGATGCATAGTGTCAGAGGCTGCTAAGAGGCCCAGAAAGATGAGGATTGAAAGAGGGTATTGGGTTGGGCAGTCAGGAGATCGCTGGTGGCTCTAGAGGGAGCAGTTCCAGGTGAGTGATGAAGTTAGAAACGAGACTTTGGAGAATTAAAAAGAGAGCAAGGAGAGGAAGTGCAAGCACCAAATGTAGATGGCCTTCTCAAGGAATTTAGCTAAAAAGTGGAGAAGAGTATAGGACAAGAGTTAGGGGGGATGGACAGATCAAGAAAAAGTTTTGTTTTGTTTTTTCCAGGATAGGGAAGACATGAATATGTCCAAAGGCGGTAGCAAAGCAACCAGAAGACATAGAGATTAAAGACTGAGGAGACATGAAGATGATGGCTGGGGCAATCTGCTGGAGATTTGTACATGAAGAGGGGTTTGCCTTGGCAAGGGGAAGGAAGAGATAATGGGAGAAGAAATCTGTGATGTGGGATGAGGAAGAGATTCCAAGAAGGTTCTCTGAACAAATGGCCTCAGTTTTCCTAGTCAATACTAACCAGAATCTCAACTATGTGGGTAGAAAGGGGAGCCGTAGGACCTTTGTAGAAAAAGATAAAAGGGTTAGAAAAATCCTTCTGGGGAATGAGACAGTGAACGAATTAACCTTTTAGTATCTAAGATAGGATTTGAGGTCGGGTCTTCATTTTTCCAATTCAAACCCTCTATCCATCTAACTACCTTAGAGAGTGTGACAAACTCAGGATACCAGCATGATCTGTAGACTGTTTGCCAGTCTGTAGGCAATTGTTATCTGTCCTGGCCAGAAATTTTGAGTGTCATTCCCTCCCAGATTTAAAATTTTGTGATGGTAAATTAGGCCATGTTTTGGTCTCGATACTTACCTAGCCCTTAGTCATTGAATGTGCATTGACTGCTTCAGACAAACTGAGGTCTGGGAAAGACCTTAATTAAGAAAGGCCAAGGTCATCCGCTGCTTCCTGTGACTTTGCCAGTTGTCTTGACTCTTGTCTTGCCGCCGGACTTTGCTGACTCTGTAAGAGAGAGGGAGGCTTATGACTGTGCAGCTTTGCCTCACTTCAATCCACTTCGTGAGAAAGCTGAGACATCTCCCTCTTGACGTCCTTGGTCATTTTCAAGAATGGAAGGCAAACGACAACAACAAGGTTTCTAAAGTTCCTACACATACCCTGAAAGACCAGAATACAGAACCTAAAGATTTCCATAGGCTCTCCTGAGCTATCCTAGGTATGAAATGATATCTAGGCATATTTGATGCTGTTATTTATAATTAAAATTCAAATGGTTATGCCATTTAGTCCAATAAAATTATGCCCTGCCACTTAATATTGATGTCAGCCTTGTAAACAGTTTAAGTGTCTTGGGGGTGGGATGTTGGATGGCATCAGTAGGTTGCTTACTAGAATGTTTGTGAAAGCCATAGTGAGCATTTTGTGAGGTGGGTCTGAGTATTGATTCAGGCCTGGACCTGGGGTCAGGAAGACCTGAATTAGCCTCTGAAACTTATTGTATGAGAGAGAGAGAGAGAGAGAGAGAGAGAGAGAGAGAGACAGAGACAGAGACAGAGACAGAGATGGGGGGGAGGGAGCAAGGGGGAGAGAGAGAGGGAGAGACCCTGGGCAGGCCACTTAACCTCCACCTGCCTCAGTTTCCTCATCTGTAAAATGAGAATAAGGGTGGCTAGGTGGCACAGTGAATAGAGCACTGACCCTATTCCACACTAGCCATGTGACCTTGGGCAAGTCACTTAACCCTGATTGTCCAGCCTTCCCCCTGCCAAAAAGCAATAAAAATAAAAAATAAAAAAATAGATTGAGAATAGAATGAAATGGAAGAGTACCTATACCCCAGGTTTGTTGAGACATATTGACAACTGTGGAACAAATTTTTACTCATGATTTAAATAGGATAAAAGAAAATTACTTCCATTTCTCCCTCCGTCCCCTGCAAAAAAACAAAACCCCAGAAAGCCTGAAGCCTATGCCTGTTTAGTCTGTAATTCCCAGACCCAAACTCAGCTGAGCCCTTTATTCCACAGAAGGTTCCTACAGGGATCCCCTGCTTCTTCCACAGTAAATTAGCCTGGCCCTTGAAGAAGATCGCTAAGTGCTCCATGCTGATCTTTTGTGCAGCTTCCTAATTGTATGCCTTTTTTTTCTGTGTAAGGATGAAATGAATGTTTGCAAGGCCAGACAGACTGAAACAGAGAGATGCTAGAACAAAGAACAGTTATGTATATAGAGATATCTCTGCCTTGGGGATGTAAGGGGCAGCAGGGAGCTTATTTATCCTGCGGTTTAAAAAAAATACAACCTAATAGCGGAGGGGTCCCCCCTTCATCCCTGGCTGTCTCTAACTTGGAGAGGAATTCCAGGTACACCCTTTGTTTCCGCCTCTTTTTCTCTCTTGGTCATTTTTTCTGTTGGCTGAGAGGCTTTTCACTCTGACCTGGGAGCTTGAATGTGCACTAGCAAGAATTATTTCCAGAGTCCACTAGGACCCCAGGAAAGGTGTCTGTTGTTCTGCGCTAGCTTCCCTGAGCTACTTTCTTCTCTTCCCTGTATTCTGTGTTTCTGTGTGTATTTTTGTCTTTCTCTCTTAAACTTGAGCCCAAGTTTCCTACTTTGCAAGTATTTCTCTTTTCTCTGAGTGTACTGTATGTGATATTAAAGGTTATTAGTTAAAGATTGTTTTTATATGTAATTGGGGAAAAAAGAAAATATTTTTAAAACTGCCAGAAAAAAATAATTAAAACTGAGTTCTTTGCATGCAAGTATCTGATCAAACCAAGTATAGTTGAGAATGAGTCCTGGGTAAAAGGAATTTGGTTTAAGTCTCTGTCCTGCTAGTGTAGGTATTACCTCTGTGTCTTTGGGCAGGACACATTTACCTCTCTCTCCAGGCCTCAGTTTCCTCATCTGTAAAATGAAGAGACCATGCACTCAATGGTCTGTAAATTCTGTCATCCTGTAATGAACTTCCCCAGGATGACCCATTTTAATTCTGTTTGCTTAATAAATTTATAGACCTATTTTCAGTGAAAGACTTAAATGAGTGGGCACTATTGGATACATTACACTGATATATATATATATACACACACACACACACACACACACATACACATACACATACACATATATGTGTGCACACATACATACATATACACATATACATACATTCATGTATACATACGTACACACATATTTATCTATAGATATATAGATATATACATACACACACTATGGCCAGAGATGGAAAATTTTTCCTCACCTTTGCCTCTGGAACCCTCTTGTTCCCTGGAACCCTCCTCAAGTACCATGTCCTTCCAAACTCTTTCAATTGTTAGGGTCTCCTTTCCCTGCAGGTCTTTGCCGCTAAAAAAAAAAAAAAGCATCTCCTTCTCAATAGTAGAATAGAAGCCATAGAAGCCCTTAGCAGGCAGGGACTGTTCTGTTTTTATCTGTGTATCTCCATAGCCTAGTACAGTACCTGGCACATTGTTAAGTACTTGTGGAGTTGACCTTAATTACTTCATTTAAGGAATAATTGTGTAAGATCTTCAGTATCTAACACACTGCCTGACATTCAGTAGATGTTTAATAAATGCTCATTGGGTTGAGCTGTATTATTTAGAAGTTACCTTTTTAAATGTTAGATTTAAGGAATAAAGGATGGCCTGCATGTAGTAAGGCCTTAATAAATGTTTACCTAGTTAAAACAGATTTAGAAGCTACCGTTTTAGGTTCTAAATTTAAGTAATCATGGTACCAGATCCCCAGGATCAAGCTTAGTGTCTGGCACATAGTAAAGTACTTAAGTGCTAGATGGATTGAATTTAAAGCCAAATATTCCCAAGTATACAAAGTTTACCAACTATGTGTCAAAAAATCATATGTCTGGAAGAGGAGCTTTGCTGCTCACTCCCCAGCCTTTATGTTTCTATCATCTTTGTACCATAAGCTAAATAAATAGGATTCCATGGAGCATGACCATGTTGTTAAGCACGTGAACACAAGAAGGAAGAAGTATTTTTGGTCTACCCAGTCTCTTACCAGATACCTGCTTTCTCTGGCCTCTCCCCTTCATTTCTCTTCCATTCTGATGTCCTTGCTGCCCTGGCCTTATGAAGGACCCTCATTTGTGTAGTGTATTCCTAAAACCACTCGGAACCTTTGGTAATTCCATGTATCACCAAAAGACCATGACCCTGTTAGTGGGTACATCTGATAACTTGTGCTCTTCCCTCTGTCTTCTCCTATTTCTGTCTTCCTACAGCCACCTCTCTTTTTCTCATTGCTAATTCCAAGTTTCAATAAGGCCAAGACTTCAAGGAGATAAACCTTGGTTGTTGTAGAAGGACCTTTGTCATAGAGAGAAATCCAGCTAAATGAAAACCATTCCCTATGGTTTCTGTCTTGGATGAGCTTTGTTCACCCTCAATCTTAAATCAGATTCTTGCTCTAAAATTTTCCCATTGGTTTCCTGTGAAAGGGAATGGATCAGCATCATTCTGAATCCTGCCCGCTGTTTCTGTGACAACGTCATTCATTCTTGTCTTGAACCCTTATGATTTTGCTTATCTCTTTTCCTTTTGGTCTGAGAAAACTGTTCCTCTGCTCCACAAGAAAGAAGTATGTGTGTGTATACGAGCATGTGTTGTATGTGTTGGTGTGATTATATATGTTGGTGTGATTATATAATTCTGAGCAAGGTCAGGTCCCAGTGATGCTTTTCTAAGTGAGTGTTCTACAAACAAGAATACAGTCATGAGTGGCAAGGTTTCTTTTGGGGATCCTTTTCAAGAGGTGATCAGTGAATTCTTTCAAGTTCTATTTTGCCCTCTGGTTCTAAAATATCAGGGCAATTTTCCTTGAGAATTTCTTGAAGGATGCTTTCTAAGTTCTTTTTTTGATCATGGCTTTCAGGTA
>CM053599.1:19335805-19364624 GCA_028646575.1 Pseudocheirus occidentalis | reverse complement strand
CTTCTTCTTCTTCTTCTTCTTCTTCTTCTTCTTCTTCTTCTTCTCCTTCTCCTTCTCCTCCTTTCTCCTCCTTCTCTGTCTCTCTTTCTCTCTCCATACATGTATCTAGTGAATGCATCCCTCTGCATATGTATATAGGCATTAGTATGATGACATATTTACATAATAGTATGAGCTACATGTGCAACATACCACTGTATACCTATGTTGTATGTGAGCATGTATATAGGAATACACATATCTGTGCATGCATGGCCATGCTTATATATATCTACGTGTGTGTGTGTGTATAAATGCATACATAAAGTTTTGTTGATACTTTTTAAATCCCTTTTTTCCCCTTGTAAACACCTTTTTCCTGACCCTCCTCAAGATTGGAACCTTTGATTATAACAAAGAAAAATGATTCAGCAATGATTCACAAGCTACTGTGAGGAGGCCTTGCTCAGACTAATCTGGTTCTTTAGGTTCAGGCTTGGAACAAAATATAACACTCTCAGACCATCTGAAAGTCATGTAATGGAGGTTTATTTGACAACAGTATGGAAAGCATATTAAGCAAGGGTACGGCATTGATTGAACTGAGTGCGGCCTCTCTGCTGCTGGCCAGAAGCATGCTTCAAGCCTAAATGGTCTCTTTGTACTTTAGCACTAAGGAATTATATATGTCAATAGCTTAAGTCCCCTTGTAGTTTCCTGGAACAATTACATCTCAAGGATGGTTTTGCCACCTCTTAAGGGGGGAAAAAAAACAAAAACAAAAAACCTAAACAAACAAAAAACTCCAGAAAAGCTAGCCTAGGCTGATAGGTTAAATGTTGCTTCTGGGATGGGAGATGACATTGATTTTTCAATTACTCAGAGTTGGACTTCTTTGAATGATTTTTTTTCCCCATTACCATTGCAGTAGTCATAGAATTAGCATGGCATAGTGGATCCCCCTAGATTTGAAATAAAAAAGCCCTGGTTTCACATTTACTAAATGTGTGACCTTGGGCAGGTCACTTAATCTCTCAATGCCTAAGTTTCCTTATCTCTAAATCTGAGGGAAGGGAAGACAGACTCAGTGGCTCCTATGGTCCTTCCAACTCTAAATCCATAATCCTATGTTCTTTTGGTTCTTCTTAATTTCCTCTGCTTCCAGAATTCTTCCTATTTGCTGTTTCTTAATACATAGTGATGAATCTTGTCACATATTTTTCTTTCTCTTTCCGTGGATTTTGTCATTTTATTGTTATTTCCCATGACTTAGTCAATGAGAATTTATTAAGTATTTGTTATGTGCCAGGAATTTCACTAAGATCTAGAATGATGTCCCATTACATTGATGGTGACCCATGAGATGCTCTGGGAGCACCAGAGTTGTTAGCCTCCTGCTCCAAAGATCCATTTGAACTTCACCTTCCCCACTTGGGGAGCAAACACTTTGGAAGCTGTAAACAAGGTTTAAAGCAAATTGAAGGGGCTTTGTTCTCCAAGGTACCACTCTAGAGAAAAGCATCCGAATGTCTTTAATCCATTCATGTCTTATTACCAGAAGACATTTTTCATAATGCCTAGTGAGACAATCTGTTTTCAAGGGCTGGCATCACCTTGGAGTTTAACAGAAAACTATTTATGTAAACTCAGGAAGTCTAGTTTCTCTTTATGTTCTAACTAAATTTAAACGAGTATTTTTTTTTTTAACACATCTCTTCTTTCTTGTCCTTGCCTTTGCATTATCCTATGTTCTGGCTTTCATCTTGGGTTAAGCATGAAAAATGAATTTGAACATTAGCAGAATCCATTTGGGGACCAGAGCTTTTATTGTAAATAAAATTATTCATTTGTTATGTCCTATTGTTTTCAGCAGACAGAGTATTGATTCTTGGATGGCTGTTCAGAATACCATAAAGAGCCCAGGCATAAGGGGGTCCACAGCAGCATTTGTAAGCTGATTGAATGCAGCTCGTAATGACAGAGACAAACCTTGCTGGCTGCCCATACTACATTGTACAAATCATTTTCCCCCAGCAGTTTATTGAATCAGTTATTAAAAGGAGCAGAAATTTCTAAATAAGAACGATGAGCAAACTCTCATCCAACCCAAACCAAGTTGTGATGATTTGCTATAGAGGGGATCTGTGAAGAATCAGAAAACAATCCATTGGGTCGGAGAGTTGAGTTAGGGACAAGAAGGTCTGTAATGAATAATACTAGCTTGCAGTTTTATAGAGCTGCACAACAGATCTAACATGGAGGCTTTATTGTTCCCATTTCACAGATGAGGAAAGTGAGTCACGAAGCTTGTATTTGAGGCAAGAATTTCCATCATTAGGGTAGCTTGGTATAGGGCAGAAGTGTCAAACGGATGGCTACAAGCCTCCCACGATGCTCCCCAACACACTCAGTACCAGATTAAAAAGGTAAATGAGGAGTACCTAACAAAATAAATTAAAACAAAATAGTATTTAAACAAAACTAATTAAATTTAAACAAAATAAACAAAATAAAATTACAATAAACCATAAATAATTTGCATTTTAAAACTAAGTTAACATGTGGCCAGCAGGGATCCTTATGTATGGTTTAGTGATGTCAGTTTCTATTTGAATTTTATACCATTGCTGTAGTGGAGTCAGGAAGACCCAAATTCAAATTCTGCCTCAAATAATTACTAGCTGCCTGACACAGAACAAACGACTTAACTTCTCTGACCTTTGACTGTCTAATCTGTCAATTAAAGAGGCTGGATCATGTGACTTTTAAGAACTTTTCCATCTTCCATTCTTAGCTTTTTTTTTTTTTTGATGCAGTTAGGGTTAAGTGACTTGTCCAAAGTCACATAGTAAGTTAAGGCTGAATTTGAACTCAGGTCCTCTTGACTCCAGGGTCAGTGCTCTATCCACTGTGCCACCTCACTGCCCCCACCTTCTATTCTCTAACTCTCTTTGATCCATGCCTTCAAGCTCCATGTCTCGCATTGACAGGAACACACTGTAGCCATTTCAAACTGGCTTTTGAAAGACGTTTGTTAAATTTTCAGTGTAAGCATTTATACCTTGGAAATCTACAAATGTTACAAATTAAGACTTGTTTTTATCATTTTGTTATTTGTCTCCACTTAAAGTGATGGGGAAAGTGTTAATAATAAAGATTAAACTTTAATCTGTATCATGCACACATTTTTTTTTTACAGAGAGCCAGTTGTTAAACATTTAACAATATACTCCTGATCATTAGTCATTCATTGTATCATAATGCTTCTTGGTAAGTAGCAAGTGATTGTCCACATTTCATGTAGAATTATGGTATGATAAACTAGAGATGTTAAAGCTTCCTTTTCATGCCACTGATGTTTACCCCCTGATTGACATGGACAAATCACTTGACCATTGTGGGCCACAATTCCCCTACCTGTAAAATGAAGGAATGGAGGAAATAAACTTCAAGGCTCCTTCAGATTGCCAATTTATGCTTCAATAATTGGGTTCATATCTTCACTCTTCCATTTAGTGAATTTGTACTCTTGAGCAACTTTCTTAACCAACCCGGACCTCCATTTTATCATATGGAAAATGGGGAGGCAAGGAAGGGATGGAGGGGAGTTGGATTAGGTTGCCTCTGAAGGCCCGTCCAGCTTTAGATGGAGGATACTCTGAGTCTATGTGTGGAGTTATTCTCTATTTGTGACAGAAACTACGTCCACAGTGTTTATAGCAATTGCCCTCCTAGAGATGTCGGCGAAAGAAATGCTTTTTTATTCATGCAGTAAAAATCAGAAACGCTTACTCTTTCCGGAGAAGGTCGTACGTTAGTGCATCCAATCAAGCTAGCCTTTAATTGTTCAGGAAGCTTCCTGGCCTGAAGTTATTAGTGTTATTGGAGCTGGTTTCAATTTTTATTACATTTTTGTTTTAATTTTTAAGAGTTCTCCCTCCTCATTCCAGGACAAAAGTTAGTCATGGATTCTCGTTTGGGTTTTGTTCTTCTGAAGAGACGTTTGCATTTTCCTGGAGCACATGGATCAGTTATGTTCACGTCCCGGCTTTTTGTTCCTGAGCTGCAGACCCCATTGAGGAGTGTCAGACACATGGCAGTCTCAGCCTGTTTTAATAATAACCGCGGGCATTTCTGTAGTATTTTAGTGGTTTGCAAAGTACTTTGCAAATATCTCACGTAATCTTCACAGCAAGCCTAGAAGGTAGGTGCTGTTAGTGTCCCCATTCATCAGATGAGGAGACAGGCAACCAGAAATCAAGTGGCTTGTCCAGTGAGTGTCACAATCTGGATTTGAACTCGGGTCTTTCTGAATCCAGGTCCAGGGCTCCATCTCCTGCTCCAGCTGACCCTCTTGAGCTATGTTTTAGAGCTGTATGTCCCATTAACGCTGGAAGAGACATCAGAAATTAGCATATCCAACTTCTTTATTTTAAGAATGAGGGGAACTAAGAGACCAAGAAAATGAAGTTATTCGCCAGGGGTTACACAGGTTATACAGGCCATTTTCAGTGATGTCTGACCCTTCATGACCCCATTTGAGGTTTTCTTGGCAAAGATACCGGATGGTTTGCCATTCCCATCTCCAGCTCATTTTATAGATGAGGAAACTGAGGCAAACAGGGTTAAGTGACTTGTCCAGGGTCACACAGCTAGTCAGTGTCTGAGGCTGGATTCAAACTCGGGAAGATGAGTCTTCTTGACTTCAGGCCTGGTGCTTTGTCTGTTGTGCCGCCTAGCTGCCCCAGGTCACGCAAGTAGCAAATGGCATCTCTTTGATCAGAACTCAGGTCCTCTGACTAAAGCCAGACCTTTGATCTCTTCATTACTGTTATACCCTTCATTGGTACAGACTGTGGCCTGTGTACATCTGCAGATGCTGTTTAATTCTTGTTCTCACACAATCTTCTACTCTGGAGTCCTTCCTCTAGGACCTGACACTGAGTGGATAGCAGTAACTCCCTTTGCCCAGCCACCTCCCTCTTGATCTCTCACTATCCCACCATGTTTTGTGCTGGATAATATAAATCTCTATCAGCATTCGGAATATGGGTCTGTGACTGAGCCCCTTAATCTAGGCCCGGGTCTCCACTTTTCCATTTCTTGATAGGGAGAACTAAACAGTGTGACCTCGTGTCCTTTCTGTGGTCCTTATTAAACATTTGATGATTTTCATAGATGTACAAAGAAGGAATTCTTCATAGTGAATGACATCTGCATCACAGGGGGATCACTCAGATGGAGAGGTTAAAGGCAGCATTTAAGTGATAGTTCAATTTAAAATTGCAATTATGCAAAGCAAAAACCCAGAGCAAAGGTAAATCACCCCTGGTTTGGTCAGGGAGCTTGGGCTAACCCAAATTAACTTTAAATAAAAAAGGAACAAAGTATGAAATTGTTGTGTCACTAGGTACTTCATCCCGTGAATTCCACTAAATGACATTTTAAGAAATGAGCGGTTTTCTTGTTCTGTCCACCTTTTCCTGTCCCCATTATGTCTGAGTAAGTCTTGAGTCAGATTCTATAGCCGAGGAAGACCACTCCCCATTCTAGCTGGGATTTCCGTTGTGGGCTGGGGGTTCAAGTTGATTTGAGTCACTGAATGATTGTCAGCTTTTTAGGTTTTATTTCTCCAGGACAGGGGTTTCCCTCCTGGGGCATGTCCTGGGGCACCTCCCTCAAGGTGTCAAAAGCTTGTCTAGAGAGAATGAGAATTATTTAGCAAGTAACTATATTATCCTATTGAAATTAATCTCTTTATTTCTTACCTGCATAGGCATGGCAAACTCTACAATTTATCTCCTTTCATAATAAATGAAGGCATGCAAAGGCAAAGGGGTATAGGAAAGACAAAAAGTCTGTAGATCCCAGGAACTCCAGGAAGTTGATTATAAGCTCCCTTAGGGCAGGGCATGTTTTTAATCTTTTCATCCTATCTCTAGTGCCTAGCAACTCACACAGCACATATTAAGCATTACATTACATTAATTACATCAAGTGAGGCCCAGCCCTAATCTTCATGCTGAATTCACTCACAAGGCTGCACTTGAGGACCTAGAGAGCCACATGTGGCTTTGAGGTCACAGGTTCCCCACCCGTGGTCTAGTTATTAATGAATATCCTGTACTTTATAACCTAAAGGTCATGTGCAGATTGTAAGCTAAAAAGATCACTTAGTGATCTATGCAAAAAAAAAATACAGTTGATGGGTTGTTTGTTTGTTTTTAATAGAATAATGAGGACAGAGAAGAAAAAAAAAAAGGACTTGAGGAACAGGGTTGATTGTACAACCACAAATACAGGAAGGATCTGTGTTCCTGATTGTGGGGAAATCCCTCCAGATCTAGTCCAACAGGAGCAACAATGGTAACCACTAACATTTGCAAAGTGTTTAAGGTTTACGGAATGCTTGATTCATATTATCCCATATGATTCTTAGGACTGTCCTATTCTCTCCATTTGACAGATGATGAAACTGAGTCCCAGAGAGGTTAAGTTGCTTGCCTAGGGTTTCACAAGTAGAAAAGTAGCGGACCAAGAATTTGGAAAGACTACTGGAAAGGTGCCTCAGTTTCCTCATCTGTCTAATCAGTTAATAAGCATTTATTAAGTACCTACTATTCCAATCAGTGGAGAGGCCAAGAAAGGCCAAAGGCAGTTCCTGCTTTCTGAGAGCTGCTGGTCTGATGGGAAAAGTGTTGGAAAGGAGGGTGTCAGGCTAGATAACCTTGAGAATCCCATCCAGCTCTGAACCTCTTGTCCTGGGATCCTCCATTCAAGAGTCCCCAAGCCAGGAGAAGGGGAAGCTGGGAGAAATATCCCAGCAATTGTCATGAGGGGGAATGAGATGTCAGTATTACATGTATCGGATTCACCTGTTGGAAATTCCCAATATTAGATTAGATCTTATCCTCTGGGGAATTTGGGGAGAAAACTCCATATCAAATTTCCCTCCCCTCATTCTGAATTATACCAGTCTGACAAAGGCCAACCTCTGTTCTTTATATGCTGGGCTTACCTTTGACCTGTTCCCCATCAGTGGCCAGGGACACAGGAACGCCCCTCTACCTGGAAAAGGCAGGTCCTGATGTCACTAGCCTTGTACAGTGATCCTAACTGAATGCATTTAGGAGCAATGAATGGAGTACATCATTATTCATAAGAAATGTCATATAATTAGCTCAAATAATGCAAAGTACATTCTGAATTTCAATTTGAAATGAAAATAGATTTGTTTCCATATCAGCAGGCAGCTAATGTTTATCCTATATTTTTATCCACATTTCAAAACTGTTATGTTCTGTTGAGTGTGCATGGATCTTCTGAAACTCACTTGGTGAAGTTGGCTGGAATAAGGCTCTTCTTGTTTATGTGCTGTTTGCTTTAAAATATATTGAGTCACGAAACCTAACGAATTCGATGAGGAGGTAGTAGTGAATAGTGGGCCTTTCTTGGAGTTTGAAAACCCTGATTTCAAATCCTGACTCTGACATATATGGACTGTGTAATTGTGGCATGAACAACAGCAGTAGCAACAATCAGTAACAATAACAAAGCCATCCACCATTTAAACAGAGTTAGGTGGTATAGCGGATAGAGTGCCGGACCGAGAGTCAAGAAGACTCATCCTCCTGAGTTCAAGTCCTGCCTCAGACCTTACTAGCTGCGTGACCCTGGGCAAGTTACTTAACCCTATTTTCCTGTTTCCTCATTTGTAAAATAAACTGCAGAAGGAAATGTCAAGCCGCTCTAGCATCTTTACCAAGAAAACCCCAAGCAGGGGTCCCAAAGAGTCGAATGCAATTAAAAACCAGCTTAATATCTAGCTTTTATGCAGTGTTTTGAGGTTTGCAAAATACCTTACACATATAATCTCATCTGGTTATGACATCTGATATCTACTCTATAAGGCAGGGTACTATACTCATTTCCCAGGTGAGGAAACTGAGTCATCGGAGGTTATGTGACTTGCCTGGGACCACAGAGGTAGGAAGTATCTGACAAAAGATTTCAATTCAGGTCTTCCCGACTCCACACATAGTACTCTATCCACTTGCACCCCAGACATTTTTGTTATTATTATTCTCTTCCATTTCTACCTTTCAGAGCAGGACCCGCCTTTGGGAACTCTTCATACCAATAATCTCCTGTTGCCCCAAGATTAAAGCCACCCTCTATGGCAAATTCCAGTGAAATCTGACTGCTAGAATCAGATGACTGTGTGGTAGATTGAGTCTAAGAGGACTTAATTCCTGCTCACCCCCTTCTCGCTTCTTCACCCTCCGTCTGATTTTTATGACTTCCCATAGATCTGAAAATGGTTGTAGGTATAAAAACAACTTTTCCTTTTTTTAAAAGTATTTATTTTTAACATTTATTTACAAATTATTTGAATTCCAGATTCTTTTCCTTCCCCCAACAATTGAAAAGGCAAGCGATATGATATGTTATAGATGTGAAATCATGCAGAACATATTTCCCTTTTAACCATGTTGCAAAAAAAAACCATAAAAATCAAGAAAAATAAAGTAAGAGAAAAAATTATACTTCAGTTTGCACTCAGGGTTCATCCGTTCTCTCTCTGGAGGTGGAGAGCATTTTTCATCATGAGTCATCTTTTCCTCTTCATGATGTATTTTCATTTCAAGAGATTGGTTTGGGGCTGAAAATTATCAATTTGGTGCTAACAACTTAAAAGTAAATTGTGATAACCTTTCCCCAATTCAATTAATATGACTGATTTGTTTTAATAGTTGTTGACTGAGATCTGTCAGGATAAAATATATCAGTAAGAATTAGTCCAGTATTTTTTAAAGATAATATTTGGGCATCCTGATATATATTTCATGCACTAGAAGATTAATAAATTGGTTAGCAAATTTCCCTCCTCCCCTTCCTCCCCCAACTATTTAGGGATCAATTGTCTTTAGATGGGTTTTTTTCACATACCCAAATCAGTAAAAGCCTCATTACAGATTACTACCAAGATTTCATAACACATCACTCTTTTCTTTTCTTTTTTTAAATTTCATGAGCTCTTACAAAGTGGGAAATGAGCAGGCACCATGTTGCATGGCAATTGGTGTCTTGATTGCCTTTAGTTCATTTACATTTTGAAAAAATAAAAGATCTTCTGAAACTCCCCCAAATTCCAAACTGCTGTGCAAATGGCAAGAGTTGAGAATGGAAGGAGGGGTCCAGATTTTAGAAAGTCTTCTTTCTCCATGCGTATCATATTCCCCATCCAAATTTTCTTAATCTCTTACTTAGGGAAAAAAGGGGGTGTGGTGTGGAGGAGAATGATTAAGAAGAGGTCACTGGAAAGCAGTTGTTATCTGACTTTTCTATTTATTCTCAGCACTTAGCACAGTCATTTATACATAGAAATGCTTAATAATCACCTTTTCATTCATTCATTCATTCATTCGTTTTCATGCTTGTGTCTGTATTCACTAGTTGTGGTGTATGTTCAGATCCACCCAAATCCCATCAGATTTTTGGCCATTTCTGGCACTACGGTGGCCAGTCTGTTGGTCAAACAGCACTTTTTTTGTTGTTTGTCATATTGTCTTTTCATCCTACTCATTATTTTCTTTGCGTGATAGAATGTCCCCGATCTATCTTTCACCAGATAATCTCTCTTTATGACTTAAATGCTGGTTTGCTTTATTTACTCTTTAGAGTATAAACTCCTAATCCAGGCTTCCTTAACTTATTTTATGGAGGTTCTTTGAAACTGCTTAGTGATGCTACTTAAGAGGAGTTTGGTGATGGGAAGAGAAATCTAAGCGTCTGCAGTCTGGAGGAAAGGATGGAAAAGAAGACAGACTGCTTGTGTGGTAAGAGCAAGTGATAACCAGTGCTCTACCGGCATCCATGATGACAATAGAAATTGTTAGAGACCTTCAGCACTTTGTGGGGGTTAGGGTGAGGGAGGCTGTGGAAACACTATGGAAGTACATGGAAGAGTGCTGCAGAATGGCCAGGTATGAAGGAGTTGCAATTTACATCATTGGCAGGAGCATCCATATTGTTGGAATCACCCATCCATATAACCATTTGATTATTCAAATATTTGAGTATTCCATGAGGATATGGAGGGGAAACAAACTCCATGAACAAGCTGCTTTTCCTGAGCTCATTACCTTTCTCCCCAATCCTAACCCTCTCTAGAACTTTCCTACTAAAGTCAAGGGCATTATTATCTTTCTAGCCCCCAGTCTACCTCATTTTGGACATCTTCTCAGGTTCCTTCCATCTTCTGTCCCCACACACTGTAGAAGGTCTTGGCTAATTTCTTTTACAGTCTCTGATGACATTTTCTCCTCTAGTTCTCCATCAGTCAGTGAACAGGTATTTGTTACACACAATATCTACGTATGTAACAATATCTATTTGTGTAGAAAAACAAAGTAAGGCAAAAAGAATCCCTACTTCCTGGGAGCTTCCAGAATAGGGGACAGGAGACAGAATGCAAAAAATTATGAACATACATGTTAACTAGTTCACAGAAATCTAATTTTTGAAGATTTCTTTTTAACCCAGAAGCCATCTGAGTGAGATCTGAGAGCCATAAGGATGAGGCATCTGGTTTTTTTTCTTTTTTGTTGGGGACATTTTAAATCTCTGGGGCAGGAAGTGTTGCTCACCACAGTTCAGGTAGCAGGAGGACAATTTTGCAAGCCCCCACAAAATCCACCTAATTAGCAATTAACTGAGTGGGAGGAATCTAATGAGAAATCTCTGCTTAATTTGAGCTTCTCTAGTATGACCCCCATTCAGAGAAATGAAAGAATTTATGCCTGCTTGAGTTTTAGAAAGAAGAAAGACTTATCACTGAAATACCTGCTTTTCAATTAATTCAAGTTCTTCCTCCAAAACCAGCCCCCCCATGGAGAAAAGAAGAGGATGCAGTTGCCCCAACAGGTCACATTCTAGTAGAGAAGGGGGGATCGTTCCTGCTACTTGGTTGACATAAGAACAACAAATTTTGAAGATAATGGGTACGAAGAGTAGTAGCAGACCATAGACCATAGGCAGTCTCTGAGCTGGGAGGACCTAAATTCAAGTTGTGCCTCTGAAATAGACTAATTATATGGTCTTGGTGAGTAGATTGGATTCACCACACAGAAGAGATACAGATTTGCATTGTTAAAGGGAGTTTCCTGGAATATTGCATATCAATTAAATTACATATTCCATTAAAAAAACAAAAAAAATGTAGGTATGAAAGTCTTTTGATTGGTGAGCTGGAGTGGTTGGAGGTATAGACTTGAGAGCCCTCCTTAACTCTATCACAGTGGAATTTCCTTGAAGGCAAAGATTGACTTATTTGATGTTCCTTATCAATGTAATTAAGTCCCTCCCCTAGCCTGGAACACTGCCCCTCTTAATTTCTACCTCTTAATTTCAATTCAGTAAAAGTTATTTAAGTGCCTCCTATGTGGTGAGCTCTGTACTAGAAACGGGGGTTACAAATAAGAAAAAGAAAGACAATCCCTGCCCTTCAGGAGTACCAAGGGGGTACCTGACTCAGGAGCATTATGTTCCTTGGTGTTCAAGCCAAGCTGAGTTGCAGATGGAAAGTGAAGAGTGAACTGGAGAGTCTAGCTCTGTGTGGGGAAAACTCTGGGAAGAATTTAGTTCTCCCCACTCCAGCCCTCCAGTCTGAGGGAGAGGAGGATGAGGAGGGCATTGGTAAGGCATGAGCATCCAGAGCTGAGTTGAGCATGATGAGGAGTCTCAGGTGATCCATTTGTCCCGGGAGGGGGCTCCTGTTCCTCTGAGATCAAGCCAGGCAGGGCTGCATCCTGTCAAACTGGGACCATATCACCACTCTCCTCATCCCCCAAATGGCTGCATTATTCCCCCTCAGTTACAGTCATTATTAGTGCTCACTCTTTTAAGTGTCCAGAGAAACCAATGCCCAAAGGGCAGCTCTCAAAGACTGAAAGGACTGACTTGCATCTGTGTGCATCTGTTTCTTATATCACTGAACAACTCGAATGCTTCTCCGTAGCCACAAGAGAATGTAAGCTCCTCCTTGATTTTTATACCCCCAGGAGCTAGCACATAGGAGATGCTTACTAAATGCTTGCTGAAAAACTGATGGGACTGCTTTGTTTCCTGTTTTTTTTTTCATCTCCTTTCTCCCTCCTTCCTTCTTTTCTTCTTTTTCTCATTTTCTCATTCCCTCCCTTTTTTCATTTTTCTTCTTCCTTTCATTTTTTCTTCCTTCCCATCCTTCCTTTCTTCCTCCTTTCCTCCCTTTTTTCCTTCCTTCTTTCCCTTCCTTCTTTTTTTCCCCTTTTATGTATTTGCCTTCCTGTTGCCTAATACAGTGTCATATGCAAATTGAACTGAATTAAATTTCCTTGCTTTCCCTTACCCTCAACTATTCTCTTCTGCAAAATGGCAGAAATAATGCTTGATGCATTGTAGCATGGTTTTATGGACAAAGGGCTGGCCTTGGAGATGGGAAATCCTGGGTTGGGTCTTGTCTCTAACACAGATGAGCCCTGTGGCCATGGTGCACTTCACTCGTCATTGCAGCAGACAACACTAGAAATTCCAGAGGGATTGCTGATCTAAAGAAGGGGGAGGGAGTTTCCACACCAGGAGTTAAACACACAGATGAAATCATTGGTCAAAACCAAAAGGCACTTTGAACACATCCCTCCCTTCTCTGATGAGAAATGTTCTTGACAAGCCTTAAAGCAATATAGAAATGCAGTGGATTATTTGAAAACATGAGGGCAGTAGCCATTTCTAAGATACTACAATTACCACAATGGTTTGTTATGTCTTATTGGGTCCTGCCCTGTAATTTCCACCATGTGTCTATGACTGGGGTGAAAGTTCCCTCCTTGGGTCCTGTTCTGTAACTTAGTCTTAGAGAGTTTTCTGGGGGCATTGAGAGGTCAAGTGATTTGCCTGAAGTCAAATATTAAACATGCGTCAGAGGCAGGATTTGAATCCAGATTTTTAATAAATCAAACTGGCATTTATTAAGGTCTTGGTGTGTGTCAGGCACTGTACTCAGAGCTGGGGTGCAGTACAAAGAACTCAGTAATCTTTGTCCTTGAGTAGTACACATTCTCACAGAGAAGACATGGATATGTGAAAGCACATACAAAATAAAGATAATAAATATTAACAAATGCCAAGCAGTTGGACAGAGATCAGTAGTAATTGGTGAGATCAGGAACGATTCTGAGCATGGGGTAAATCCTCAGCTGCATTGAAGGAACAGGGATTCTGAGGAGGTGGGACGTAGGCAGCATATCACAGGCATAGGGGATAGCCAGCACCAAGGCGCCGTACAAGATGATTGGTACCATGGAAAAGGGGAATGTGAGTATCAGAGGAGCCTGGAAAGATGGGTTTGGTGTCTTCCGATACCTATGCTTGCTCCCTACCAACTACTCTATGATGCCTCCTATAATTTGTCATAATGTTTCTATCTGTGTTCCTCATTTCATCAAGTGAATTACTTACTTAGTTGTGCTGTGGATGTAGAATGCACTAGATTTGGAAATATCATTATTCATTGCCCTAAAATCTAAACCCACCACCCAGATGTTGGGAATCTGAGAAAAGACCTTGTTTTTGGTAGTATGGCAATAAGAGGAGCTAAGATGACGGAGAAAAGGGAGTGCTTTTGTCAGACTCTTTCGATATACACATCTAAACAACTTTGAAAACACTAAAATGTGCTAAAATCTTACCAAGATAACCAACAAGAAGTCACAATGACTCATTTTCCTAGCCACGTACAACTTGGGAAGATAGAGAGGTCACTGAAGTGGGAGCTGGCTGGGAGCATGGCATGATAGAAGTGGTACCAACTTGACACCTTTGAGGCAAAAATGGAGGCAACAGTAGCAGCAGAAGAGGCACCAGGGACAGTAAGGGGATTGAGCAGCTGGTTATAAAGAGATAACAGTGCCCCTTATTCAAGCCCTGGGTACAGGGTCACCATTTAGCAACTTCATTACACAGTTCCGGGGCAGGGGATGGTTCTGGTCATGAGAGAGTATTCTACCTGGGTAAAGACCAGAGTGTAGACCTGGAAGAGAACAGATTTCTTGGATCACAGTACCTTGGAAGGACAAGCAACTTATAAGACCCCAAACTGAGCTGAGAAAGCAGCAGAATGTAAAAAAACAGAGGATGAGACCCATTGCCCCTTAAGGTGAACAGAGTCCAACTCTAAAATAAAATCCAAAGTCAAAAGTAGACTGGAAAAATAAACAACCACAAAAAAGAACCAGATCATAAAATTCCTATTATGATGACCAAGAAGCTCAAGATACAAACTCAGAAGACAACAATATGAAAATGTCTATAAGCAAGTCTCAAAGAAATATGCAGATTAGACACAAGCCCCATAAGAATTCCTAGAAAAGTTAAAGAAAGTTTTATTTGTTTTTTTAAGATTAAAAAAGATTTTAAAAATTGAATAAGAATAGTAGAGGGAAATGAGAAAGGAAATTAAAGCAATGCAAGAAAATTATGAAAAGGAAGAATTAATAGCTTGGTAAAAGAAGCTCAAAAAAAATCTGAAGAAAATAACTCCTTAAAACATTAGAACTGGTCAAATGAAAGCCAATAACTCCATGAGATATCCGGGGCATAGTAACATAGCAACTGAAAGAACCAGGGGATAATTTTAAAATACTCAATTAAAAATGACATAGGGATAACATTTGAGGATTGAAATAAAAGCCCACAAATTCATGGAAATCTGACAAATTTCAGAAAGTGTTTTCTTTCTCTGTGGGCAGAATAAAAAAGTCTTAAAATTTTCTATAGTGTTTTTTAGAACCTAGGTAAGAGTAGGTGTGTTAACGGTTCCCACTTTCATTCATGGCTTTGAGTTCCCTCGCCATTGTGGCTTTCAATCAAACCCTCAGGGGGTTTAAATTAGTCTCGATGTTCTACTCTCATTAACTGTAATGGGAGTGACTGTACACTTTCCCTTCCCTAGCATACAGCACTGAAAAATGACCCTCTCACACCCTTTTACTGTCTTTTTCTTTGAACTAATTTTTATGGATTTTGGGGGAAAGTGAAAACATTTTAATGAAGTCCTCAGGGCAAGAAGATGGCCCACCATGGTGGAGCAGGCTACAAATATGTGGATTGTATCCCCAGACAGATAAATGCCAGGAATTTCCAACCATGTGGTGGCTTTCTTCTTGGCTTACATAGCTTACATTTCTGAGTATAAAATAAATAATTGGGCATTTCTGCATCTTTCCTCAAGCCTAGCATCATTCAGGGCTCTGTGGTAGATACCCATTAGCTTAACCAGTGTCAAGGTGTGTAACTGACTTGAAAAGAAAAGAAAAAAAAACGGTTTAAATTTGTTAAGGCAACTGAATAATTTGGGAAAACTTTATTTTTTAACTGATTTGATTTATAGAATTCAGTGTGTGTTTTTTTTAATTCTAAAGTGACTTCTGAATCATGAAAGAAGGAGAAAATTAAGTGCAATGGTTTCTTAATGTCAAATACATCATATCCTGATTAAAATCCTTTGGAATTCCATAGTAGTATGTATGATAGGATAGAGCCTCTTACCACATAGTACGTACTTTAATGTCTTTCACAGTCTGATTTTCTTTTCCTGCTTGCCGGCTGTTCCATGAAACATGCTTCTTACAGTTGCATTGGCTGCTTGTCCACTGCCACCCCAACCCCCACCCTCCCCAAAAAGACCTATAATATCCTCTGTCCTCACTTACACTTTTTAGAATCCTGAGCTTTCTAAAAATTCAGCTCGGACACTACCTTCTCCTGATCTCTTTAACTGTTCATGCGTTCCTCACTAGAACACTTTGTGAAATCATCCTGTATACAGCTATATAGGTATGTCTTGGTCTCCTCCTGCCAGACTGTCAACCCCTTGAGGGCAAGAATGATGGTTTTTTGTCCCTTGTATCCCCATATCTTTCTATAGAACAATGTCTGGCATATGGTAGGTGCTTCATAAATGTATATCCCAGTGTCTGGTATGTAGTAGGTGCTTAATACTTGCAGGTTGCTTGATTGATTGATTGGTTCAACAGGTGGTTCACTGGATTTTTGCCATGAGATAATGAAAGTTAAAAGGATTATTCCAGAGATGTTTGCCTCAAGATCCATATTAGCATGAATCTATGAGAGCCTAGGCCCAGTGAACAGACTTTTATGCTTAAGGATGAAGTCCACATGAGTGAGGACTTGATTGATCTCCTCAATTAGTGATGTTCCCTCCCCAGTTATTAGTTTCCTATCTAATTTGCATTAACTTAGCTCTATGGGTGTTCCCCCCCCCCCCCGCCCCGGCCCCCACTCACCTCACAGGCTGGTGGTTAGGAAAGCACTTGTCTGTGCATGCTCTGCAACCCTGGCTCACAGGTGTTAATCTAAGGAGGTTTGGATCTAAAACATGAATGAACAAATAATAAAACTGTGGAGAGCAGAACAAACTGAACCCCAGAGCGACTGGACAACAAATCCCCCATCACAGGCCCTTACTTTGACCTGGGCTCCTCCTGAGGATACTTGGCTTGGTCCTAGATGACAGTTAGTATGTCTTTCCTCTTTTAGAGGAAGGAAGGAAGGAAGGAAGGAAAGAAGGAAGGAAGGAAGGAAGGAAGAAAGAGAAGGAGGAATGAAGGAATGGATGGAGGGAGGAAGAAAGGGAGGGAGAAAAGAAGGTGAGAGAAAGAAGGAAAGGAAGGAAGGAAGGAGGGAAGGAAGGAAGGAAGGAAGGAAGGAAGGAAGGAAGGAAGGAAGGAAGGAAGGAAGGAAGGAAAAGAAAGAAAAAACTGGCCTTTGAATGTCTTGACAGCATCACAACCTCCTGGAATTTTTTTTTTCCAGCCAGTATAGGAGAAAAAAATGAACAAAAGCTCAGTCAGTGCAGCTTTGAGCTTGAAAAGGTTGGGGACACATTATGTTGCTGCCCATCTCCTTTGGGGTTGGGATCCCAATTATTTCTTCCCTGCTCAGTTCCAGGCATTTCAGAGTCTTTCTAACAGCCCTCTAATTCAATTCCCAATTTATCTGGGTTTCTGTCAGGACTGTGTAGCATCAGGTTATAATTGCGCCTTCATACTCAAGTGATCCCCCCTCATTGTAGCAGCTTTTAAAACTCCTAATTCACTGTGGAGGGGAGAAAGAAGGCCATTTGTCTCAGTTGCTTTATGTCAGTTATTCAGTTAATTAATCAAGTGAACATTAAGTGCCTACTAGGTGCAAGGCCCTGCAAGGAGACCAGAGAAAAAGAGAAAATCCGGTATACTCCTTGCCCTCATACTCCTTGCCCTCAGGGAGTTTACTTTTCACTGTGACTAGGCTTAGAAGGATACACATAGTAACAGAAAAGAATTTCAGAAAAAGAGCTACCATTCTCATTTGGGGAGAAGCCTGGGATGCCCAAAGGTGGAGGCTAGGAGGGGTTTACATTCCAGTCATTGGGAGATCACAGGTGCCCAGGCACAGACGTCTTTCCACAGAGAGGGCATGGCGTGAATGAGGGACAGACCAGAATAGGGAGTGTTTCTTGGAAAGTCATGGGAAATAAACTTAGAAAGGTAGGTGGGGATCAGATTGGGGAAAGCCTTAAGCCTGTTTGTTTGGCAGAAGGCAAGTGGGAGCCATTACAGTTTCTTGAGTCAGGTTCAAATCTGCTTCAGGAATTTAATTTTTCAGAAGGCTGTATTTTGGTTTTGCTTTTCTATCTGTTGTCTTCCTTGATTCCCAAGGCATTGATTCCATTTTTCCCAGCAGCAGATCAAGTGAGTGTCCTTTTATGATGGAGATAGAATAATTTTATGTGTATGTGTTTATTGTGGGAAGGAAAAAGAGGCAGACAGACAGACAGACACCATTTGGTTGAATACATAACTGTTGGATAATCAGGCACAAAGACTAGTTATTTATGGCTCTACGTTAGTATAAGGGCGGTTTCCACTGGGATAGACACACATACACAAACACACACACATTATATACTTGTATAATTTATTCCAGACTCACTTTTCGTCTTATTTCTATTCAAATGGTCAGGTTTAAGTCTATGAAAATGTCTATTTTTCTTGCTCTTTGGTTAACAAGGGGTACAGTAGATGGAGTGCTGAACCTGGAGTCAGGTCTACCTAAGTTTTAGTCTAGCCCTATATGTTTCTTAGCCGCGTGACCCTGGACAAGTCCCTTGAACACTTTGTGCCTCAGTTTCCTCATCTGTAAAATGAAGATAATAAGAGTATCCTGCCAAGGTTTTTGTGAGAATGAGATTGCATTTGTAAAATGCTTTGTAAACCTGAAGGCACTATATAATTGTTAGCTATTAGTCATTAAATTATTAATGTATAAATATATTTATGTGACTGTTAGCTCCACCCAGAATTCTCCAGATTAGAATCACATATTGATGAGCTGGAAAGCACATTGGAGATGAGCTGTTCCAGTCCATCCCTGAGCAGTAATCACTTCAGTGACATCTCAGCCTCCCAAGCTGCCCCATTCTACTTGTGGACGCTGAGAGTTGCTATGAAGTTTTTCTTTACCTTAACCTCCCTGTAATTTCCACCTTTGGGGCCAGAAAAGTATATGGATGACTCCTCTTCCACATGGCAGAAATCCAGATACTTGAAGATAGCCACCATATCCTATATCCTTCCCTTACTTGTTTTCTTTTCCTTAGCTAAACATCTTTACTCATTGCTTTAACCTGAGCTTTTTTTTAAACCTAATCTCCAGTTTTTTAAATTTACTGTCTTGATCACTTTTCCCTGAACATTGTCCATTTTGTCAATGTTTTTCTTCAAGTAAAACACTCAGAAATGAACACAATATTCTCAAGATGGTCTGAATGGGTCAGAGTTCAGTGAGCTTATTACCTCCTCTCTTATGGGAAATTTACATCTCTTATTACATGCTAAGATCAAATTAGCTTTTTTTTCCCGGCTGCCTTACCATATCATTGACCTTGACTGACCTTGGACTGAATTTGCATCCACCAAAGTCTCATATCTTCCCCCCCCCCCCCGCCCCAGGCCAACTGCTATTGAGCCATGACTCCACCATCTTGTGCTTAAGAGATTTATTTTTGAGCCTATGTGTAAGACTTTGCATTTATAATTACAAAATTTCATTCAGTAAGATTCAACCCATTTTTCTTCCCCATTGAGATCTTTTAGGCTCCTGAGTCTTGCATCCTGGATTTGAATCCCAGCTCAGAAACATATGTGCTGTGTGCCTTTGAGCAAGTCACTTGAGCTCTCTAAACCTCATTTTCCCCATCTATAAAAGGGGATAAATAAATAAACAAGCAAACAAAAATAAATAAATAATGCATCTCCTTCAGAAAGCTGTTGTAAGAATCAAATAATATATAAATATATGCATATATATGTATACATACAGTATACATATATGTTTACATGTATACATGCATAATATGTACACTCATCAAACTTTAAGGTACTATATAAATATCAATTAATATAATTATTAACATATTAGATTTCACTGCTATATTTGTTGTGTCTATAGATTTGAAAAGCCTGCCAAGTATACATCCTTCTAAGTTGTTTATTATATTATATTATGTTATGTTATGTTATGCTATGCTATGCTATGCTATGCTATGCTATGCTATGTTATGTTATGTTATGTTATCTAAGACAAAGAAAACTCTGTGTGAATCCCACTGGAGACCACCATCCATAAAAAACATGGAGCCAGAAATAACTCCTGGTTATTTAAGTGGACTCTTGTCCATTCCCTACATTTCTCAAAATCCTGGATAGCTTCTCCCAAGGACATATTGGTATTGAATTTTGAAAAAGATTTTTCCTATGCATTCATGAGTCTGTGGGGCCTTTTCTCCATCTATACTTGAAAGTATCCTCAGGTTCCAGGGTTAGGCTTGATTTCATAGTAGCTCCCAGCTCCATGACAATTCCCCTTAACCTGATGATGTGCTTCTGAAGATGGTGCTGTTAGGCCCCAGGTGAAGGGCTTTCCTCTTGACATACCACTCTCTTTGTATGTTCATCTCTAGCGCCCACTGCCACGTCCATCTTGTTTAACCTTGTCTGCTACAGTTTACTTCCTCCTCCAGGGACATTCTAACCAGCTCTGCTTTATCCTCTAAGACAGAAGTCTGCTGACATAGACTTCAGACAGACTAGTATCAATTGGAAAAACCAAAGAGCATGTCCGATTAGGCAGCAAAGGCAGCCGTTCACAGCTTCTAAAGAGGTCCTGGCACTTGCCTCTTTTTCATTCTTGTATTGTCGAGACTTAAGTTTCTCCTGGGAGGTGATGGAGGATTAGCCTTCCTGATTCAACCTTCTCAGCATCCTCACTGCACCATGCAGGATTAATGCCCACATACAAAGATGGGAGGATTGCAAATTCATAGACACAACCTTCTCTGGGTTCTGCTTGGACTAAGTCATTTAAAACCTTTTTTTGGGAAATGATATGAAACAAATGTCCTGAAATTATTGTTGTAACTTCTCATCCAGAGATGAATGATTTGTATAACACTGATTGGTGCCCTAAAACTTTCCATCACAAGAATGGCAAGGTCTGGTTGGCTTGTCAATTAATCAATGAGCTTTTGTTTAGAATCAGTGTTGGACTAGACACTGTATATATAAAGACAAAAATGAAAGAGCCCTGCCCTCAGAAAGCTTACATTCTATCAAGGGCAAACAAAATATATACTCATTCCAGATATGAGTCATGGGCACATCCAAGCCTAGATGATGATATATAAAATAATTTGGATTGGGGAGAGGGCTGATATTTGGTAGGGTGGGACAGACCCTATATAAAGCCATGCACAAGCAGCTTTCCAGAAAAATGCTACTGTGAACAGCTTTTCAAAGTTCTGATTACACAGTATAGCGAATACTTTATTTATTCAATAACAAATCACAGCAAAATATTTACAGAAAATCAAGGTACAACATTCACAATATTACAACTTATCACATAAAATCAAAATATAGCATTCACAGCAACTTATCACTAAAATGCCTACTAAAATGTGACAGTGGTCACATAATTTTGAACAAAGTATAGTCATTTAGTCAGTCAATCACTTAATAACTCAATCATTCAAAAAACTCAATCATTCAATCATCCTTACGGAGGTTTACCTTCTGTTTCTTTAACAGAGGCTTAATTTGAAACTAGGTGCTAAGTACCTGTTCTCTTAGCAATACAAAGGGAATTTCAAATTTCATTACCATTACACCCTGTCATGTACAAAATGGTGTTTAATCTGAGCTTTGAATCTTAAGAGACAGAAGTGATGAAGGAATCCATTCTAGGCCTGGAGAAAAGGCACAGGAAACAGAGATGAAATGTCATGTTCAGGAAAAGATGGAAGGAAGGAAACAGAGCATTTATTAAACACCTCCTGTATCAAGCACTGTGTTGACAGCTTTACAAATACTATCTCATTCAATTCTTACAACACTGGAATGAGGATGTTGTCATCCCAATTTTATGGTTGAGAAAACTGGAGCCAACAGAAGTTTAGGGACTTTCCCAGAGTTCTTATGCTTGTAGGTGTCTGAGGTCTTAGGTCTCCTTGATGTCCTGGCTCCAGGTCAGGAGCTTTACCCATAGTGACCATTAGCTGCCTTAACAGGAGAGTACACACAGTAAGAAAGCAAAAAGGAACCAAAAGGCCCAGTGTGGCTGGACCGGAGAGCGTGTGAAGGGGAGTAACATCCAAAGAGGCTGAAATAAGCATTGGCCACAAAATAAGAAGTCTTGAAACTTCCTATGAATTGGATTTCTGGATGCCTGTGAAGGTTCAGCCATTCATTGTTTTTTTTAAGTAATATGTCCTCTTAACACTGGTTGCCTCAGTTTCCCTATCTGTAAAGTGAGTTGGAGAAGGAAATGGCAGACCACTCTAGTATCTCTGCCAAGAAAAACCCAAATGGGGCTAGGAAGAGTCAGACGTGACCAAACAAGAAAGGTGGCTCAGTGGTCTGGGAAAGAAGGCTGGGTGACCCTGGACAAGTCACTTAATCCTGTTAGCCTCAGTTTCCTCATCTGTAAAATGAGCAGCAGAAGGAAGCGGCAAACCACTCTAGTATCTTTGCCGAGAAAACCCCAAAGTAGGTCATGAAGAGTGAAACATGACTGAAACAACTGAGCAAAATACATCTTGGGATGTCCCCAAGGTTAAACATGAATGGAGCTGGCTTTGCCCCAAGGAGGTAACATTTTTTTGGAGGTGGGGACACTATGTACATATAAATTTTTATAAGCATGTCCAAAGTAGATGCAAAATAATTTGTAAGGGTCGGGGGAGTGGAGGAATCAGGAAGGTGCCTGTAGGAGATGGTGCTTGAGTTTAGCTGAAAAGGAAACTAGGGATCCTAAGAGGTAGAGATGGGCTGGGTGCACATTCCAGGTAGGGGGCAAAGGCACAGACTGAGCTAGGAAATGGATTGTCCTGAAGGAGAGATAGCAAGCAAGCTAGGACAGTGGAAGATTTGTGGCAGTTTTGACTCTATTTCTAAAAGAATTCTTAGCCCACCCTGCCCTGAATGCTTGGACTTTGCATATTCCCTGGTGATACATTGCTGTTGAAATCAAAATTTCTAGAGAAGACGTAACCTTCTTCCAGAGTACAGCAACACCCTGCTTAGTGCCAGAACAGGTCAGACACATAGGAGGTAGGGAAGAATTCAGTGGCCTGAGCAGATGTAATATACAGAAAACAAATCAGAGCTTAGGGAATTTCACGGAATTATGGTAGAAAAATTTATGGAAAAAAAAACCATGCTGCTTGGGACTGCTCTGATAGTAGTCTGAATATAGTTGGTCACTATGCGACTAATTCTCTTTTTGTCTTAGCTGTCCCACACACAGCTGCTGAACTGGCATGCAGAAGGTGTTTAATTACTGACTCACTGAATTTTCATTCAAACACAGATCTGACCCATCACCTGCCTATTAAAAAATCATCAATGTCCTTGGGAATAAAAATGGAAAGCCTCAGGAGAATGTAGATGACCCTCCCTGGGTTTCCACCTTCTTCCAGTCTTACTCCCTGTTACAATTATCTCTCTCACATTTCATCTTTCCCCATCATGGTTTCGATAATCATGGGTCAGCATAAGAAATTAGATGGGAATTTTGGGGAAATTAAGTCACAGATGACACACAAAGGCCAACAAATGACACAGAAAAAAGTTTAGAAACTCAGAAATACATAAATATATGTATATATATATATATAGTATTATATAATATCAGCTTATTTTATCTTTTAATACCATAATAATTCAGATTTCTCTTATACTATGAAGAGAAGGCCAAAAATTTTGCACAGATTTTCTAGGTCATGGGGGGCCACACCCCTAACCTCCATGATGTAGAAGCTTTCTTTGGCTCATTCTCTGTTCTAGTCAGAGTGGCCTGATACCTTCTCCACATAGATGAAAATCCATCTCCCACCGCTGTACCTTTGCCTAGGCTGGTATCCATATCTACTACAGAAAACCTCCCCAGCCATACAAAATCCCTAGTTACATTGAAAGCATGGTTTAGGTGCTACCTACAATCTGATGCTTTCTTAGGTCCAGGACATCAGTTACTTGGGTATACTCATTCATCATGGATCCTCCCAGTAAAATAGATAGTTCAGTAATTTGAGTGCTGGGTTTTGAGGCAGGAAGACCTGAATTCAAATCCAGTCTCAGAGGTTTACTGACTATGTGACTCCGACAGATCACTTAGCTTCGGTCCGCCTCAGTTTCCTGGAGAACATAAATAACACCTCTTCCCAGAATTATGAAGATCAGTTTGCAAAACTGAAATTACTATGGAAAAGTTAGCTCCAGGGTGGGAACCTGTGGCCTCCGGGCCACATGTGGCCCTCTAGGTCCTCAAGTGCAGCCCCTGGGTTAGCTGTTATTAGTACTTAAAAAAAAAGTAGTAACAATAATAGATGATAACAGATAATAAATGATAATAGAAGCTAATGTTTCCATAGCACTTTTGGATTTGCAGAGCACTTTAAGCCCCCCTTAACAACTCTACTAAGTGGGGGTTATTTTAATCCCCCCCTTTACAGATGAGTAGACTGAGGCAAGCAGAGATAAGTTACTTGCCCAGTGGTACACAGATATTAGTTCCTGAGGAAGGATTCAAGCTCAGGTTTTCCTGGTTCCAGGTCCTGGGCAGTTAGTTCATTTTTGTCTTTGTTTTGCTAACACCTACCTTGAAGCTAGTAGACAGTAAGTGTTTACTGAATTAAATTATTGAATGCAGGTCTTTGATTTGCCTCTGCTACCCTGATTTTCCTTGGGGGTTCATATGGGGGTTTGTATCACTTTGTTCCTTCTAATGGGTCACAGCACAAACTGACAAAACATAGAAGCACAACCTGATAATTATAGATAAGATCATTTAATGAAAGAGAGGAGAGAGTGCTGACAAGGAAAGGGATTGGGGAAAAGCAGCCTTGAGATCACTACCTTGGGGGATGCGAGGCAATCGGGAGTTACTGAAGACACTTTGGAAGGGGGAGGTGACATTACCTTGGCAGATGGCACAAGTAAGCTGTGGATTTTGTGTTCATGAGTTTGGAGGTATAAGTTATCATTAACTTCCTTTTACCCATCTAGTTACATAGTCATATGTTTCAAATACTTCTAGACTCATAATTAGTACTTTACACAGTACCTGGTATCTAGTAGGCACTTAATAAATGTTTATTGACTGTTGACTGACAGTCATTTTCTGGCAGTTTAGAACTTATTGTAGTCAGCAGATAAGATAGTGACTTGGAAACTACATTTTTCTGGATCATGTTTTAAAATTATTTTCTGGTATTGGGGGAAAAAAAGCTGTGTACATAATTGCAAGCCTGTGACATTTTTAGGAGGATAATCAGACCCTTGATTCCTTTGAAAAAGAAATATGTTGCTGCCAGCAGCAATTGAAAATCATATATATGGAACACTCCAAATTAGTAAAAGACAGAAGAAGGGCCAAGGAAAAGTCATTTGAAGGTAAATTTGGAGACTTGAATGTGCGTAAAGCACTCGTAGTAATTGGATGTGTTGCTTAAGCTATCTGTCATTTATAATATCCAGGAAGAAAAGAAGCAATAAATCTGATGGCCTCGGGTGTCTAAATACAAATGTCGAAAGTGTCTGTGATAAACAAGGTCAACCCGATATTGCCACGGAAGGAGGCCGTTTGACCTCAGAGAAATCCTCGTGACTTAGCAAGCTTCCATCCAAGGCCTAGATTTTAGCCATAAAAGAGTCTAACCTTCATCACTCTTGATAATAATGACAATGACATTTCAAGGTCAATTCTTTTGATCCTCAGAACAACCCTGTGAAGTGAATGCTCTTGTTAACCCTATTTTGTGGCCATTGAAGCTGAGGAAGGTTAAGTGATTTGCTAAGGTCCTATGTGGTCCTAGAGGTAGTAGGTGTCTCAGGTAGGATTTGAATTGGGTTTTCTTTGTTCCAGGTCCAACACTCTATCCCCTGAACCACCTAGCCAAGGGCAGAAGGAGATGAGAGTAGCATTGTTATATCTTTTTTTTTTCTTTTTGGAGGGGGGAAGGCAAGGCAGTTGGGGATAACTGACTTGCCCAGGGTCCCAAGGCTTGTTAGTCTTAAGTGTCTGAGGCCAAATTTGAACTCAGGTCCTCCTGACTCCAGGGCCATTGCTCTATTCACTACACCACCAAACCACCCCAACATTGTATATCTTAAAAGATATGAATAAAGGAATCTTATTTGAAGAAATCTTAAATATAGAAGAAATCCAGGAAGCAGAGAGGGGAAGGATGGTGGTAAGCATGTGGGGGATGATGAATGAAGTGATTCTGTCACGGAGCCACTTTGCAGACCTCCAAGACAGAAGGAGGATGTAGACAGGAATCTACCACAAACCGTGTTGAGAGACACCTAACAGGCATCATGATAATAAAGAGCTCCACATTTTATACATTTTCAATACTCTTTGTTACAAAAATAGAACTACTGATAAGTTCTTCACTTTCCTTAATGATAATTTAATTCTTCAAAAAGTAAAGGAAATGACAAAGTGAGTTACTTACTATTCTAGACCTGATACTCAGGCTTAGGGAGAAACTAGAAAGACACATGATTAAAAACTTGGGAATAAAGTGACTGTTTATCTTAGAATAAATGATAGAGAAGTAGGAGAAATACAGGCATTATATGACAGGCACGCTAGATTTTCTACATGCAGTCATCAGAGTACAGAGAAAGCTTAGGGAAAATCCCAGAGTCTAAAATCCCACAGAGGAATTTGGTCCAGACAGAATGAGTGGCCCTCAGAAAAGGGGTACCATGGCAACAAGATTCTGAGGATGGTGCCTGCTGGTAGAGACAGTAGGGTTCGTCCAGGATATTAGGAGAAAGCAAGCCCCATTAGATATTGAGTGCCCTGGGACAAAGTCTGGGTGCCTCTGTGCTGGTTAAAGCTTAATATGATGACTTGTCCATGATTTTGAAGAGTCGTTTTTCCTAGTTATCCTAATAATTAACCCAATTCTTTTCAGAATTTCCAAAGAGGGGAGAGAGGGAAGAAAGGAGGGAAGGAAAAAAGAAGGAAGGAAGAAAGGAAGGAAGGAAGGAAGGAAGGAAAGAAAGGAAGGAAAGAAGGAAGAAAGGAAGAATAGATAGAGAGAAGAAGGGGCTTGAGTCCTTTCCACTCATAACTGATTGTCTATAGAGAAAACTGAGGGGGGAGGGATTTAGCCTAGGAGAAAGACAAGACTCAGATGGGATAACTGTCTTCAAGTGTTTGAAAGGCTGGCTGTGGAAGAGAGATTAGACATGTCCTGTGTGGTCCCAGAGGGGCAGAAGCAGGTATAATGAGTAATTGTACTAAATTTAAAATGATAAGATACATATCTACATTCTTATCATGTGTGCCATATAACCCCTCTGACCTATCGATGTATTTGTGGTTACTTGTAGCCACATAAAAACAAAGGCAGTGCCAGGAATGTTTTCTGTAAATAGCCTTTTCATCAGACTGAATATCATGTTGGTGCTTCGAGGGCACTGATTGCAAAAAAATAGTGCTTACTATTGTAAGTCTCTTAGTACTTTTGGAGTTGCCTGAAAGCCTGAGAAATAATCAGTCTTGACTTTCCAAATGACCATATCCCCTGGCCACCTTTACAAAATGCCAAGAATGATTGACTTGAGGAAAAGAGCCCTGTTGGCCTCAATATCAATGTCACCAAATTAAAGCTAATTAACATTAGAAGAAAAGGGAGCTTTAAGGGCAATTGACATAATCAGGAAAGGAGTCTTGTCTATGCATTACAGTGTCAAAGGATAGCAAAAATTTATGATGGGTTATCTTCATTGAGTAGGAAAACTAAACAGAGCACTTGTAGAAGTTCCCAGAGATTTACTACAGCAGAGACATCAATTAAAAAAAAAAAGACAAACCAGAATAAATGCCTTCCCTGTCTATTATTTCAGTCCTTTAAAGGACCATGACTTTGTCAGTAACCTTTCTAAAACTTGGTAAATAGTTTTAGGGATTTACTTGGTTCAAAATTTATCAATTTTTGGTCGGCTTGTTAATGAGTTTCTCTGAGCTGCTCCTTGGATAACAAACTTATAGTTAACTGTGCTTAATGCCTTTCCACTTGGCTAAAGTGTGCCAGAAGTTGTGCCCCACTGTTCTAGCCTTCAAAATCTCACCTATACATAATGGGGCATCATAGAAGGGCTTCAGTGGAATCTCATTATTTTAGAAAGAGTGAGAAGGGATGCCAAGGGATGATCCAGGATTGGGGGCCATGAAGGGGGGAGACCAATAACAAAAAAACCCCCAAACATTTATTGAATATTTATTATGTGCCGAGGACTGGGATGAGGGCTGGGGATACAGAGAGAAGACTGAAAAGTCTCTGTCCTCAGAGTGTTCTCATTCTGATTGAAAGAGACATCCTACAAAGGGTGTTTTATGTTCATGTTCAGTTCATGACAGATGGAAGTGCCAGGTAGTTCTTTGGCAGGGTAGATGGCAAGGCCCCAAAGACCAGGAGGGGCAATGTAATTGCAGGCAGTCCTCTACCAAAAGGACAAAAATCCAAGATTTAGAGGGAACAGGGGCCTGAGATGCCTGCAGCTGAGGACAAGCTGTGGGATAAGGGGGGTTGGCATCCAGCTAGTATTCAGTGCTCTGTACTTGTTTGTACATACAAACACATGTATATATGTATATAATATAATTTATATTACAATATCTAATAGAGATATAGGAGAGAAATGAGAGAGATGGAGAGAGAGACAGACAGAGAGAGAGAGACAGAGAAATAATATGCTATAATGTCTCATTTCATTCATTACAGAAGTTTAGGGACTTTGGAAAGGTTTTCACTAAAGGGGCAATGCATTTCTGTCTTGGCCAGTGATGCGAGCATGAGGGTTGGTTGGCAAAGGAAAGGTACATGATTCCCCTCACTGACACAAGGTAATGCTATTTTTTCATCCAGACATCAGGTGGGCTGATGTAGGAAAGAAGAACCTGTACCCTCCATCCTTCCATCAACCCCCTATCACCCATGAGATGGTTGAAGGTTAACAATCAGCCTTCAGGGCTAAGATGACAAAATAGGAAAATGACAAGTGCTGGAGAGGGTATGAAAAAACTGGAAATCTAATGCATTGTTGGTGGAGCTGTGAACTGATACAACCATTCTGGAGGGCAATCTGGAACTATGCCCAAAGGGCTATAAATAATTGCATACCCTTTGACCCAGTAATACCACTTTTGGGGTTGTATCCCAAAG
>CM053599.1:19297466-19335305 GCA_028646575.1 Pseudocheirus occidentalis | reverse complement strand
TGTACAACGTGAAAGAGTTTGCAGATCCTATACATGATTGTATGCCACCATGGTTGGGGTGGGGGGTGGGGAGGAAGGGGAGAGAAATCTGAAACTCAAGTGATTCTGGAACTGAATCTTATAAACTAAAAGTAAACAAACAAATCAATAAAAAATATTAAAAGAAGAAAAAACAATCAGTCTTCAGGTGACCACTTATAAAACCAAAATGATGATTGGATCTCTCTTGGCCATTTTTCCTTGGATGCCTTTGGACCAAGCAACTCACCACCTTCAGGCCTCAGTTTTTATTCTCATAAGTAGATTTGGATGAGATGACCTATAAGAACTCTTTCATCCCTAAGATGGTGATAATGTGAACAGGTAATTCACCAAGACTTTTCCTAACAGATTTCCATGTCTGTGATTTTTCTGTTCTCAGCTCAGGGTTAAGAGACAAGGGCCAACAATGTCTTTGAAAAGTTCCAAAGGCAGGAAGGCCAGGAATCTTCCTCCCATAAATAACTCTTTGCCTTGGTTGGTTTCCCTAGTGACTTGCTTGAAAGCTACAGGCTGAACCTGATGCCGTCTTTCATAATCATTGAGCTCAAGGCATCTATGAACATGGAATCTAGGATTTTTATTCTTGGTCTTTTGTTTAGAATGTGAAAGGATGTTGTCCCCACGTATTTTTTTAAAGTATGCACAAATGTATACAAGCACATATGTATACATGTATATAATATATTTATATTATAATAACTAATAGAGTTATAGGAGAGAAATGAGAAAGATGGAGAGAGTGTGTATGTGTGTGTGTGTGTGAGAGAGAGAGAGAGAGAGAGAGACAGACAGACAGACAGAGACAGAGAGACAGAGAGAGAGAGAGACAGAGACAGAGAGAAAGAGAGACAGAGACAGAGAGACAGAGAGACAGAGAGATAGACAGAGACAGAGAGAGACAGAGAGAGACAGAGAGACAGACAGAGAGAGACAGAGAGACAGACAGAGAGAGAGAGAGAGAGAGAGAGAGAGAGAGAGAGAGAGAGAGACAGAAAGAGAAAGAATATTGTCTCATTTTGTCCATTACAGAGATTTAGGGACTTTGGGAAGGTTTTCACTAAAGGGGCAATGCGTTTCTGTCTTGGCCAGTGAGGCTTAAAGCGATAGACTTTTATCATCACACATTTGGAGTCTGCCTAGAAGAGGAAGGTTAGGGTATGAAGTAAGATAGCCATGATGAGGGGAAATTGAGGACCCAACCTACCCAGAGTTCTGGATGCAATTTCCACAGCAGCTGAAAGAAGAGGAGTCAAGATGGACTGGAGGCTTCAGTGTTCTTGGTCCTTTAAGTAACTTGTTGAACCAACAAAGCTGCGTCTCTTCTCCCTTACCACTGTGGGGCAAATGTCCTTTTCTTTTCTATTAGTCAGAGCCTTTAGGATCTCTTTCGATTAACCATCGCCGTTAAAAGGGTTTCAAGAAAGTGTTAGCTCTTCATGTGAAAAGCAGTTCTCTTAACCTGGAGAACTGCAAAGCTCAGGCCACCGCGCCAAGCTGAGATGGCCCACGAGGGCAGTGGCCCCTGGATGGTCCTGAGAGCTCTTGGCCAATGAAGTCGGTCCTTTCTCTTGCTGATCAATAATAGCTCAATGGGAGTCTTCTCTCAGCTGACTGCTTCTGATTGCAACAACTGGGAAGGAGAAGCTGTTCAGGATCCTGGCTGTGTCTTCAGTTCTCTCCTTGCTGTTTCCTCCCCTGTGGCTGTTACCGCTGTGGTGATGCCTCTGCCACGCTGCTCAGTGCCTTCGGTGAGAGCATCCTGACTCCCAGGGACTCATCTCCTATTTCAGAAGTCACCACCGCCCATCCTGGGCAGCATTTTGTCCATTTTCTGGAGGCCTGCCCAACATACTGATGGAATTCTGACTTACAAAGTCCCAGGAAATCACAGATCTTTATGTATTTAGTGCTATCAAAATTCCCCATAGAGTAGTAATGAAGACCTCAATGCCATCTTTGAATATTGAAGCTTTCTCAAGGAGAAATCTGGACTGTATAAGTTAGTCACAAATATAAAGCAGCTCAGACTATTTGGGCAGGTCTTTCTCATTTTCGTCATTCTGTGATTTTTTTTTCCCTGTTTTTCTTTTCTTTTTCTTTAAAGTCTGGAATTGTGATTGTATGGTCATGTGGGGACTCCCTGCTGTAAATACTCCCTCCACCTCTACAAATGCTCACCTCATCTGCTATTCATAAGCCAGTTGCTAGGGATGCTAGAATATTAATTGACCCATCGGTGATAGGTTTCTGAGAAAGGATTTGAACCCAGATCTTCCTAACACTGAGGTTGGACCTGTGACACTCTTCCTCTCTAGGAATCTTTTAGCTTGGGAAGCACCTTGTGTTTGCCTGTTTGGGTTTGTTTTGTTTTTGGTTTGTTTGTTTTTTGTATTTTCTTGTGCAGATGCATGTTGTTTACCCTGAAAGACTCCAAGCTCTCTGAGGGCAGAGACGGTTTTATTTTTGTCTCTGTGTCTCCAGTGTCCAGCTTTTAGTGGGCATTTAAAATGCTTATTGAGTGACTGATTTTAACCAAGGTAAAACTTCACAACATAATAATAGCCAGATATTAAATTTGATATTTGTAAAGATGCCTTGCGTAGCCCTTGTGTGGGATGGTTTTATTGGCGAGAATAATTCAGGAATATAATAGCACTTAACTATTTAATGAATCTAGGCCTCACACATTAGAATACAAATATTTGACCTTCCTGACAGAGATGGATGGACTGAGGCTGTCTTGCATGATATCATTAGATTGTCAAATAACATCATTATTCATGATTACCAAGAATTATTCAGGTGAAATGGCAAACCTAATGGAAAGCTGCTATTTGTGGGGGCCGCAGTCTGACTGTCCTTGTCGATCCAGCCCCTAGAAAGGAGTAAATGTAACATCCATGTACTCGTTTCATTTTGCAGGGAGTAATTAATAGCATAATTTAAACAAATGGACCAATTAAAATAAGTATTTCATTAGGCCAGGTCCTAGAACATTCTTTTGGAAAGTTTGCCTGAATCCCAATTCTATTTCCCATATTTACTGATCTGTTAATGCTGATGTTTCAAGTTGTAGCAAAGCTTCAGAAGCGATTTTGTTGACTTAGGGATTTGTCCAGGGAAATATTTGCTAAGTCTTAACATTGTTGAGATAGATTACTCTTGAAGTCTGAAAATGAGAATATTATGGACTAGATCAGGGAAAAACTTGTGTAACTTGTGTAGCAGAATTGTACTCAGAGGATCTGGGTTCAAATCCTCATTATCATTTACTGGGCCTGTTTCCTAATCTGTACAATTAAAGAGTGGGGCAGGGGTGTAAGTGGTACCACATGATCTCTAAGGCCCTCCCAGCTCTGAATTCCTGATTAATTCCATTCGATTCAATTCATGGAACATTAATTTGGCTCCTACTGTGTGCCAAACAACAGAGGTGTTCAGATACTCCATGGCACTGTGATCTCATTGATTTGGAAGTTCTTTCTGTTGTGCAGAGAATAAGAGCGAGCCCAGACCTGGGTTCAAGATAAATTTGGGTGTGGATTTATTGATCAAGCATGCTACGACCTGGAGTGTGAACTCAAATCAGGCAATGATCTTTGGGCTTTACAGACTTGATTTTAAAGGCCAAACCCACAAAAGCAGAAGCATGACAACAGACGCAAAAAGAACAACCGTTGGTTAGATCCATAGTCCAGGGCTAATTTTGGAATATGGTGTGAGGGTACAGGGGTGGAATCTTCCTGTGACTCAGGTGTCCCTCGGAAGAACAGGGGCAGTCAGCTCTTTCCAGAACGGGGTAGCATAAACAGGTCATGGGGTATGAGGGAACTGGAAAGTCCCAGGACAAGCTAAGGTCATGTTCCGGGCAGAGGGTGGGGGGACCCTTTTTGGTTAATGGAAAAGGACAGAGTTTCTATGTTGCGCCCTAACCCTGAGTTGCACTTTGTATACTCATAATAATTCAAGGAAAGAAATATATATATATATAAAATAGTGAACTTTGCCCTGCGCAATGCCCAATCATGCCTTACAGCTGTTCCGAGCTATACTATGATATAGGATAGGGACAAAAGCAGAAATAAAAAGCGGCTTCATGGTGGGGCATGGGTGGGTCACGAATCAGGTGGTGGGCGGTTGACCTGGGATTTGGGTTTAGGCACAACATTTCCAATGACCCGATTGGAACCTTTTTATGACTGCTCTCCAGAGTGACTCTTGCCACACATTCTTTCCTTTCTGCTGACATCAAAAGAGTAGCCGTAGGACAGTCTTGGTGTCTCACCCATCATCCCTCACTTTTGTTCACCATCATCCCAGTCTCTTCCTACCATACCATCCCTAGACGCTAATAGCCTTTCCTTCTTCCGTCTTTGAATTCCCTGCTCATTTCTTCTGTGTAATATGCATTTTTAATTAGATATTCTTGTGGTCCCAGTCTTGATGCATAAAGACCCTGGAAACATAAAGACAAAAATAAACATCTTCTGCCCTCAGGGAACTTGCATTCTACTCAAGCTGAGTTTGAGTTGTTCAAACTCCCTGTCCCTCCCTCAAAAAGGGACAAAAAAAAAAACCCAACAGTGTGGGAGTGAGGAGGGCTCAAACCTCTCCCCCTTTAGACATCACCCTGGTAACCTGAATTTTGGCCTATATTCAGAGAAAAATGGAAAAACCACCATTATCTACTGGAAGGGTGGCTAGGCTTAGGGTCAGAGGATTTGAGTTTAAAGCACAATTCTACTTTGCTCCCCTTGCTAACTGTGGAACCTTGTTTAAGTTACTTCTTTTCTTTGTGATTCTTCTAAAAACAGAGGAATTGGACCAAGAGGACTTTTCACTTCCAAATCTTCAACCCTCTAACCAGGCAATTCTCAAAATTTGTGGTCTCAGGGTCTCTTTAAATTATTAAATTTAAATTTAATTAAATTACAATTTTAATTTAAAAATTAAATTATTAAGTAATTTAAAATTATTAATGGATTCCGTCTCCCAAAGAGCTTTTGTTCATGTAGCATATGTCTATTGATATTTCCTGTATTATGAATTAAATTTTCATAGTATTATGATGAAAATATTTTTGACTCCATAGAACTCCCAAAAGGGTTTTGGGGTCCCCGTAAGGATCTCCAGACTCCAGCTGGAGAACAATTGCTATAACCATTTCACCTTCTGAATAATGAGAATACTAACTCATCAGATTTTATTTTGGCCTAGTTTATTCCAGTTCAGTTTCATCTTATCTGACAAACCAGTTTATACACAGACACATACATATGTGTGTATAGGTATATATAAACTTATATATGTGTGTATATGAATGCACACACATATATTTTCACACACGCACACACACACACACACACACACACACACACATATATATATAGATACTTGTCATATGATTTTGGGTTAAGAAGTGAGCTTATGAATGGTGAGATCACTGTCAGCATTTGAATTAATAGCAAAGAGGGTCTAGGAGGCCGTGTTTCTTTTTGAGAAATCTGCTCATCTAATATATAAACCTCTGTTTTAAGAAGGTCATACTTTGGACTTTATGATATTAATTTTAGGTTAATTATTTTATAGCCAATTCCTAAATGACTTTTAAATATACATGGAGGGGGAGACATCTGTTTAAATAATACAGAGGAATGTTAAGATTATGAAATGTAAGAAAAAGGACATAACCTTATTATAGAAATATATATGTACACATATTTGTATCTATATAGATATATCCGTATATAATGTATATGTATATGCACATGTATTCCTGTTATCGTTTGCCACCTTTGATATTCAATGGCTGCATGTAGGAATAGTCCTTTGCCCAGAGGGCGCTGAAGAAAGCACATCACTGAAGTGATATTTGGCTTCCTGGTAGTCACTGAAAGGGGCCATGGATTAATAGTTCTTCCAAGAAAAGTAGAACAAAATCTGTTATTCCAGTTAGCACTTTCTTTTAAAATGAGATGTTTTATATCATTCTGGAGAAAGACAGGAAATACATGGTAGTGGTTGTTGGTATAAAAGATCATAGATTTAAAAATCATCTGGTCCAAGATTTTTATTTTACAGGTGAGGAAACAGACCCAGAGAAGTTCTGTAAGTCCCCTGGAGTGACACAGCCGTAAAGTAGAATTGGGATTTATACCCAAGTCTCTAAACCTCATTGTCCTTCCATTACAGAATGCTCTTCCTACATTTTTCTTTGACCGCTAGAGCATAATATGAAATTTAAACCTAATTCCTCTGACTTCATCCAGAGTTCTTTGTGTTTTATTGCACTGAGTCTGAAAATCCTCCTAGTTATGAGAAAAGCAATGATAATTCTTGACATGGACAAATGCCTGCTTTATTTGAATTCTCTGGTAAGACCCAAATAACTTACTTTACTCAGACACTGATCTCATTTGACCTCCATGAGGTGTCTTAATTCTCTTCATTGACAAGTCCTCAGGATTTCTTGTCTTCAGATGTTTCCTGGTAGTTGTCCAGCGAGGCTATGGATTGGCCATGTAAAATGGAAGTTTCACATCCTGTCTTCTCTCCATACTATGGAGTTGTAGCTTAATCTCGCCAAAATTTAAAAAAAAAATCCCAGCTCTTTTGACTTAAAACCAACTGATGATTTGAATTTCCTCTCCTTCTCTACTCTCTAGCAAGGCTACTACCAGAGTATTATATTTAGCTGTGGACACCACAGCTTTGGAAGAACATCACTCTACTGGAGAGGTATACTGGAAACTGAATGGCCTTGAGTTCACAGTAGATGAGGAGATGTGTAACCTGGAGATGAGAAGATCCAGGCGACATGATAGGCACGTCCAAGTATTTGAAGGAACATCATGTGGAAAATGGAATTGTTCTTAAAGGACCTCTCTGGCTTCAAGTCTCATCTAAAATCTTACCTTCTACAGGAAGGTTTTCCCAACCCATCTTAATTCTAGTACATTCCCTTTTGAAATTAATTTCTAATTATCTTGCACGTAGCCTGTTTGTACATATTTAATTGCTTTCTCCCCCATTAGATTGTGAGCTCCCTGAGGGCAGGGGCTGAGTTTGCCCCCCTCCCCCCTTTGATATCTCTAGTACTTAGCACAATGCCTTGAACATCTTAGGGTTTGTTACCTGACTGATAGAGGAAAGGTTGGGAGCAATGTAGGGGAGCTTCAAGAAAGATAAATTCATGTCAGGGGAATTTTTTTTCCTTACAAGTAACTTACCAAACATGGAATGAATTATCCTGGCAATTTACCCCCCTCACTAGAGACATCCAAGAGATGCCTGGGTCACCCCTTGGTAGCTATATTGCTTTAACAGCGATTCCTTGGGGAGCCTGGGTTGGATTAGATGGCAACTGAGGCCTTTTCCAACCCTTAAATTTTATCATTCTGAGATTACATAGGGAAATGAAAATTAAGAAAACCTTCATTGAGAAAAGAGGCTTTGAAACACCAGAGGATCACAAGACAAAGAGCCAGAAAGGAAGTCCAAGACCATTTTGCTGATGGACAAACCAAGACCCAAAGAGGTAGCACAAATTGCAGAAAATCACATAGGAATATGTACCAGAGTCAGAAACCAGAGCTGGCCCATTCATTCAGATATAATAAATGTCCAAGGATAGTTGGTTCTCTGTATGGGGGTGTGGGGGTGTCTACAGTAATTGGGTGACACCGATTTATCAAACCATAAAGCATCTTTTTTTTTCAGAGCATATAACTCTAGCTGCTTTTCTGTATTTGAAAATATTTTACATTTCTTCCATGTTTTCCTCTTAAAGTTGTATGCAGTATGTGATTAAATTTAATTTCAGCAAAAAGTCAGTATGAAAAACCCAAGGCTTTAATAAAAGACATTTCCCTTAAAATATGTCAACCGGCAGACTTGAAATGATTAGAAAGCAACACCTTATCACTTGGGACACTTTGTTTCCTTAGTGTCAGCATTACAGAAAAATGTTCTCAGAAGGGCAATAGATCTGGAAGGAGAGGGTAGGTCGTGGGTATTGTATGTGGCTTAATGGTGGAAAGTTCTTTATTGGAAAGGTAATCACAGAGAACCATCCACATGCCTGTACTTGTGCTCCAACTCCAAAAACCCTTTTTATATTCTAACACAGGCACTAAAACAAATACTATTAAAATGGAACATGCCATTCTATTTCTCCAGTTGTAAATTTCAAGCAAATCAATAACAGCATAACAGAAAAAATTGGTTGCTACCTCCGGTGTCTCAGCATTAATGGAGAAAAGGCTTTCTTATCTCAAAGGAGCTGATGGTTATAAAATGAAATGTGTCTAAATACATGGCAAAAGATGATTAAAATATCATGGAGAACCAAAGCACTCCAGCTGTGGATATTCATTAAGCTGACCATTAATAACCTGTGATAAAAAAGTAATATTACAGCATTCATAAATTCTGTATGCAGATTTTTATTAAGCTGGCGTGTTATAAGAATTGATTCTCTGACATCTCCTGGCTGTGACTATAGATAATTGTGTTTCATTCACATTTTTTTTCTATAATCCAAGAATTCTGAAGGACTGTTTCTAGCTACTTATTATGTTTTTGTTTTAGATAGCAATTCTTTAACCACTGTGCAATCAGAAAATATAATTATAGTGTTCGGTGTGAAATGCTCTAATGTTATGTCAGCATTTCCATTAGAACCCCTCTTTTTTCTAGGACTTATAACTTTGGACAGAAAATTTTGCTCAGGTTTCTATGTACACTCTGTTTTTGTCCTTCAGGTATTTTCCCCCCTTGTTTAAGAATATTAAGAGAATCTGACTTGCCTTTTTTTTTAAGACTGGAAATTTTCAATCCATTATTTTTACTTATTTGGGGGGCCTTAAATTTCCTAGGTGAATCAACGTCGTAACCAAAGGAAGCATTTATTAAGGGCCAAATGTCTAAATGCTAAACACTGAGGTAGATCCTGGGGATGCAGAAATGAAATTGAAACATTCCCTTGTCCTCATGGAGATGATAGTCAACCTGAGAAAACAGCATCTATATGGATAAGTTACATATAAATGTAGGTGGGTGTGGTCACTAGCAATTTGGGACATCAGGATTCCTGTAGAAGATGGTGCCTGAGTTGAGATTGGAAGAAAGTTGATATAACGATAAGAAACTAAGGACAAAACATTTCTTAAACCATTTTCATTGATCAGTTCTGAGGTTGCAGACCCGTAGATTTCCAACTGGAAGGGACCTGAGGGGTCAGTGAATACAGCTCTTTCATTTTAGAGCTGGGAAACTGAGGCCCAGGGCTGTAAATTGACTTGCCCGGGGTCACACAATTAATGAACATCTTTCTTATTCCCAGTGCAGCGATGCTTGACAAAGGATCCTGCTGTAGGTTCCCTGGACCTCATCAGTTTGCCAGGTTCTAGTCCCTTCTTGTAGAACCTCTTCAGAAGACCTTTATCTTTGGCCCCATGGCTATCATCAGAACAGCTGTTTCCATGACTATATTGAACCAGCACATACTTGCGCATAGTTGACATTTAGTAAATATTGGTAAATTGAATGCAGGAATGTGCCGGAGTCTGCTCATATGGCTCGTGGAAGTACATTGTTCCATTTTCAGTGTAAGATTTAGTACCTCAGAAGTAGACAAACTAACAAATCAAGCCGTGAGTTATTGTTTTGTTGATTGATTAGGCTTAAGAAAGTGATGGATAAAATATTAATAATGCAGATTAAATTTACAAATGTCATGCGTAATTCAACCCTCCCCCCCAATTTTGTTGAGTTGTTTTCAGTTAAATCTGGCTCTTCATGACCCCATTTGGGGTTTTTTTGGCAGAGATACTAGAGTGGTTTACCATTTCCTTCTCCAGTTCATTTTACAGATGAGGAAACTGAGGCAAGCAGGGTGAAGTGACTTGCCCAAGGTCACACAGCTAGTACGTGTCTGAAGAAAGGGGATGCCAGGCCCAAAGCACCATGTACTATGTACTATTACCACCTTGCTGCCAATCCCAAGGCAGTTGTTAAATATTTACCAGCAAACCTCTGCATGTCCTTGGCAATCCAGAGAACATAATGGATCCCTTCTTAAAATAATGTTTTCAGTTTTTAAAATAAAATACACAGGATTACAAAGGAGGTCAATTATTTTAAAATAAAAATCTAGGGCTCTTCCCCATCTAAATTCATGGACTCCCCGAGTCTATCCATGGAAACTTTAGGAATGGTGGACCTCGAGTTAAGACCTCTATATTAATCAAATGTATACCACATTGTACGTTTCTTGGAAGTAGAGTTCATTTCATTTATGGCATTTGCATCCCTAGCACTCAGGACAATGCCTGACACATAGTAGGTGTTTCCTAAAGGCTTGTCTATTCGTTCACTCTATCCAATAAGTCAACCCATCAACAAAAATGTACAAAATGCCCATTCCCTGCCAGAAATTGCAAAGACAAGGGTGAAAGATGCCCTGTAATCAAGGGCACATAAACATAGGTATGTATGTGGAAAACACATCTAAGTACATGTTGTGTGTCACAAGGATTTGCTAAATATGTATTGTGAACAAAATCCTATGCCAGAATGCAGACAGAAAGGGAAGACAATCTCTGCCCTTGGTAGACTTATTTTCATCGTATTATTTAAAATTTTCTCAGAAAGAATTGTTCTAAAACTCATTGTATTTTTACAGAGGGGGGAAAATGTATAGGCTGTGCTAGTTACCTTACCATATGGATTCCAAAAATACATGGGAAAAAATAAAGTATTTTAAAATGTTGCCCAGAAGTTTTCTCAGCTATAAAATTAAAACTAAATGACAAGCCAAACAGAAAATACCCAAAATAATTCCTCAGTCAGCTCAATTATGGTTTCCAACTGCTTATTCAGCGAGACTGAGCCTCCCTCCTGTTATTTTGATGTTCATTTTTACAAAGGTCCACATTTAAGTCAAAGAAGTGTTATTGCCTTCACCCTCTCACTGGCTCCGAGGGTCTTCTCAGGGTTTGTTTTTCAGCATGTCTTTATGGAATTCTTGCTCACGGATCCCAAACCTTATTGATTCAGAGCTAGCCTTGTAAAGATGCTTGTAAAGAATGCCAAATTCATCAGCCTTTTTAATAGGAGCTACGAAGGACTGTCCCAATTTTAATGGCTTTGACTGGAGCAATACTCCTGGTAATGGGTTTGAGTTGTTGCACCTGGATGGGGCTTTGAGATCCCATGCCCGTGAAAGGCAGGCAGAGAAATGATAGGTGAATAAAAAAGACTTGGCATCAAAAATTCAGTTATTATCTTTTTCTTCACTATCTGTTGCCTACAAGGGAGCGTGTTAAACTTTAGACTTTCCATTATGTATTATAAAATCTGATGATAAAGTGTTTGGAATTTACGATAGACTTGTTTCTTTACGTTAGCAAGTTTGAAATAGCGGGGAGCCCCAAGAGCCCCAAGCACAATGTAATAGAGAGGCAAGCTCAAGAAAAATTGCTCTCAGACCATAGAACTGTATATAACTATACCCATTAAATCCGAGCTCTGATGTTCGTATTGCCCCAAACCATGCAGCGTAATGGCGACTGTAGCTTCCAACTGAGAAAGGCGAGAACCTCCCTTGGACTCTATCTCATTACCATTTTCATCTGTGAATCTGAGGCTTTATTTTTTTTTTCTTTTCTGGAATAATTTTTTTTCACATTTGGGAACACTCATTTTTCTGACCTTGAACAAGAACTTGTAAGTCATGGGGTCTTAGATTTAGGACTGGAAGAGACCCTGAAAACCATCTAGTTCAACTCTTTCATGTTACAGAGGAGGAAACTGAGGGTCAGGAAGATTCAAATGTCTGGCACAAGTTCTTCTGCAGGTCCAGAGATTTAGAGATGGAAGGGGCCATAGAAGCAGTCCAGTCCGACCCTCTGATGTTCTGATAAGAAATGTGCTGAGTGCAGAGAGGTTCAGTCACTTGCCTAAGACTTCCTGTTTCATGTATACAGCTAAGTCCCAACAATGAATCCTCATGTGTTGGAATCATGCTATTTGGGGTTATAATTAAGTAAAATATTATAATTGATTTTAGCCCAGTAGAAACATATAGAACAAATTCAACCATGCTGCAACTTCAGGGGATTATATATAATATTATGTTGTTATTAATTATTAATATATTATATATAAACTAATAATATTAATATAGTTCCATTAATAATTAATGTTATCAAATAATTACCTGATAGCAATGTTAATGATTAACAGTAGATTCATTATTAATAATCCTGTTGATATTTAATGTAAATACACACATTTGTGTTATGTTTATATAATGTACATGTATGTATATAGGCATTGTGTATCTGTATCCCCATATTCATTTAGGGCATGTTGTATATGAGTAATTATTTAAGTGGCATACTATTTAATTTTTGAAACCAAGAGTATAGACAAGATCCATGCATTTGGATATGTGTATATGCGTGCATATGTATGTATCCCAATTTGCATTAATGTGATATATACATACTTATGCAAATTGTAATATCTGTAGACTATACATTCTGTTTATGTTGTTTAGTTGTTTTCAAATATATCCAGCTCTTCATGACCCCTTTTGGAGTTTTCTTGGCAAAGATATTAGAGTGGCTTGCCATTTCCTTCTTCGGCTCATTTTACAGATGAGGAAACTGAGGCAAACAGGGTTAAGTGACTTGCCCAGAATCACATAACTTAGTAACTGTTTCAGGTTGGATTTGAACTCAGCTCTTCCTGACTTCAGGCCTGGTACCCTAGTCACTGCACCCCCTAGCTGCCCCTATATTCTACTGATATATAATATGTAATAAAATATATTCTACGGACATAGAAAATTGTATCAGTATATATCATCGTACATTTCTGTGTGTATATGTACATACACACATATATTCCCCTAGTTTCAATTGTTAACTAGCTCAACAACTTGTGATCTTACAGATCCCCTTGGGCACTGAAAGTTTAAATGATTTGCTGGAGGTCACGTGACCCTATGTGTCCAAGTTAGGGCTTGAACCATTCTCTTTATGACCCTGAAGCCAGCTCTCTACCCAGGACCCCACACCGGTAAGGATGATCAAAATCAGAGCAATGGAGAATTTTTTTTTTTAGTACTTTTCATACACTTCTGCTTTTGTGCCTCAAAACAATACTGAGAGAGGGATGGTAGTTATCATTATCCCCTTTTCACAACTAAGGAAACTGAAGTTGAAATTGGTAACTTTAATCCATCTTGCTCATTCTATACTGGTGACCTCCAGACCTAGATAGTTTTGTCTTGCGCTCCAGTCACGTGTGATCACCTACCTGCTCGGAATATCACCTTAAAGGCTCAAACCCAGGTAAGGAATGGAGCTCGTGATCTTAGCTACCAGTCTTCCCCTCCTCCAGCTTGCTTATTTCTGTTGGGGAACTTGCTCCTGGGAACCAAAGCTGACAACTTCAGTGTCCGCCATGATTCTTCCCTCTCCTTCAGCCCCCACGTTCAATCTTGGTGCTGCTGTCTTGGCACTACTTCTCCTATCCATCCTTTACTCTTGTTAAGATTATTATTGTTGTTCATTCTTTATTCTCAGCAAGGACCAACGCCTTCTGCCACCACTACGGGTGATGTCTTGACTTGAGCATGAATTAGATCTTAGCAAGGCAGAGGTGAGCAGAGTAACCAGCCTCACTTCCTCCTCCAGATTCATCGTAGTCCAGCGGCAAGACAAAGATCTAGACGACCCAGGATTCAGTCCTTGGATTATTTTAAATCATCCATTCTCTGTCCCCTCATGTCTGGTCCTACTCGGGAACCTTCAGGGCAACCTGTAAAGCCTAGGCTAGCATTTTAAATCCATCTACCATCTATGGGAGTGGGTGAGATTGCCAGGGTTGAGAGTGGAGTAGACTTTGAGACTGAGTGTTGAAGCGTCTCTCAAGGAGCCTGGAAAAGTTCATGTATGAGGAAAACTTGAGATTTCAAAGTCACAGAGACTAAGGGAAGAGAGAGAATTCTGGGAGGCATATACAAGCTCCTTGGCAGAAATTATTCCTTTTTTCACCTCTCTGTATCCATTACCTCCCAGAGTGCCTTGCACATAGTAGGCTAGTGGGATCAAAATCCAGATAGGTAAACAGGTCCCTAAACTGTACATAAGGATCTGTGCAAGGTGCATATAGACTGGAAACACACACACACATTATATTTTATTGTATTTTATTTATTTTGTTAAGCATTTCCCAGTTATATTTTCATTTGGTTCAAACTTTGGACTGTTGGAGGCAATGTTTGACATTTCTGTCTATAGAGTGGATTAAAACTGGCTGAGATGTTTTATCCTCCTGTTAATAATAAACTCCTTTAAGGCAGGAACTCTCTCCTATCTATCTATGTATCCCAGTACCCAGGGTATATATGCTAGGTGTTTAATAAAGGTTGAATTAGAATATTGCAATAAATCTTGACATAACTGTAAATACTTCCTGATATCGGGAAGTCAATCACTGGGTCAAAGCATGGATACAAATTCTATGGTGCTAGAAGGTTTGCAAAGCACTGTGCTCACAGCAAATCGGTAAAGGTTCTAACAAAAGGTCTATCATCTCATGTTTTAATTAAGAAACTTGAGGATGAGTGGTTATGAGTCCAAGGGCACCCTGGTAAATGCCAGACCAGGGACTTGAACCTAGGTCTAATGGGTCCATGACCATTGATAGCATACTGATTGATACCATCCATTTAGACCTCTGCTTTCTCTGGGATAATGAAGGACACATCAGTGATGGAATTTCCCAAAAAAGAAAGAACCTGAAGTTACCTTGGGTGTAGTAGTCAAGTAATATCCTTAAGATCCTTTGTTTAGAAAACACATTTCCATTGTTCATTCCATTTGTGGGCCAATACGTGGATTCTATGAACTCAGTGGCCTTGACTGGCTGGTGAAGAAGAGAAGAGAAAGGCATGACCTGTCACCTTTTAGCTCTGGTTGACAATATTCAGGTGACATTTTAGGAGAAAGGAAGCAAAATTGAAGACCTCATTGACTGTGTTCTTTTTTCTCTCAAAGATCTGCATTGTTTGTTGAAACAGTTTCTCGGGCATCCATCCTGAGTTTGAGTGATTTGCTTGCTTCTTGAATATTATTATTAATATTTAATGAACTAGACATCAGAGCCTGCCCTTTGCTGACCTCAAGATCTTTAATCACTGTTGGCTAGTTCTGATGGAGGAGAAAACTTGTTTAAGGTTTAGTTTTATTGCTTCTCTACCCTATACGTATCCTCTATGGAGACAATCCTAAAATTTTTTGGTAGAATTTGGATATTAAACCACTTTGGGGTATTGTTGAAAAGGTACGGGTAGTGTGTAGTATTGTAAATTTACTATAAGGACTAGAGCTAGCTGACCTCAGGGCATGTTTTCCATTCATTCACACTGGACATCTTGGGATATCTTGCTTCCTTCTTCCCATTCTACCTCGTGCCCTGAGAATAATCAAATCCACACGATTCTTGTTTCTAGGAAGGGCGTGAGAATGGGATGTGCTATGTCTCCCCCACATCTTTCCTATGACTTTTGGAACCAAAGCTCCCCTCTCTGGCCACCATTCCCCTACAGGCTTAAGGTCTTGGAGGGCAGGGGTTATCTAGATCCCAGAGGGGGTGAGGCCTAAGAGGACTGAAAAGGTAGGAAGGGAATGAGGACCTTGGAAGCCAAACAAAGGGTTTTATATTTGATCCTAGAAACGATAGAGAACCCCTGGGATTTATTGGATGGAGGAGTGGGTGATACGGTCAGAGCTGTGAATTAGGAAGAGCCGTTTGACAGCCAAGAGGAGAATGGATGGGAGCAGGGAGAGATCAGTCAGCGTTGGTCTGGGTGTGAGGGTATGAGGGCCTGTACCAGGCTGGCGGCTCTCTGAGATGCGATGTTATGAAGGCAGAACGGACAGGATTTGGCAGCAGATTAGACGTGCGGCCGAGAGAGTGAAGAGTAGAGCGTGTGAACCTGAGTGACTGGCAGGATGGTGGACGATAGTAATGGAGCGGTCTGGACGTGGAGAGAGTTTTGAGGGGAAAGATAAGGAGTTCAGTTTCAAACAAAATGAGTTTAAGATATCTGTGGGACATTCAATTTGAGACGTCCAATAGGCAGCCGGAGTCCCCCAGTCTGGAGGTTAGGAGAGAGATTAGGGCTGGATAAGTAGATCTGAGAATCATCTACATAGATAGAGGTGGTAATGGAATCTCTGGGAGCTGATGAGATAAGTGAGCAGAGTGGTAGAGAGAGGGAAGAGGAGAGGGGATGGCCCACAATAGAGTCCTGCTCTGCTGCCTTCACAGCCAAGTTCTTTCTGCTGTACAAGGCCTTGAAAAGAATCTCATAGGTGACTTTCTCTTTCTATTTTTTAAAATTTATTTTTCTTTTCATTTTCTCTTTTATTACTTGCATTTTTCCTGGTCATTGTGTTTACCTGCCTTTTTCTTATTTCTGTTGTTTCTGGCATTGGAGTCAGGAAGTCTGGAAGTCTGGAGTCAGGAAGACTTATCTTCATGTGTTCAAATACAGCCTTAGACACTTATCAGCTGTGTGACCCTGGGCTAGTCACTTAACTCTGCTTGCCTCAGTTTCCTCATCTGTAAAATGAGCTGGAGAAGGAAACAGCAAACACTCCAGTATCTCTGCCAAGAAAACCCTAAATGGGGTCATGAGATTCGTATACAACAGAACAACAAACTCTGGTAAACAGTTGTCAGATATGGTTTTCACACCCAATCCTTCTGATTTTTGCCTTTCTTTATGTCTGTCTGTGCTGACTCTACACATTTTAGTCCAATCAGTCGTCTTTACCCGGCATAATCTTTGATTTGTTTGCCAAAGTATCAGAAGCATCTCCTGTATTTTTGAAGCCAAAGGGAATGTATTTATGAAGAGAGGATTTTTTAAAGTTTATTTGTTTTATTCTGAACTTAAAAAAAAAAGCAAGCATTTCTATGACATAGGAGAATAGGAAAAAAAGATGATTGTACATGAAACTGCAAATCTGTTGTGTTCAACTTGCTATTCCTTTTAATTATATAATAAAGTTATGGTACAACTTTCTTCTGTTCTTCCCTTTCCCTCACCACACCATAGAGATGGCTGCCATTAGACACAGATGTGTATTATATATGTGTGTGTGTATGTATGGATATATATATATATATATATATATCCATACATATATATCCATATATATATACACACACATATATAAGCCATATATATGTATATATGCACCATAAACCATATACATATAAACCTATATATCATATATCTCTATCTATCTATCTAACTATCTATAAACCATTTTATATACAAAGGTGTGATTGTTGAAAAATCCTTGTCATTAATTTCTGAGTGAATTTAAAGTTCTTTGACCCTGTTCATCTGGCCCAGATGTTGGCCAAACACCAAATGTTCCTGGTGACTTTATGGCAGCATTTGGGAAAATGTCTGTCCCTTACCGTTCCCACCTCACCCCAAAATCAAAACCTGGTAGAGAGGCATGAGTAATAATACTGAGGGAAGAGCCTTGAATTTGGAGGCAACAGAGAATATTGGGTGTGAAAAGTGTATCTGACAACTGTTTATCATAGTTTGTTGTTCTGTTGTATATGAGTCTCATAACCCCATTTGGAGTATTCTTGGCAGAGATACAGGAGTGTTTGCTGTTTCCTTCTCCAGCTCATTTTACAGATGAGGAAAGTGAGGCAAACATGGTTAAGTGACTTGCCCAAGGTCACACAGCTGATGAGTGTCTGAGGCTGTATTTGAGCTCATGAAGATGAGTCTTCCTAATTCCAGACCCAGCGCTCTGTCTATTGACTCACCTAGCAACTGGATTTGCCATAATACTTTGGGCAAATGACCACCTCAATGATCCTTAGTTTCCTCATCTGTAAAATGGGGAGAAAAACAGGCCCCCTCCCACACAGGCTTGTTGCGGGAGATGTATGAAGTAAAACTTAAGATACTCGTAAGTGCTAACGATCATTACTGTCTTTCCCTATAATGAGGCCACTTGTTTCTGGTTAAAAAGATCCTCCAATCTTCTGGGGACAGCATTGCCGAACATTGCAGCTCAGAAATCAGTTAGGGAACAAAGACATGTTTACTTTCTCCCTCTGAGAATGAGTAATGTGGCCATACTTGCAGAGACAGACAAGTCCGAACCATGGGCAGTACATTATTTTCAAATCTCTGCCTCTCCCAAAGGTCCCTCCAAGTCAAGTTTTTCTTGACAGCTTATTTAAGTCTGAGTGTTTCAGATTCTTGCTGTCTTGGCGGAATAAGAAAAGTTTCATGGAAAAGAACATAATTAATAATGAGATTAGAAGTGATGAGCTGCACTTTGTACCTTGGAAACGAGGGTCCACGTGGATGTGATCACAGTCCTGTTGAAGTAATTTCAACTTAATTTTCTAAGCTAAATTAAGGTAGTTTCACAGTTTCCTATTCAAATTTAATACGTATTTGATACAGCAGAGTCAGGTCTCTTCATTTGCTGGAGGATGCTCTGATGTGCTCTCCTTTAAGAGGCCATAAAAACAGGGTGATGAGGCTCAGCCTTGGATAAACCTTTTCATTTGCCCCTTCTTGAAGGACCTTTCCAGACCCAATATCCCATCCAAACATGATATTTTATGTTCTTACAAGACAGGTTGTTTTGACTAGAAAAAGCAAGCATGGCATTTAATGGGATTATGTACCAGCTGGAGTCATTGACCAAACCTTAGCCATGACTCACGTGCTATCTCCTCCACGAGATGTTCTCTGAAATCACCCCATGCCCACAACCTGAAGGAATCTTGTGCTTCTCTTAGACCCCATAACAGACCTTCCATACCTCCTCTGGGGACTTCTCATATTTTACATTGCTATAGTTATTTACACCTTCATCTTTCCAATTCCCAGTAGACTTTGCAATCCTTAATGGCACAGACTTCCCTTTCATTCTTCTGTCACTCACAAGACCTGGAAATAGACTGTGTGAATGGCTGACGCTCAGTAGGTGTTAGGATGATGGTAGGTTTCCTTACACAGGTAAGAGAAAGGAAGTAAGGCTTCCCAGACTTGGGTGAACCTCCTATGGTGAATTTTTGGGAGCATGTGGACAAGATTACATGGGACAGGCAAACATGGATGGCTTGTGATTGGAAAGGAAATTCCATAACTGATGAGATCATAGATGGGTGTAAGTGTGAATAACTGAAGACATTTATTGTCCTAGTCTGGACTGTGCCATAACTCCGAGGGAAAGATCCTAGCACGCTTGCATAGGAAAGACCAACCAGATTTTTGCGATGCTGCCAAGTCAAGTCAACAGGCACTTATTAATCACTTCTATGCCAAACACGGTGCTAAGTGTGGAAAGGTTGGGGAGTGATACAGGGAAATCTCTCCTAATTCCTTCAGTCATATTCATTCAAAGTCAAACAAAAATTGTCCCTGTCCTCAAAGACAGCAATTGCATTTTATTGAATTGTTCTCAGCATGTCTTTCTATTTATGGACACACTGGTCAGTGTGATTCATATTTGAAGGTACCTCAGAAGCCATCTGGGATAGTTAGATGGGAAAGGGAGGGGAAGGGAAAGAAGCAAGAATTCATTAAACACCTATTCTGTGTCAGCCATTTCGAGAAGCACTTCACAGAAATGATCTCATTTGATCATTGTGTTACATGACTGAGAGTACTGGGCTTGGAGTCCTAAAAGTCTGAACCCAAATCCTGCATACTACCAGCTGCCTGATCTGGGGCAACCACTGACCCTCCCTCAGCATCTGTCTCCCCATTTTTAAAATGAGGCAGTTGAATTCCGTGGCCGCTAAGCTCCCATCTACTGCTAAATCTGTGATCCTAGTCCAATCTACCCAGTTTACAGAAGAAGGCACCGATGCCCAAGAAAGTTCAGTGACTTAAGAGCTATAGTTTTTGTCATGCAAGGGTTAGGGTAGGGAAAGAAATGTATTCTTTATGAAATTTTGGTAAAACACATTGACAAATGAATTCTAGGCTCCTGCCCCCTGATTTGATAAAAGGAATTTGCTGTATTAATGACATGAACATAAGCCCTTAGGAACTCAATCCCCGAGACTTTCCCAAAAGGAAGAGAAGTGGAATGCATAAAATAAAGAGAATGCAGGGAAATCGCTCCTAATTTCCTCAGTTGTATTCACTCTGTGTTCCACATTTTTTCCCCCAATTTTGCATTATTTTCATAGTTGTTGTCACAAACATTCTGACTGCTAAAAATGCACTCCAGAAAAGCAACAGGAAAGGAGAGCAACACATTCCACCTTCTGTCAACCATGAAAACTGGGCTTCTTCCTTAGAGGAGAGCATGCTCCCCTCAAAAATATATATATGATCTGCTTAGTCACACATTTTCAAAGGTAAAAATATGATGGGCAACTAGTTTTGAATATCCTCTCTTCAGGAGAATGCATCCTTGGCCATATGAATCTTTATAGCTTGGGCTACAGAGTATATGATGGGAAGAACATTGCTTTTCGACTCAGAGGAGCTGCTTTCATATCCCACTTCTGATACTTACTGCCTGTGTGACCTTGGTTAAGTAATCTAACCTCTCGCCGCTATTTTTCTGATCTGTAAAATGTAGATATTGGAGCAGATAATCTCTATGAATCCTTTTGTCTCTAGATCTGTGATCCCATGATAATCATTCATAGAATCATTACCTTTCAGAGTTGAAAAGAACCTCAGTGACCATCTAGTGCACACTGTTCCCATCAAAGCATCCCAGCCACAGCTTACACAAATGATCCTTTAGCCTTTGCTTGAAGATATTCTGGCAGGTTGGGGCAGGATGGGGATCTATGATCTGGCAGTCCTTTCTTCCTTTGGATTCTTTGAATAGCTCGTTCTCTTGCCACTGGTCTTCAATGACTGTGCAAGAGAGAATGAGGCTGATGATGACTTTGTGCAATTCTGCCTCACTTAAATACAAGTCAAGACATCACCCTTGATGTCTTTGGTCCTCTTTGAAGACAAAGGACAAACAATGACAACAGTCCTCTCATTGACATCAAACTATGGAGTACTTGATGAGCTATGATGGAGGAGAGGAGCAGAGAATTCTTTTGCTTGGCCTCAGAGGACAGAGCACAACTGCCCCCCCCCCAAAAAAAAACCCAAACAATAACAAAACAATGGATGAAAGTTGTAGATTTTGTTTGATATAAGGAAAAACTCCCTCCTAGTTGGAGCTATCCACAAGTGGAATGGTCTTCTCAGGAAAATAGTGGGCTTCTTCTTCACTTGAGGTCTTCAGCCCAAGAGCTACTGGCTTAGGATATCATGGCGCCACTTCTTGGTCAAGCTCCAGTTGGCATAGATGACCTCTGAGAATGCTTCCAATGAGGCTTCCATGATTAAGGAAAGATACATTTATGTACAGATATATTTTTTGACTTGTGTGAGGAGTGAGGAAAAAGAAGTCAACACAGTCTTGGGCTCTTCCTCTGGGCCAGGATTATTGATGAATGTTTATATCATCAACTCCAGAGAATCTCTAGACTTCTACAGAAAGTAAGTCAATGAACAAGCATGTATTACAGGCCTACTATGTTCCAGGTACCGTGTTAGGGGCCTGCGATACAAATACGAAGAATGAAACATTCGCTTTCAAACAATTGTGGGATTGTGCCTCAGTTTATGCAATAGACGTTTTCCTTAAAAAGTGATTATACATGAGCTTAGCAAGGCCAATTTTTCCTGAAAGTTAAATTACATTTTCTTATTGAACCCTGGCATAATTTTACAGTTGCTTTTTCTCATTCATCTGTAGTAGTTATTGGTCTCTGATATTTTTTCTTTGATCCCTAACCTATGTTGAATTGTAAACAAACACTCAAATGAAGGGAATCAATATTGAAAGCAGCTCTGCTTTGAGTCTTTTACCTTTGAATTTATATTGTGGGGAGCCCTGGAAGCCTTAGGTGATCTATAACATACACATTAAATTTGGTGTTATTATTTGAAATACATAACACTTTAGAGTTTCTTCTTCTGTTTGTTTTAAGAGACGGCCTTTGTGATGTCACCCATGCGGAGTATCGCTGTCTACACTTGCTGGTGCTGTTTCCCAAATGCTCCCTTTGGCTTCCAACATCAATATTTAACTGAAACTGCTTTTTTTCCAAATTTACGAATGATTGTCCAGTTCGCTGTTCCCTTTTTCAGTCCTAATCCTTCTCAACCTATTGACTGCCTTTGACACAACTGCTCACCCTCTTGTCCTGCATGTTGTGTCCTCTCTGGGTTTCCATAACAACCTTCATTTCCTCCTGATCCACCTCCTTTCAGAGGCCTTTTTCTTAATCTCTCATTCTGGCTCATTATTCTCATCCTACCTCCTAACTGAGAGTGTTCCCCAAGGAGATGTCTTTGGGGTTCTTCTCTCTATACTCCCTCGATAACCATGTCTGCTGCCACGTGTTTAATTATCATCTCTATCCAGATTATGTCTGGACCAAGTCTCTCCCATGAGCTTTGGTCTCATATCAAAACGTTTGTCTCCTGGACATTCCAAACTGGATAGCCTAGAGCTATACCCAGCTCAACATGTCTGCGACTAAGTTCATTATTGTTCCGCCTTGATTTTCTTCTCTTCTAAAGTTCTTTATTTCTGCAAACGGTACCAGCATCTTTCCAGGGTATCTGGTTCATACCTTCAGCATTATCCTTGAATCCTCACTCTTCCCCAATCACGTAAGCAGTCAGTTACAAAATCTTGCCATTTCTGCCTTCATGTATCTCACAACTAGGTGGTGTAGTGGTTAGAACGCTGAACTTGAAATCAGGAAGATTCATCTTCTTAGGTTCAAATCCAGCCTTAGACACTTACACCTGTGTGACCCTGGGCAAGTCACTTAGCCCTGTTTTTCCTACTTCTTCATCTGTAAAATGAGCTGGAGAAGGAAATGACAGACCAGCCCAGTGCCAAGAAAACCCCAAATGGGGTCACGAAGAATTGGACATGACTAAAAATGACTGACCAACAGTGACCTCATTAGTCTACTTATACGGCTGTCGTCTTTGTTCAGTCCACCATTACCATATGCCCCAAATAACTGCTACAGCCTCCTAATGGTTTCTCTGCCTCAGATTTCTCCAGTTCGATCCATTGTTCACATTGCTGCCAAAATGCTTTTCCTTAAGTGTGGATCTGATTGTGCCACTCCCTGAACTTGAGACAACCTCCAGTGGGGTCCTGGTTTTTTTTCCCCTAAGACAATATGTGTGTGTATACATATATATGTGTATATATACATATATGTATATAAATATATTCTTCTTTTTAGTGTTTAAAGGCTTTCACAACTTTGCTTTGATCTAACTTTCTAGCATCATTAGGCAAGATTCCCTCTTCCTTTGTGATCTCACCACAGTGGCCTTTTTTTTTTCCTGTTCTTTGCACAGAGTAACCGCTCTCTTATCTCCATGCTTTTGCTCTGGCTTTCTCCCATGTCCACAATGCCTGCTAACCTGCTGGCATCCCTCCCTTCCTCTAGGATTCAGCTCAGGCACCATCTTCTGCACAAGCTCTTCCCTGATCCCTTGTTCTGCTACTTCTCCCTCCCAAACAACCCTGTTTTTTTAAAATTACTTTGCATATATATTTGTTAACTTTATATTTGTGCTTTTTGTATTTTACATCTCTTTGTTCTCTTGTCCATTAGGATATAAGCATATTGCTAGTAGAGATTGTTTCATTCTTTGTACTTACCTTCCTAGTACCTATCACAGTGCCGGGCACAGAGCAGGTACTTTTCAGAGGGTTGTTGGTTATTTGGTCAACTCATTGAATGAAAACTTCCTCCACTGATGCAAATTGATGGTTTGTTTTCAGTTTAGTCTTTGAACATTAGCTTGGACCCTGAGAGGTTAAGTGACTTATCTAGGGTCAGTCAATAAGCATTTTTTAGCTCTTGCTGTATATTCCAGGCACTCTGCTGAGGTCTAAAGATTCCAACAAAAGACAGTCCTCACCTTTAGGAAGCTTACAGTCTAATTGGGAAAACACAAGTCAAACACATATGGACAAGAGGAAGGTCTTAGCAAAATGACCCCTTTTTTTTCTCTGTAAAATAATGAGAGAGGTTTTCGGTTGAGAGGGTAGTGAGAAGAGTCCATGGGAAGTTTGAGAAGGGATAAAAAGCTCTGGGAAAGCTGCTGCAGTGACTGGGAGAGTGAGTTGCAGAGGAAGGTGGAGAAGGATTGCCTAGCATCAGTGAGAACCCAGATGAGACTTGTGACACAAATGTGTAGTGGACCAAATCAGAAGGGTTGCATGATTTTCTCTCTACTTTTATTCACACAGCTGGTATGTGCCCAAGTCAGAGTGTGAACACAGTTTTTCCTAATACACCAACCTGTGCTACCTCCAAGAGGTTGTATACTTACTTGTCAAATTTCTTTGTTGTAACAAAATAAAAGAGTTGCAGTCAACTTAATAATGTTTACTTATTAAAAAAACTTTACAACAGGGCAAGCTCTCAAATATTCATCTCATTAGTATTAGAAGCTTTTAGTCTAGGCAAAATGATTGTATTGAGAAAAATGTTCTATAATATAACATTAAATGAGATAAATGTTTAGTTGTCAGAAAATTTAAATGAATAATGGTATTCAAGGCATTTGTTTTTCTTGCAATTTGATGTATGAAAATATCTTTTATTTAAAACTTTAAAAAGAAAGCTGGTTCCTTGGAGAGCATTTGGCCCAAGGCACTCTGAAAATCTGTACAGGAACGTGTTCAAGAAGTTTCTGGAGTACTGTGTGTAATTAAACACTTACCATTTAACATCCTGAATATCAGTTTCTTCCTTTGTAAGATGATGTTGGACAGGGCTGTGACATTGGAAGAGGTCATGTGATGCATGGAGGTCTGGACCTGATGCCACCTCAGACACTTACTGTCTATCTGTGTGACCAGGGATGAGCCATTTCATCTCTGCTTCCATTTCTTCCTCTGTGAAATGGGGATAATCATAGCACCTGACTCCCAGGGTTGCTGTGATGATCCACTGAGTTAGTCTATATGGAGCATTTTGAAAACCTGAATGTGTCATATAAATGACACTTAGTCAACTAGTATTTGATTAGTCCCTGCTGCCAGCCAGGCACTGTGCCCACCCCTGGGGCAAAAAAGGCAACATCCCCCTTCCCCCCAAAAAAATCCCAGAAAAAGAGAAGGCTGGGGAGGGAGGGTAGAAAAGGGCCAGGTTGTGAAAGACTTTAAATACCAAGTGGAGAATTCTATTTTGGATCCTGGAGGTAATTCTGGATCTACTAGACTGTACTGAGTAAGGGAGGTGACATGTTTGGACACATGCTTTAGAAAAGTCACTTCTCTATTAATCTTATTCCATTATCTTAAATATGATCATATATATATATATATATATATATATATATATATATATATATATATAGCAAACTTTTTGATAATTTGTGAAATGCTAGATAAAGACCAACTCTTATTTAAAGAACCAAACTTTAACCAACCTCTAAAAGAGTTGAAAGGCAACATTGGCTGGTTTTTAATAAAAATGTTAAAAATGGTATTAGCAAAAAGGATTATGTACTTAAAATAACAATAACAATAAAATAATCAGAATATATATAAATTTATAATTATATAATTTATATAAATATGTACTATAATATATAATTCATAGACAGATAGATAGATAGACAGATAGATAGTACTTTCGAGTTTATAAAGCACTTAATACACATTAGAGTCAGAGTAAATAAACATTTATTAAACAACCTACTATGTGCCAGGCTCTTTGCCAAACACTGGGACTAGAAAGAGAGGCATAAGCCAGCCCCTGCCTTCAAGGAGCTCACATGCTAATTGTCAAAGACAACATATAAAAATACACTGACAAGGAGATGGGGAGAATGGTACAGTCCAGCTAGTTAAGTGAGAAATGTTCTGGGGAAGTATGAGTTATAGACTTGATTATGTCTGACAGGATGATGAGTTTCTAGAGGTCATGAAATCTAGAAGAGTAGCCATGTGGGAAATAATGAGGTGAATGTCCTAGGTGCTCTCCTTGAATGGTGGGGGACCTGGGAGGAGCTTTCCAGTGGTCACCCTCCAAAGAGAGGGCAGGGGATGCTGAGGAGGAGGAAGTTTCCAAGTCAATTTTAGCTTTGCAGAATGATGAGTTATCTCTTTTGATCCTTATAATAACCCGTAAAAACAAAAAAAGAACATGAAATAGGAGAGATGAGTTTGGAACATGGAAATGAGGCCACCCTTTCATTTTCCTTGGTGGGCAATTAACTGAAAAGTGCATATTCAGTAAGCTGCTTATATTTAAATCTAAGTCTATGGAATGACTATATTTAACACCATATTCTCCTATTGGGAATATGGGGGTGAGGGGAATTCGCCTCTAAAATGCCTCCTGTAACTGAGTGTAAAACTCAGCCAGTATGATTAATCTTGTTACCCCATAAATAAGGGAACTTGAAATTCCTGGTTTCTCCTATACTTATAGAAGTTATAAAAACATATAAGAACATATAAAAAACAATCCAGTTGACCTTAGGGGACATCTAGTCTAATTCCCTCGATTTACACTTGAGGAAACTGTCATTTGACTTTTCTGAAGTCATACAGTTAGTTCCTGCTAGCAGTGGGGTTAGAATTCAGGTTTTCAGATCCTTAAATCCACTGTTGTTTCCACTCAGGCTTATGGCAGTTCTTGTTATAACATGCAGTAAACAGTCATTGAATGGATCCAGATCCTCCACGAGTAATGTAGATCCAGTCTTAGTGGCACGTAATAATTTTGTTTTTGAAATAAATCAGATTTGAAATTCAAAAGGGAGCAGGCTTTCAGGATGGCAGCACCACCCACTCACCCTCAGGTGTTCAGGGGCACTGATTTACTACAGAGCTAAAATTAAGAGAAAAAAAAATGACTTACTGGTATTTTCCAGAGAGAAGTGTGATGGCGCAGTATCTTGCTTTCTGCCACACGTGCTTTTGGATCTGCCCCCAAATTGGGGGAATTTGGGATGTTGAAGGAATACCTCTGATGCCTAAGGATAATGCTGTGGCATAATGCCCTGTTATCCCAGGTAGCACCTCTTAGAAGCATGGTACTGGATGTACTGGATAGAGCATGGGGTTTGATCTAATACGCAGTTTCTTAGACTCAGTTTCTTTGACCAAACATGCAATTTCTTTACATTTTAATGTAAACCTCAACTTTCTTCAGGATGGGTACATATTGCTGTTGCTGATACTACTAATACCACTGCTAACATGTTGATGACAATAATCACTGAAATGGGCTTAGTGTTTTAAAGATTTGCTAAGGGCTTTATTAATATCATCTCATCCAATCCTTATAACAACCTTGCAAGATGGGTGAGATTATCATCATTTTACAGATGGAAATACTAAGTTTCAGAGAGGTTTTGGTTTGCCTAGGATCACTCAGTCACTTACTATCTGAGACAGTATTTGAATCCACATGTTCTTAACTCCCAAATTGAACAATCTATCCTCTTTTCTGCTCTGCCTTCTCGCCTCTTCTCTTACTAATATTCTAATGGATCTCATTGATATGGGAGTTCCTTCCATCATGCAGATGGCAAGCCTTCCACACCTACTCATCCTTTGTGCCTCTTGTCCACACCCTCCTCAAAGTTCACTATATTTTAGCATGCATTTGTATGGACAGCCAATGGCTTTTTCCAGCTGTATGCTTTTGTTGGACAGCCAGTATGGGTAGATGGTGATCTGGGTCCACAGTCAGAAAGGGAAAAGAAAGTGGGCTCGGTTGCTTTTGAGAAGTTGCAAAGCTCTGAGACTGACCCCATGCTTCCTATGAAAGCAAAGATTGATCTTCTCAATACTAATATTTTTCCAGTGTTGCTCTATGCCAGTAAGACCGGGCAAATCCTTCCCTCCAAAGAGCTAAAAAGGAGCATCTTACCATCATTTCATGGAGATTAGGATTCTTGGGATTCAAATGATCCTACTTTCACAGCTCTATTCTCTGATATGCTCTGAATTCTTTAATATGGAATTTTTGTTGTAAGGATTGCATTTTTTCAAATTAATGAGTCACAAAATAGTCACTATTTATAGAAGGACTAACAGTTTTCATTAAAAGAAATAGAATTATGTTAAACCAACAAGACGAAATCTTTTTATCTTTGCAAAACAAAACCTTGCTCTTATTTTCTACCCATGTGAAGGGTGATTAAAAAGTGATTCCTTGAAATCTAGAAATGCAGAAGAATGTTTATATTCTTGTCACCATTTACATGAAATAACACCTCTAGTAAATATTTTTAAAGTGTGAACAAATATCCCAAGGTACACAGTGATAGAGTATATTACTCTCTGCCACATATAAATTAAGGAAACATTGGTTTGGGGGAAAAGTTGCATTTCTTTTCTATTCCATAGGCTCCGGGTTCTCTCAACATGGTAAAACGAGAAAAGCAAACTTGTCCTCACTGTACTTATCACAGTTCTTGAGGAATCCTATAAGCAAATTGTGATTGCATAAGGCGCTAATATTCTGTGCTTATCAGTCAAGCTAGTAAGTCATGCTTGGGAAAATGCAGCAGAAAGTGTTAGCAGAAAAGGGCCATCTGATTTGCCATGGTCAGCCCAGTTATACAACTGAATGTGCATTAGCCACATCCATCAATTCATCAACTAGCAATTCTCAAGTGCTGACGTTTCCAAGCACTGTCTAAAGGTGGAGTAGGGAGGCTGAGGCATCGAGGACATACGTGGTTTTTAGGCCCTCACGTGTGGCTGAGTCCAAGGTTTACAGAACAGATCCTTTTATTAAGGGGATTTATTCTATGAAGTTCAGATTCAAGGACCACTCTTGAGGACCTAGAGGGCCACATATGGCTATGGAGCCACATGTTCCCCACTTCTGATCCAAACACTGGAAATATAAAGAAAGGCAAAAACAGTCCCTGCCCTCAAGGAGATTACATTTTTAATGGGGGAGAAAACATGTGCATAAAGAGGTGGATTTATATGAGGGGATAAAAGGGGAGCAGAATTCTGTTGAGCATTCACTTTATGCCAGGCACTGTGCTAAGGCCTTTATCTCACAACAATCCCTCATAGGTAGGTCCTGTTATGATCTCATTTGAGAGAATTGAGTCAGATAAGGATTAAGTGATTTGTTCAGGACAGCACATCTAGTAAATGTCCAAGGCTAGATCTGAACTCAGGTTTTTCTGATTCCAGGTCCAGTACTCTATGTATCCAGTGTGTCACCTAGCATAGGTTCCCAGAGGGGACAATACTGCCCAGGGCAGTGCTGGAACAATCCAGGGAGTGGTAATAGCCTTAGGTGCAACTGGGGGGGAGCACTGAATAAAAATAAAGGGGCAGTGGAAGCATAAAAGAAGGGAAAGAAGAAAATTTTGAAAAATTTTTCATACATGTTCCATCTGTTGTGTATCAGAGTTAAAGTCACAATGATTACATTATTTTCCAAATAAACACACAAAATGCAAATTATAATGACTGATCAGGGGTTAAGTTTGCCTACAGGTCTTGGCAGGTGAACATGTTACACATTGTTAGGAAGTCCAGTACACATCGGCAGGAATGTATGTGTAATGACTTGTTTACAATATAATACTATATGGTTATGGGATACATTATTTGCATCATCAAGATTTCAATGCAGGAAAACCTCCACAAATTTATAATAAATCATTAAATTTAAGATTCATCATTTTAATCATATTTTAAATGACTCAAATTTTTTAAAAAAACTGTTAAAAGATTAAAGAAAGTAGATTTCCAGGGAGGTGCTGAGTATTTTTTAAAAGGGGGTGGTAGGCCAAATAAGTTTGGGGACCTCTGATCTACAGGAAAAATAACCTTAGAGAAGAAAACCCTAGTGTCTAGAGGGACAAGGAACAATCTTCTGTAGGAAGTGCTGAGTCTTAAAGGATGCCAGTTTCTAAGAGTCACAGGTTAGAAGAGATAATATTCAGATATGGAGGACCACAAACAAAGGATGTAGAGGTAAGAGATTTAATGTCCTGTGGGAGGCACAGCAAGGAGGCCAATATGGCAGATTGTAGAGTAGAGTAGAAAGGCATCCCATTTTAAATGACTAGGAATATAGGAAGGACAAACTTGTGAAGACCTTTCAGTGCCAAAGAGAGGAGTTTATGTTAGATAATTTTTAATCAATTAATTTTAATCAATTAATAATAACTTATAATAATAATAATAATAATTAATAAGTTTTGTTTGGTAATAGGGAACCACTCGAGTTTATTGAGTTGAGGCGTGACATGGTAAGACCTACATTTTAGGAAAATCACTTTGGTAGCTAAAGAGAGGATGGTTTGGAGTCAGGGAGAGCCGTGAAGAAAGGAGTCCCATTGAGAGGTTATGGTGATAGTATAGTAGAGAGGTGACAAAAGGGAACAGCCGTGTGAGTGGAGAGAAGGGGACATAGGTGAGAATTCAGAGGAAGAAATATTAAGACTTGGCCACAGAATGGATAGGTGGGCTCAGAGTAAGGATGTGAGAAGTAAATCTTCATTGTGAAACTGGAAGACTGACCATTTGGTAATGCCCTCTGTAGTGCTTGGAAAGTTCAGAAGACAGGAAAGTGCTGTGACAAAGTCCTTTAGACTTGTCATTAGATGCCCTATCATGGATAGATCAGGTCTGCTACAGAATCTATCATAAGAAGATTAGAATGTCAAAATTAGTTGTTCTAGTTCTTCATGTGTGTCTAGATAGACACACGTGAAGACTGACCAGATACTTAAGCAGAGATAAGAAGTCTTAGGATGCCACTCAGTATGTTTCACACTTTCATGAAGCTAGTATTTTCTACCAAGTACCAGAGATTTGATGAGCTGATGGCTGATATTGGGGAAAAAATTATCTGTCTGTCTGTCTGTCTCTCTATCCATCCATCTATCTATCCATCTACTTATCAATCAATCAGTCTATCTATCTATCTATCTATCTATCTGTCTGTCTGTCTGTCTTTCTGTCTATCAATCAATCTATCCATCTATGTCCACAGGGCTTCCTGTGTCTGATTGAGACAGAGGAAAGGAATAGGAATTGTGCTGGGCTTGGTATCAAGAAGACCTCGGTTCTAGGGTTACCTCTTGGCTTACTCTCTGTGTGACCATGAGCAAGTCTTTTAATCTCCTTGTGCCTCAGTTTCCTTATATGTGAAGCGGGGACATGATCACCTATATAAAACACTGAGTCAGTCCGAGGGCACAGAGGTGGCTGAATTTAGAATGGGGAAAGCTCAGATCCTGCCTCAGACACTTATTCATTGTGTAACTCTGGGCAATTTCTTTATTGCCCCATGTTCCTCATCTATAAAATGGGGCTATTAATAGCCCCTCTTTCCCAGAGTTGTTATAGGGATAAAAGAAAAGAAAATATGGGAAGTATTTTGCTGAGCTTTAAGTGCTATCTAAATGGTAGCTATTGTTTATTCCTCCTGAACAAGGCTTTTCTCTCACCCTGGTCATAGTCACATGTGTGCTGTATAGACGGGTGTACTGACCACAATACTAGAAGGTTAACCTTATTTACTGCTACAGGTCTCCTTTTCCCACTAAAGAGATGTCTTCTGAGAATGAGTGGGGCTTACAAACTTGATGGTCTCTCTGCTTCTGTTCAAGACACTGAATGTCACCACCCTTCCTGTGTTGTCAGCTTTTATTTTTATAACTGATATGTGTTCTATTACATGTGTATAACTAATCATTCTGTCCAAATGCCGGCTGTTATCATCATCATAAATGCCATGTATTTTTAACCATTCTCTTAAGGCGTTAAATCAGTGATGCCTTCTCTAGGATGTATTTGCCAATTCAGATGAAATCTGTCTTTTCTTCCTCTACTCTTACTTTATAGAGTGTCCTTACTTGTTTTCCTAATATTCTGTATTGTGATTCCCTGGTTAGCAATTGTGTAACAGACATTTAAGTCCCATCCTTTCTAGGAAGCTTCTCATGATCCCCTCTCCCTCAGCCACTAGTGTTTCCACCTGCCTCCAAATTGCTTTATTTTTATTTTGCATTATTTTTGCATTGTTTTAATATGCTTATATATGGGTGTTTCTCCCTCATAGAATAAGACCATACCTCAGTCAGTCAGTCAGTAAACATTTATGAAGTTCCTACTATGTACCAGGCACTGAACTAAGCACTAAGCATTGAGCATTTTAAAAAAGAGGCAAAAGACAGTCTCTGCCCTCAAGGAGCTTACAATCTAACGGGGATACAACATAAATATGTATCTACAAACAAGCTATATACAGGACAAATAGGAAATTATTAAAGGAGGGAAGGTGCTAGAATTCAAAGGTTTGGGAAAGACTTGCTGGAGAAGATGGAATTTTCATTGAGACTTAAAGGATGTCAGAAGAAGAGATGAAGAGAAAGCAGAGGGGACTGCCAGGGACAATGCCTGGAGCTGAGAGATGGGTGTCCTGTCAGTGGAAGAGGAAGGAGGTCAGTGGCGTCCTTGGACTGAAGAGTACATGGCAGGGAATAATGTGTGAGAAGACTGGGAAGGTCAGAGGGTCAGGGTCAGGAAGGGCTTTGAATGCCAAAAAGAGGGTTCTGTATTGGAACCTAGAGGTGAAAAGAGCACTGGAGTTTCCTGAGTAGGGGGATCACGTGGTGACTAAATGGAGGATGGGACCTCACAGGGCATGTTGGCCAACCCCTCATTTTACAGGTTAGAAAATAGAGGTTGAGGGGCTTTGAGTGACTTACCTGGGATCAGGGAGGTAGTCATTTCCAGGTCCAACAGTCTTTCTACTCTACCACACGGCTTCCCAAATGTAAGCAAGCTTCTTAAGGTCAGCAGGTGCTTTTATTTTTGTCTTTGTGTCCCCGGTACCTATGAGTGGATAAGAGACCTGGTCTTGAAGCCAGGAAGAGCAGGCTTCAAGTCCCGAGCCTCAGACACACGCTGGGTGTGTGGTCTTGAGCGGTTGGAGAATCTCCCAGTGTTCTCAGCAATATTCTAAAATCTGGGTTCCTAACTTTTTAATATTATGGACCTTGTTGACATTCTGGTGAACTCTGTGGATACAAGGTGAAGTTTTTAATGGTTAAATTAAGATTCAAAGCATTATAAAAGAAAGTATTTATATTGAAAAGTGGTTTACACATATGTATGTATTTATTTGTACATAGTATACATGCATACCTATACATATGCACATGTGTTTGTATGTAGGTATAATGTGTATGTGTATTTACATATACACATATGATATACACATAAAATTGTGTGTTATACATATATGTGTACATATGCACATATATATGTGTATATATACACATACATATTTCATGGACATATTAGGAACCCTTGCTTGAAGGCCACAAGTTGTAGAGGAAGTGCTGACCTGTAACAGTGAAAGAGTGTTCTTGTATTTCTCTAGTCTTTCCCCTTTACCTAGCACCTAGAACAATCCCTGGCACACAGTAAGCACTTAATTAATGTAGTTATTCTAGCTGCCTTTCTGTGAGGGAACCTCCAAGAAGTTCGAGACTATGTCTTAATTATCATCCCCTCAGTGCAGAGCACGGTGCTTTACGTGAAGTGGCATTTAATAAATGATGGATGAATGAAGACTTGAACTGAGTGTTTGAAGTTGGAATGACCTAGAAGAATTTGACTCCATTATTGTCCTCATCAGTAGCCCAAATATGCAGCAACAGTTGGTGATTCTACTATTTCTCTTCTCCATACCCAAAGAAATAAGACAATTTTTTAAAAGAATCCCTTCCAGATGACACTCTCTATCATAAAGAAAAAGGACATTAAGCATATTAAAGAGAACAAGGCTTCAGATACATTTTATTGGTACCTTAATTACATTTAGTTAAATCTATCAGTATGTGCTCAGATGCTTATGGGAAGTTGTAGTTTCAATGGACAGCAAACAATGCCACATGATATTGTTTTAGAAGGTTCAATAGTGGGCTTCTCAGCTTCCATTTCTGCTCGTCTTGGAAGGGCAGAGTTGGGAACTCTTTTCCCCCCCAAAATGAAAGAACATTAGATCAAGATCAGTCTGTATATTCCCTGTCTTTCTTCATTTAGAAAAGTTCAGATACTTGAGTCTCTGTATTTTGCAGAACTAAAAATGCTATTTATTGCTAGGCAGGAAAATTTTCATTGAATCTCATAGGCTTGATTTTCCCCCATTAAGAAATATTCCTAAGAAAGTTTTCTTTGTCAAGAAAGACTTTTAAAAGAATGATCTTAAAATATGTTAGCTTTAAATAGCCCTGAGCTTGAGATTGGTGACTAAGGATGCCTTAAATTCACCACTTCTATTTAAATTGAGTCATTACTTCAAACATGAATTTCCTTCTGAACAAGGCAAGAAAAAAAATACCATTCTGTTGATATGGGCCATCTGGATTTAAAATATTGAGGAGGTTTTTTTCCTTCCTCCCTGCTTTGATTTTGAAATGACTGGAGGATTTGAAGAATTTCACTGATACCAAACAACAGGTTCACAATTTAGACATGAATGCTTTGGTGGGCTATAAATTATGCCACAAACAGGGTGATATGTACGTTGGGAGAGTTGGGGCTGACATAGTCCATATGTAAAGTTTCAGAGCCTTCTGAAAGTATTCACATTGAATATCATTTTTCCCCACCTGAATGAATCTGAGTAGATGGTTTTCTGTATGAGACTACATCCTTTCAGTCATATAACTGATTCAAGGTATAGTAAATACAAGATCCCTCTGTGGTGGCTGCAACCTGCACTGGTAGAGAAAGTTTCTTCATACCAGAAGTCACTAGACCAATCAAATGACAGGTTCAGTTCCTAATCGCAAAGCCTTGAGGAATGCTTTGCACATGTGCTATGATGGCTGTTCACAGAGGATTCTGGTTCATGGGATGTCAGAGGAATTCATCTACCTGTGCCCCAGAGATGGTAGAATGATGTCTTACTTTCAAATATGTATGGTGTGTTTGTTCTGTTCAAGCTTTTAGAAAGAGAATAACCTTAAATCATATTTTTATAGATGGATTTTGGTATGGTGTTAACAAGTATGCCTGTTTCACTATCTGGGGTTTATGACAATTTAAAAAAACCAAACATCTGCCAGCAGAATATTGTGGTTTCACTGATCTAGCCCAATCAAAGCAATATTACATGGGAGACCGTCACAGTATTGTGCTATTGTTCCTGAAGTCAATTTAGTTGGGAAACTATAGTGAGATAAAAAGAAGTATAGATAGTTAGGAAATTTAGGGAGTAAAGAAGTAAAGTAAAATTCTTAGATGTGGAGGAAGAGAAGAGCCCAAGGACAACATTCTTAGTGATTAGTCTTGAGTTTTGAAAATGGGACTTTGGGAAACCAACAATTACTTCTGAAATCGCTGCTCAAGTGAAGAATCGCTGGCAATTCTTAACCCTTGGAGTAGAGTGAGTTTATCCAATGGATGGAATAGAAACTGGGTAAATGAGAGGAATTATGGAGCAGTGGATGGAGCACAGAATGAAAGAGCCAAACTAGCATTCAAATCCTTCCTCAGATTCTTACTGGTTGTGTGACCCAGGCAAGCTGTCTCCCTCCTCTAATGCCTCCATGAAAGATGAATGAATTGGACTCAGTGGTCTCTAATGTCCCATCCCTTTTAGTTCAAAATTAAATGTTTCTGAAGCCAGCATGGTAGTGTACCCCCAAGACTTGGGAAGACTGAATATGGTGGCTCTCTTGACCTTGGGAATTTTCAGCTGCAGTGGGGCTAAAGTTTATCAAGTATCCACACCATGACTTGGATGGGGCCACCTGGCTATGATTGTGTCTTCAGGCACATTGGCTGGGAAAATCCAGCCACCCTTCTTGCTTCTCTCTACCAGGATTCTTAAACTCCATTGAGTAACTGAATATTTTATTAAAATATATACATCACCACTTCTGAGTAATTCTTCTTTCTTTTCCTAAAAAAAGAAACAAAAAAACTGTTTCACAAAACTTTCTGATACTATGACCTTGACTCAATGAATATGTGCTATTTTCTCAGAGTCCTACCTCTTTGCCAAAAGGAAATATGTTCTGGAATCAATATCAGTCATTACATGTAATGTAATATAATGTAATGTAATGTAACATCAGTTACATTGTTGAAGTCACCATTGATGTCATTCTCCTGGCTATGCTTTGCTTACTCTGAATCATACAAGTCATACAAATCTTCTAATGCTTCTCAGGATTCTTCATGTTGTGATCTATTCAGTTCAGTTTTGACAAACAGTTCCAAGTGTTTACTATCTATACAACTCTTTGCTGGTCATAGGGCATGCAAAGGCAAGAAGAAAACATCCCTGTCTCAAGAACTTTCATTCTATATATATGTATATACATCACCAGAGTCCTTGGTATTGTCAAATATTCGACAGCAGAAACTGATAGATTTTGTCAGTGAAAATTGCACTAATGAATAGCACTGTCTGCATTGCTGCTGCCCCCTAATGACCATTGGACTTTTATATCTGCCTTCAGGTGGAACCTCCATGTTGTTTCCTCTTTTAGAATGTGAGCTTATTGAGGGCAGAGACTGTTTGACTTTTCCATTTCTATCCCCAAGTGCTTAATACAATGTTTTGCACATAGTAAGCTCTTAATAAATGTTTTCTTTATCTATATGTATATGAATACACATAATGTATAGATGCCCATACATATAATTCTTCCTTGGGGCATAATAATATTCAATTATATTCATCAAGCTGTAATTTGTTCAACTAATACATAATTGATGTTCAACCACTTTGTTTACGTACCATAAAAAGTTCCATCCACTATCTAATAGCTTCTAACTTTAGCTAATTATTCCTTCCTAGTAAGCTTTACAAGGATTGCAGGGACTGTTAGTGCCTAGTATATTTGTCACCCCACGACAAAACCCTTTTGGTCCTGACCTGGCTACACCTCTTTCTCATAAGTATTTTATTTGTCTTTGTTTGTACTTGCTCTCCTGTCAGATTATAGACCCTTGAGGGTACAAATCATGTCTATTTTGTTATATACTATAAACATCTTAGATAGAGCTGCACTCTCATATTTAATGATGTCCTCAACCAAAGAGTTTTATAGGGAAGAAAATGAGCTGTACTATGCTATAAATACTATATGGGTGTTAGTGGTTAGTGTTATTATCAGTTTAAAAGTAATGGCAAATTACCTTGTGAATCAATCTGCAAGAGTTCATTATTCCCTACTATGTGTTGGCCCCAGTGGACTAGGTCCTAGGGATACAAAAGAAAAAAATGAAGCTGTCCTTGTGCTTCAGGATTTCTCATTCTGTAAGGGCAGAAAATGTAGGTGTGTGTATATATCTCTACATATATAAAAATATTCATATTCATGTGTATGTATATATGCAGAGATATACATTTAAGTGTACATATGTGTGTATAGGGATGTATACACATGTGTATATACATATATACACACATGTGTGTATATATGAATGAAACAGAATGAATTTAGAAAGTAATATTAGGCAATTACATACAAGGTATGTAAGTTGGAGGAAGATATTTGCACCCAATGAGATAAGGGAAGACTTCTTGTAGAAGGTGTGACTGAGCTGAGCTTTAAAAGGAAGGAAGGAAGGAAGGAAGAAAGAGACAGACAGAAAGAAAGAAAGAAAGAAAGAAAGAAAGAAA
>CM053599.1:19255351-19296966 GCA_028646575.1 Pseudocheirus occidentalis | reverse complement strand
AAGAAAGAAAGAAAGAAAGAAAGAAAGAAAGAAAGAAAGAAAGAAAGAAAGGAAGGAAGGAAGGAAGGAAGGAAGAAAAAGAAAGAAAGAAAGAAAAAAGGAAAGAAAGAAAGAAAGAAAGAAAGAAAGAGAAAGAAAGAAAGAAAGGTTTCTTAGAGGCAGAGGTGGCAAAGGAATGGATTTCAGAGGAAAACCAGTGCAAAGACATAGAAATTGATGATGGGGCGCTTTGTATGAAAAACAGAGACAAGGTCAGTTTGTCTGGACCATAGAGTGTGGAAAAGGGAGTAACATAGAATGAGGCTTGAAGGTTACAAAGGGCTTTAAAAACCAAAGGGAATTATATTTTATTCTAAAAGCAAGAGGAAGCCACTAGCTTTTATTGAGCTGAGGAGTGACATGATTGGATCTGCTCTTTAGGAAAATCATTTTGGCAGCTGCATGGAGGATGGATTGGGGTGGGAAGAGACTTGAGGTAGGAAGATGATTGAGCAGGATATTAAAATAGTTTAAATGAGGTTTATATGAAGAGAGGGAAGACATTGGATGTGAGAAGATGCTGTGGAGGTAGAAATGTCAAGATTTATCTTCTGACAGTATGAGAGGTGAGAGAGAGGAGTCGAGGGTAGTGCTGAGCTTATGAAGCTGAGGGATTGAAAGGATGATGGTACCCCAAGTGGAAAAGAGAATGTTCAATCGAGGGGCTTGGGGTGGGGGAAGGGACTAGGTTCTCTTTTGGATGTTGAGTCTGAAGTGTTTCTAAGACATTCAGTTTGAGACGTCCAATAGTCAGTTGATGAGAGAGACAGTGGAGCTCTAGGAAGAGATCTGCCTAAAGATGATCATTAACCACATGGGAGCAGATGAGGTCACCCACAGAGAGAACAGAGAAGTCAGAACCTTGGGTTATACCCATATTTAGATGATGGGCCAGCAAAGGAGGCTGAGAAGAAGGAATCAACAGGGAGAAGGAGATCCAAAAGAAAGTAACATCATGAAAACCCTGCAAGAACAGCAGAGAGTAAAGAGTGGTCAACAATCTCAAAAAAGGTTTTTAAAAATAAAAAAGGATGGAGACTAAGAAAAACAAAACAAAACAAAACATCAGATTTATTAATTAAGAAATCACTGGTGATTTTTGAGAGGTCAATTTCAGTTGAGATGATACAGGAAATCATTGCAGAGGATGGAGGAATGAGTGAGAAGAGAAGAATTAGGGTTAGTTCTGTATGGAATGAGAAGTGAGGATGTATTCTGTATTACTCCCCTCACCTCCAGTCTCCTCGGTCCTGAGGAAGTATCTCTTTCTTTGTGCAGTGGACGTGGCCCACTTCTGGTTTTGTGATCACCAGGGAAATTCAGGCTTTACGATGTTGAGCTTTGGTCTGACATGAAAGGAACTGAGAATTCCCAAGTGTTCTATAAATGAAATGTCTTATGATTGTTGTAGTTACCAGCATCATCATTCTTGTCATCATCATCATTATTTAACAATTAGAGCTGTCCTCAAAATGTCATTTGCTCCCTCTGGAAGTACTGGGCTCCCCTTCTCTGGGAACATTCATAACTAAGCCCGGCCACCAGAATGTAAACTCCTAGATGTTTTCTCTCTGCCTAGAAGAGTGCCTGGCACATCTTGGGTATTATTAAACCTTATTGCTGGGAATTGGATAACCATCCATCTGAAATGATAAAAATGATACAAAAGGGATTCCTGTATTGAGTAGGAGAGGAGGTAAGAGTAAATGACATGTCAGGTTCCTTCCATTTCTAAGATTCTGCCATTTTTTGTCATCTAGGTGGTGAAGTAGATAGAGTTCTCTCTTGGAAGTCAGGAATACCTGAGTTCAAATCCTTCCTCAGATACAAGTCATTTAAATTTCTTTCACTTTTATTTTCTTCATATGTAAAATCAAGTAATACAAACACCCTCCCCGCAGGATTGTCAAATGAGATAACAAACTGTTAAGGCTCTAAAAGGTCCACACAGATGCTCACTATTGTGATGAGGCTGAAGTGGACGGGCTTTGTGAATGGTAGCTGTTATTATTTCAAAAAGGTCATTTCCTGCCCATTCCAAGAGAACCCAAATCCCTCAACTGACTGTCTGACTCCCTGTTCACCAGTATTTGGATTTTCTGGTCTTTTTCTTTGCAAGTCCAACTGAAAGGAGAGTAATAATGAACAGCATTAAGATTCCAGTGGTGTGATGCAGAAAATGAACCCATCAGAGCTTATTGTCTTTAGCACCACGGAAGTTTGACTTTTAGTAACTGTTGCTGGTTTTCCCCCTAAAATAAAATAATCATTAAAAAAAAGGTTTATTTAAAGTACACTGAAAAAGATGGGTTTTTATTAACATCACGGAAAGTTCACTCTTTTTAAAGCATAAGTCTAGGGAAGCTAGGTGGCACAGGGGAAAGAGTGCCAGGCCTGGTGTCCAGGAGACTCATCTTCTTAGGTTCAAATCTGCCTTCCAACACTTAGTATATGTGGGCAGGTCACGTCACCCTGTTGGGCTCAGTTTCCTCATCTGTAAAATGAGCTGGAAAAAGAAATGGCAGACCATTCTAGTATCTTCACCAAGAAAACCCCAAAGAGGGTCACTAAGAGTAGTATGTGACTGAAAAACAACTTAATAGCAACCACACAGCATAAGCCTAGGCCATTTTTTTGCTCTAGGAGCTTTGGTGACTTTGCACAGGCTGGTCCTCATGCATGGGAGGCCCTTCTTACTCACTCCTAGCTGGTCAAGCCTCTGGTTCTTTTCTTTACTCAGTTCAGGTGCCAACTCCTTCATGTAAGAAAAATAAAAAGACCTTTCTTCATCTTCCCTGTGTTTAGCGTTCCTCTCCCACCCACCCCTAACTTACTTTGAATTTCCTTACTATGTGTTTTATATTATTATTTTTTCTCTAGGCTCATCTTGTAGAATGTAAGTTCCTTGAGGGGAGGGCCTGTTGTCATTTTTGTCTTTGTCCCTCCCCCAGTGCCTAGCACACTGTAGGTACTGTATACACGCTTGTTGAATTGAATTGAATCTTCTTAGAGAGTTTAGTGGGTTTTGTGAAAAAGTTACTGGGGATTTAAAGGATGTCACAACAATCCCTAGAGTCAAATCATTGACTGTGGATCAAAGGATGATGATGCTTACTTAGGGGTCAGCAACCTGGGTTCAAGCTATGAGATCCGTAGAATTGGGAGCAATCAGATGAAGAACAGGAATTCTAACAGGGCAATTATTTATTTTATTTTTTTGAAGCTTGCTCAGACATAGAAAAATTAAACTGCTCATGACTGCGTGTAATTGCATCATTAGGTACACAATCCTGTTTTTGTCATTCAGATCATCGGAGAGGCAGTGTCAAAGCCTCTCTAATGACGTTTCCTTTTAATTGAACATTTACAGAAAGAATTGTGGGAGTTTCTCTTTCACCTCTAAGAAGACATTCAAACTTTGTGTCTGTTTGTTATCAATCATGCAAACTTTAGAGGAATGATATTTTTCCTCCCTTGTATTTTTCATCCTTATTTAAAAATGAAGTTCAGAAATGTTTCTTCTGAAAATTTATGTGCTTCAAGTAGCTTTTTCTAATTTCTATTGGACTTTTCCTCAGATTACATTATGAAAATAAGAGTGTAGAGTTTGAACTGGGAGGGACTTGAGGTGTTATTTAACCTGACCCCCTCAGTTTATAGAGGAGGAACAGAGGCCTGAGGAGGGTAAATTGCTTGCCAAAAGGCTAGTGGTAAAATCAGGATTGAAATCAATCAACAAGCATTCATTAAATGCACGAGTCATTGGGGACAGAAAAAGAAAATTGAAATGGGCCCTGCCCTCAAGGAGCTCATGATCTGTTGGGGAGACATGTACCCACAAAATAATTACAAGATAATTTGGTGAGGACTTTGGAATAAGGAAAGCCCTCGTGCAGTAGGAGGCATTTGAGCAGACTTTTGGAAGATATTAGGAATTCTAACTTGGGCTCTCTGATTCCAAACCCAATACTCAGTGAGGAAGCTTTTGTAATAATCCCATTGAAAGGTGATGAGGATCTGAGTTAGTGTGGTGGTTCTGTAAGTGAAAACTAGGAAGCAGATGCCAAATTATGTAATGGAGGGCAAATCCATAAAATGGGGGGTAAACACTGGATGTGAGGCAGGAGTGTAGAGACAGGAAGGGACTAGGAAGGAGTGGGGCTGACAGTAACATGGTGACACCATATTGGATGTCTTCCACTGTCTCCTATTGCCTCCTAGGAGCAATCCTGTTTAAGCCTGCTCTTTGCTTGAACAGGAAAATGTCATTAATTCAAATCCTATTAATCAGAAATTTGTCACAATTCACGGAGACTTAGCTGAATATTACATGTCTGCTCTCTAGGAGGAAACAGTCTACTCAGCAGAAACAAATGTAAACAAGTGTAAAAACAAGTGTAAACAAGATTTCACAGAGATCCTCCATCCTACTTAGGATGAGGAACTGTTCCGAAGCATCCTCACCTAGTTTAGAAGCACCTATTGACATTCAAGGGAGAAACAAACTTGTTTTATTGGAAAGAACACTGAAATTCCAGTTTAGACGTACTAGGTTGGAGCCTAGGTTGACATTTCCTATGTGGGTGAGCTGAGGAGGGAAGGCAAGTTAATGTCTATGCCCTCCAATTCCTCATCTCAAAAAACAAAGGATTTGGACTCAATCATTTCTGAAGTCCCTTGTGGCTCTAATAATCAGTGACTGTAGGTTACCAAGCCTGGTAATTGAGACAGTCAAATAGAATAACGTATGGGAAAAAACTTTTCAGTGGAAGAATGTTAGAGAAAGTCAAGCTACTCTTGAACTCCCATTTATTCACATGAGCTTCCTCGGGGCAGGGATAGTTCCTCAGGAAAGTCCTTATTTGCATCTCTTCTGTCCTTATTCTATATCCCTTCTGCAGTTGAATCTTAGATGGGAGGCGTTGACTCCTCCAGAACAATGCAAGTTCCTTGTGCGCAGGGAATACTTTCCATTTTTTTCATTATTTTTACTTTTCACATTCAATTCAATACTTTTCATTATTTTTATCTAGACAAACCAATCCTAGAACAGTTCCTAGCATATAGAAGTCACTCCATCAATGCCTCCTAGTTGATCATTTAAAAAAATAATTTAGTCCCCAATAGCTAATAGAATACCTTACAAATTATAGATGTTTCATAAATACCAGTTGAAATGTTTCATAAATAAAATTTGTCAAGTCTTGGGCCAATTGCCGCATTTCGTTGATCTGCCTAACTTCTAATATAAGGTAATTCATCTAGAATTACTCATATTTACTTTGAATATTTTTAGTAGATGTATATATGATGCTTTCTGCTGATAGAATGTAAGCTTTGTGAAGGCAAGCACTGTTTTGTTTGTGCAACAGTTAGAATGCTGCTTACATAGTAGGAGTTTTTTGTTGTTTGTCCTAAGTACATTAATTGATTGATTATGATGACTACTTGTGCCAGGCACAGGGCTAAGCACTATACAGATATTATCTCTTTTGATCTTCCCAACCCTAGGAGGCATGTGCTATTATTGTACCCATTTTATAGGTAAGGAGAGTAAGGTTAATGAATTGCCAGAGTCATCAAGTCAGTCAATAAGCATTTATTAATCACCTAATATGTGCCAGTCACCATGATAAAATGCTAGGGTTACAGAGACAGGCAAATAACTGTCTTTACCCTCACAGAGCTCACAATCTAACAGAGAGATGACAAGTGAACAAATACGTAAAAACAAGCTACATAGGAAATAAAGAGGAAATAAGAAAGGAGTGTTAATTTATTAGATGTCACCTACGCTAAAAAGTATTCGTCTAGCCCAACATTTCTCAGATTTTGTGGCCTCAAGATTCCTTTATAATCTTATAAAATATTGCGGAGGCCCCCCAAAAAGAAAGAAAGCTTTTGTTTATGTGGGCTCACTCTTTCAACAATTACCATATTCAAAAATAAAAATATTACATTTAAAAACTATTAATTCATGTAAAATAATAGTAAGTCCATTATACAGTAATATAAAGATAATTTTACCCATTACATGGCAATTATATAAACCCATTACGTATTAATATAAATATAATAGTAGTATATTTTATGAAAAATTACTATTTACTGATAAAAAAATCAGTGCAAAGAGTGGCATTGTTTTTCATATTTTTTCAACTCTCTTTAATAACTGACTTCTATAAAGCATAGCTGGATTTTCGTGCCTTTTCCCATATTCAGTCTGATTTGGTAAAATTTTTTGGTTGAAGCATATAGAGAAAATCTGGCTTCACATAGATAATGTGGGTGAAAAAGAAAAGAATAGTTTGATAGGTAAATAACTTCTTAGTATTATTATGAAAATAGAAATCTGACCACAGGTCTTTACAAGGTTGTGTTGTTGTGAACTTTAAATCTCTTTAAATCATCTGCCTAATTCAGAAGACCCTTGAAGATGGTGGAAGGCTCCAGCATCCAGTCTTCTCTAGACATTCTCCTGCATACTTGGTGAGTGGAGATGTTCTAGCCATCTTTGCCCTTCACAGATCCCAGGAGGAGGCCTGTGGGTTCTCAGTGTAAATGGTGTGGAGCCAGTGGCCTCGTCCTACAAATCTGGCTGCCTTATTGCTCCACTAAATCAAAAACTTGTTTTTATTCTTCAGCTTTTGCATAAAATATTTAAAATCTTTGTCCTAATAATTTGGAAACATTGTTGGTAAAATTCTAATTTAAAATGTTTTGTTTGGGTTTTTTTTTGCAGTATTTTGACACAGTTTTATGGATTTATATTTATTGTTCTTTCATTTTGTCTTCTTCTGTCCCCTCTTGAGGCTCTCAGGTCAACACTTGTATGACTTAGAGTCAGAAAGTCATTTTAGTCTATCAGTATTTTTTAGCCTCTATTCCTCAACAGGAAAAAGAATTGAGCAAAACTAATAAAGAAACTTATTTTTAAAAAAATTTCTCCCATCATGCTCTGGTGTTCCATGAAAATACAAAAGTGGTGCTGACTTCAAGAGCCTGCAAAGTCTTATATCCTCTGCCCTGTTTCCCCTTAACAACAATTCTCAGCCAGGTCTTTCTCTCATCTGTTTATGTATATTTCTTTAGATGAAAACCCCAATAATCTTAAGAAACAAGTAGAACAATGTACATGCTCCGGCCTCATTTTCGTATTACCATGGTTATCTGGGAATCTTTTGACAGCCTTATTTATAAGGATGTTTAAAAACAATTTTCTTTATATCCTAAGAAAATTACTTTAGGCTTCTGATTAATTGTTGCTTCACTACCATTAAATTCCAAGGTATTTAAACTCATCTAGTGCACTTTTCATTTTGTCTTCTAATATCTTTCATTGTACAAAAGAGTACAAATATATCCATTTTGGCTATAAATTATGGTAAGCAGTTAATTTATGAAAAAAATTATTTGCATATAAATCTCATTTTTGTAACTCGTGAGAAATTTATTCCAAAAATAGGAATTACTAAGTGGAAATGAGCCTTTTCATTTTCATTCCACCAAAATGTATATGGTGTTTCAGATATACATACACATAAGCATGTATCTATATATGTGCCTATGTATATGTACATATACACATACATACACACGTAAACAGTATACATGTGTATATATTGTGTTGTGCATGTTTGTGTGTATACTATTTTGGTTTTCATTTTCTCTAAGCAAAACAGTATGTGTGTATGTACGTATGTGTACATGCATGCATATACACACATGTAGTGTCTTGATTAGAGAAAATTAAAAGGTTGGTTTCAATTGAGTGATTCCATGTATATGTTTGTGTGTATGTACATACATGTGTACATATATAAACATGGGTGTGTATAGGTATATGTACGTATATATGTGTGCGCGTACACAAAAACGCACATTTTTTTAACCTGCTTTTTTTAGGTTTAGTTGTTTTCTGGGCTTTAACTTTCTTCACTCTTAGGATTCCCATATCAGCGGTGAAACTGCATTCTCCTGTTGTTCTTCCTTTTTCCTTACTCTTCTCTCTTTCCTTCTTTTGAGCCTTTTCTTTGCATCTGAGCTACAGATGTTCTATCCATTATCAGCCTTCTTCCCTTCTCTGTCTCTTCTCTTTCCCTTGGAAATCTCATCCCTTTCATACCTTTGATGGTTTTCCTCCTTGAAGATGACTCAAGACAGGCTTGTCCATATGCACACCTTCTCTCCTCAGCCCCAATACTCTCTGTTTACTGGATAGAATCACTTGGATGGATGTGTCGGCGTTACCTCAGACTCACCATGTCTTAGACTGAACCAATGATCTTTTCTCCTTGTCCCACACAAACCTGTGACGGCTCTATCCACCTCTTTGTTAGCTTTGTCAAACTTGACCCTTGGGAGTCATTCTTGAGCTCTCCCTATGCCTTGTCCCCAGTATCCAGACATCATTTGCTAACTCCTGCTACATCTGTGTCCATAATGTTCCTCTTTTCTTCTTGTACCTTCTAATCACATTCTGTTTTTGAACCTCATTACTCTAGGCTAGAATATTTTTAATATTTTCTATGCAGGCTCTAATCCAGATGTTCTTAACTCTTTCTGTCATCTTTCCTCCCCCTGACAATCTGGTAAAGCCAATGAGCCCCTTCTCATAATAGTGATTTTAAGTGCATAATATTGGGGCAGCTAGGTGGTGCAGTGAATGGAGCACCAGCCCTGGAGTCAGGAGGACCTGAGTTCAAGTTTGACCTCAGACACTTAACACTTACTAGCTGTGTGACCTCGGGCAAGTCACTTAACCCCAATTGCCCTGCCTTCCCCACTCCAAAAAAGGCAAGCCAAACGATGAATGCATAACATAAAATGCATAGGATTACCAAGGAAACCAATTATATTGAAGTAAAGATGTATTCTTTCCCTATCCAAATTCACTGACCCCCTGAAATCTCTCCATGGACCCTTTTTGGCATCTCCTCTTCTCAATTAGGTTGTACACTTGAGGACAAAGACTACGTTACCAAAGTCTCCTTTCAGCCCTAAATCCATGACCCTGTGACTTCATTGCCACTCAGCGTCTACTCAGTGGCATCCATGGTCATGCCAAGTACTAATGGCAACACAAGCAATATTTGTTGATGGATTGAGTAGATCATTATGGAGGGTTTGACCCAGAAAGCTTTTATATTCCTAATTTCTTAGGAAACATGGTTGGGGTAACCCTCCTTAAATACCACTGATGTAGGAGAAAAAAATAAATGGTAGGGGAAAGGCAGGCTTCCATACGTTGGATATTATGGTACTCTAGTGTAAGGTGTCTGGGAGCTCTTCAACTTGGGTGTGCCTTTCAAAGATGGGGACCCAAACCCACCCCGTACCTGCCTATCCTGTGTGACTTTTATCTGTGCCTTTCCATAAGCTCACCTCAGGGGATCTGCCCAATGTGTTGGGAGCTTTCCTTAAATTCTCTTTATGCTACATGGAGAATAGTGACACATGTTGGCTGTTCTGTTATCCCTTTATGTCACTTTGTGATAGATAGACATTCTCTCTCTCTCTCTCTCTCTCTTTCTCTCTCTCTCTTTTTCTCTCTCTCTTCTTTCTCTCACTCTCTCACTCCCTTCCCCCGCACACACACACACACACACACACACACACATACACACACACGCACACACACAATTTCCTTTTCATACATCCAATCTTCTGTTATATTCCAAATATTCTCCATGTAGTCAGCAGTCTTAGTATACTTCTAGGACACAAGAATCATAGGCTCTTATGGCCTTTACTAAGTCGCTCAAGGTCTCAGTACTTCCAAGGAGCCGGGATTTCTGTGTGGTGACTTCTTCCTCTCATAGTGTTTGGAGGCTTCATGAGTTTCTGTGGTCAGAATCATTCATCACTTCATGGAGATGTGTCAGGCTTCAGCTTGGCTGGTCTGCCGAGACTACATATGCAAGTCTATTGCTGGGGCCCTACTCAGAGCTTTTCCAGCTTTGTAGGCCCCAACATCATCTGTCTTCTAGCAGCCTAGGTGGCAAAGTGGATTAGATATTGGACTTAGAGTTAGGGAAGACCCAAGTTGAAATCCTAATTTAGACATTTACCAACTGTGTGATCCAGGACAAGTCTGTTGTGTTTTCTCAGTCTTGCTTTCCTCATCTGTAAAATGGATTGACTGACAGCACCTGCTTCCCAGGTATGTTGCAGTGATCAGGTGAACAGTCATGTAAAGTGCTTCTGTTAAACCTTACATGCTATAGTACTGTTACTGCTACTACTGTTATCAATTATTGTGAATAATTATTAATAATGAATAATAATTATATAATGATACTTATAGTAATAGTCATCATTAGCATAATCTCCCCAAAGTCAGAATCATCTCAATTTCATTGATGGAAGGAGCAATTTGACTTTGACCTCATGACCTTGTTAGAGCCTCTTAGGCGTTTGTAGAGGTAACATAGAGAGATAGATAGAGGACCAGACCCGGAGGCAGAAAGTCTGGGGGTCAAAGTCCACGTTTCATATTTACTGTTTGTCTGGCCCTGGGAAAACCACTGGACCCTTCTAGGACTTTGGTCTGCTTCCCTGCCAAGTGGTTGCTTCGATGGACAGTTTCCCCAAAAGGAAGGCGTTCCCACACTGATGAAATCACAGAATCAGGAGTGTATTTACAAACGTTCACATAGAGAAGTAGGATATGCCAACAGTGGGCTTTCCTGCAGACTAATTAGGAATCAAATATGGTGTGGTGGAAAGTCTTTGGAGTTAGGTTTGATCTCAGCTTGGGCACATACTAGCACAGTGAGCCTGGACAATGGTAAAAGGAAGGAATAAGCCTTTCTTAAGCACCTACTGTATGCCAGACACTGCTACAATTATCATCTCATTTGAGCCTCACAACAACCCTGCGAGGGAGGTACTGTAATTATCTCCATTTTACAGTTGAGAAAACTGAGGCAGGTAAGCCAATTTGTCCCCAGTCACCGAACTAGAAGGCATCTGAAGCTCCTTTGGGGCAAAGGTCTTCCTGACTCAAGGCCCGGCACCCTCTCCCTTGTGCCACCTCGCTTACCCTCACCTTGGGCAAGCTAAGTAGTCCCTCAGCTTGAGTTTCCTCGTGGCCTAGCTGTTATGAGAAAAGCATCTGTTCCTACCAGCACCCCCTAACTGTCAGTCATTCAGCACCCTGGCCAAACTCTGGAAATCAAGCAGATTCCAGATAAAGAGTTAAAGACGCCAGACTCTGTCAGGGGAACTTCCAAAGTCTGGGGTGATCAGAAGTGTGATTATAATGACCAGCCTTTGCCCGGAGGAGAGATGATGGAGTAGACTTTCTCCCTCCTTTGCAGAAGTGGGGGACTATGGGTGTGGGGGGCCACAAAGTTTGCTTTGTTTTCTCTTTCTCATTCACTCTCTGTTAGAAGATATGGGTCCCTGGGCAGAGGGGAGAGAGGGCTGCGTGTGGAGCAGAAATTGTCAGAAAATTATAAGCAATCAATGACTTGTAAAACTTTATTTTTAATTTTTAAAAAGATAAAAATAAAGAGGATTGCCAGTAAAGACTTCCTTCTTCCAGCAAATGAATTTTGGAGCTAAGAGGGGCCTCCTTATTTAGCTAGTCTAGCCCCATTTCATTACTCAGTTACTGCCCAGTCATTTCATCCCACAATCAGAGATTTAGAGCTAAAGGCAGCTCTGTCAAGGCCAACGCCCTCTTTTACACATGAGGAAACTGAGACCAAGAAATGTGAAATGACTTGCCCAAGGTCTCACAGATAGTACACATGAAGACTTGGGATTTGAACCTAGAACCAAAGCCAGTGACATTTTTTCACTGTTATTTGCTTATTTTTTACTCTTTGTGACTCTGTTTCAGGTATTCTTGGCAGAATTAACAGAATGGTTTCCCATTTCCTTCTCCAGCTCACTTGACAGAGGAGGAAACTGAGGAAAACAGAGTTAAGTGACTTGCCCCAGGTCACACAGCTCATAAGTGTCTGAGGCTGGATTTGACTTCAGACTTGAACCCTGTGCACTATGGTGCCACCTACCGCACCCATTTCCCACTGTGCCATATTGCATTCTCACAGTCTCTTGCAGAATGTAATCTGACAATTTCCTAGCCTGCTTCCGGATGATGGGTTCCTGACCACGCCTCTTAATCATCTTAGAAGAATGCCATGCTGCATAACTACCCAGGGCTGCATCCCACCCCCGAAGCAGGGAGGTCATCACCCCTAGAAACCAAAGGGCCATATTTATTCCAAGTGCCTGACTACAGGGGGACCTCATTTCATTCACATCCCAATCTGTCCTACATTAAAGACCTCGGCTACAAAGCAGCATCATTTAGACAACATGCCCGTTTTCCTATCCTGATCTTTTTGCTCAGATAGGTGCCAATTAGCCAACTGCAGAGGCTGGGATTCTGACAGCATTTGTCCCATCTCCCCTCCCTAAGACTCAAAAGGGGGCGGGTGTCTTTGTCACAATTTTTTTTTTATTACTGTATTAGATGAAACCATTCTTCACTGCACTGTCTGTATACTATCAAATATTTATTTAGAGCTCCTCAAATACAGAAAACTACAAAATTGATTTATGGTTATTTGAACTGTCTTTCAGGGCTGTAGACAAATTACAGAGGGTACATGACTTGTCTGTCTTCCATCAGATGACCCTGGAAGAAATGATGAGTCTGGTTTTGTTTGAAGCAAAATAGATACTTTAACAAGTCTTAGAGTTCTGAGGGCTCCCACTCCCACCCCCTTCACTAATTCCTTATCTACTTTGTTGAGAAATTAAGTGATTAACATTAAGTCTTAGTTATAAATTCTAGGGGGAAAAAAACCAAAAAATCAAAAACAAACAAACCTATCACCTTTCTCAAAACAATAGACCTCACTCCATATTAAAATATTCAACCTGCTCTTCCAAAGCCTATGAAATATTTAAGCTTCCTAACTTCTCTCTCCTCTAGCAACTCTGAAATACCACTTTTGCACGTATGAATGTGGCAACAGAATTGTGTAAATGTCAAAATGAATTTCTTTCCACTCTCATTTTCAGGTTCTCAGTGGAAAGCGCCCAGGGCTCCCTGCCACATTCACAAATCCCCCAAATTAAACCAAGATGGCAAACCCAGGCCAGAAATCCACTCCCTTCTGTTTCCTTGATAAAATGGGGAAATGGAAATTCAGTTCCATTCAGCAAACATTTATTTAGCACCTACTGTGAGCTAGACCCCATTCTAGGTGCTGGAAGACCCAGGGTAGACAAAGAAATCATCTCTGACGTTGAGGAGCTTATGTATGACTGGAAGGGTATAAGATGTGCACAGATAAAATAAATGCAATAGAAAATTAATTTGAAGAGGGCTAGAGAATTAACTTAATGTTCAAGACAAATAAAGTTCACTTAAAAATTGTTGATCCGGAGAAAAGATTTATTACCACGTTTGCTGGAATCTATCCTAGGGAATATGAAAAACTTCATGAGTAAGGTTTTTTCCCCTCCTCTTCATCTGAGTTTTCTGCTGTAGTCATAAAAATGTATCCATAGCTTCTTCCCCCCTCCCACTTCCAACACCCCAATTTTCACCCTTCTTAGCCTCATTTTCAATTATTCTGAACATCCCCAGGTGGATCTCCCCACATCTGATATCTGCCACCCCATTCCTCCACACCACCACCATGGTCAAACCAATCTCCCTGATTTATGGGTATGATCCTGCTACTCCCTTGGCAAAGCCCTTTCCTAGCTCTCCATTGCCAACTGAGAAGGCTCAGGCTCCTCTGTTTGGCATTCAGGGCCAAGCACAATCTGCCCTTACTGTCCCTTTGCCACTCTGTCTCCTCATCCTACACCCCACCTACTCTTTGTCTAGTTAGACACACATGGCTCACCATCTTTCGGACACGCTTAGCCCCTGCCTCCCTTTTTTGCTTTTGCTCATCTGACTCCCCCTGACTAGAGCTCCCCCACCCTCTTACCCTCTTCTCTGTTCCCTGCTACAGATGACTGGATTTCTCCAGTATCACCAAAGATCCAAATTCTACCTCCTCCCCAAAAAGGGTTTTTCAAATTAAAAAAAATTTTTTTTAATCAAATTCTCAATCAGTAATGACTTTCTCCCCATTGGGCATCACACTTTTTCAAAAAAATTTTCATCTTTTATACACTTAAGGAAGGAAATAAGGTTCTATTAAGCACCTCCTATGTGCCAAATACTGTATTAAACATTTTACAAATATCTCCTTTGACCTGAGCTCACGACTGCCCTGGAGGGAAGATGCTGTTATTATCCCAATTTTACAGCTGAGGAAGCTAAGGCAGAAGTGAAGGTGACCCACGGTCACGCACCTAGTAAGTTTGTGAGGCTGGATGGCATAGTCTGCAGTCCAGCTTCTTGTATTTGCGGTATATACCCACTTTAGACCTGAAGCTTCATGAAGGCGGATGCTGACTTATCTGCAACACTGTGATTTTTGTTTTCTTCAGAGCATTTTACTTGTTTACACATTATTTCTCCCATTAGCCTGTGAGCTCCTGCAGAACACGGACTGCCTTTAGCCTTTCTTTGAATCCCCAGGGCTTAGCGCAGTGTCTGGCAATTAGTAGGTGCTTAATGAATGTTTATTGACTTACTACTAAAATGCTCTGTATACAGTTAGCACTAAATCGATGTATTTAGACTTTTTTTTTTGCTTTTTGGAGGGCAGTTGGGGTTAAGTGACTTGCCCAAGGTCACACGGCTAGTTTTTTGTGTTAAGTGTCTGAGGCCGGATTTGAACTCAGGTACTCCTGACTCCAGGGCCGGTGCTCTATTCACTGCGCCACCTAGCTGCCCCTGTATTTAGACTTTTTTTGGGGTTCAATTGGCACCTTACAATAATTTCTAAGCTTGTTGGATCCCTGTTTTATTTTTCAGTCAATCAAGTATTTATTAAGTCCTTAGAACTTTATATGCCCCAAACTGTTCTGGGTAGAAGGAAAGCAAAACCAGTTCCTGTCTTCAAGGAGCTTACTGTCTAAAGAGGGAGACAGCATATATATAAACAGGCACATGTGATGTATGGAGCAGAGGGAAGGGAACCACCCAGGGGAAGGCACCAGCAGTGTGGGGAATGTAGAAAGGAACGTATGAGTGATGTCATGTAGGAAGCCATGCTATCTAGTTGGAACAAGAGCATTCCAGGCATGGGGGAACAGCCAGTACCAAGGCTCAAAGACGGAAGATGGAGTGTTGGATGTGATGAACAGAGGGTAGGTCAATAGAATGTGACTGTATGGAGAGTGTGTAGACGAGAAAGAGTCTGTATGAAAACCATATAGATGGAAAGGAGCCAGGGTGCAAAGAGTTTGAGTTGAAACTCTTCCATTCTTTCTTCTCTTGTGAAATTCTTCAAATATTTCCTTAAATCCTCTGCTCGTGTGTGTAATGCATGAAAGGATGTGAGCTATGTGAATGGCTTTCACTTTCTCTTAGCTCCCCTCCATTCTGACTTCATACGTGGCCTCTTTATCTAGGCACACATGTCCTTGGTGGCATCTTTTCCACCGTTTTTTGAGGGCAAGTCTTTGTTGGTGACAAGCTGTAGCCCACTTATATCCATTGTTTACCTTTCTGTCACCCTCTGGGGTTTTGTAGCATAGTGTCTGGCATATACACCCAAGTGCTCAATAAATGTAATTCCCCCAGAATTTTCATTCCCATGTCTTATAGTCATATAGACTTAGGGTAACATTATTGGTGCTAAAGGAATGTTTTGTTTGGAGGTGGAGCAGCGACAGGTGGGGAGGAGATTTTGGAATCAGGGAAAATCCTGCCCAGTCTCCAAACTAAAATTCAACATGATCTCTGATTAACCATCTGAAAGCCAAGAATGAATATTCTGAGGAGGATACATTGAGGTTCAAACAACTAACTTAGGAATAAGATTTTCATATATGTATATATATATATATATGTGTGTGTGTGTGTGTGTGTGCGCATACATATATGTGTATATGTGTTTGTATATACATGTGTGTATGCATATATGTGTATGTTATATATATATATTTAAATCAGGGCATTCCTGCAATAACTATGCCAGATACTCTGAAGCCCAATCAACTGCCCTGGAAATGAAATTTTGAAATTTCTGGACCTTCTTGAAAGGACAAGGCCATTAGCTGCATGACCCTGGGTGAATCACTTGACTTCTCTGTGGTTTTAGAACCTTCTCTGTTAAGTTGTGATCATACCTGCTTCCTGCCCCTCCCCAACTCCTCAGGTTGGTGGGAAGGTACAAGAAGATCAAATGGGTGGAAGCCTATTATGCTGAAGAGGCCAGAGGTGGAGGCAGGAGGTTACTGTTGCAGAAGAAAGTCATCTCTGGTGCTTGACTTTGGCTTATAGCCAAAGGCTCCGTGTTCCAAAGGAATGTTCTACAAAGTGTACGCTGTTGAAATGAAAGCTTTTATTAAAGCCTTCTCTTTAGAGATCTGAGAAACAGTTCAATTCCAAATGGGGGTCAAATGTAAATCTCAAAAAAAATTATTGAGCACTAAAATATATAATTTAAGGAGGTTTTACAATTGTTTCATGGGGATCTTTCAGGCCACAGTAGATGACCCCACCTGTAGCGGCCTATGTGAAATATTTTTGGAAGCAAGGGAATGATTTGAAGGTTTCTGCCCGGTTATTGTTTCTTTCATGAGACTTCTGAAATATGGCTGCCTTATGATCTTGAGCACCGGCTGGTAGCATAATGGATAAAATACTAGACTTGGAATCTGGAAGATCTGTGTTCAGGTTCTACCACAAACAATAACAGCTGTGTTACCTGGGCAAATCACTTAACCACTCTTTGCCTTAATTTCCCCAGAAAGATATAATGGCCCTGGACTCCGCAGGGGTGTTATGAGAATCCAATGACATAATGCATGTAGGGAGCTTTGCATACTTTAAAATCATATATATATATATATGTATATAATTTTTATATATTCATATATATTCACTACTATAATTATTATTATCATGAGAATGGAGGGGGGTGTCAGTGAGACTTCAGCAAAAGCTTCAGGTCTTCAGAGGATAAAAGACAGATTTTGAAAGGTTGGAGACAAAAGGCTTTAGATTCAAAATGGATACCTGCCTTCTTTGAAATGGTGGGAGACTGGAGTACTTTGATGGCATGTGAAGAGGCCAGAAAGACAATGGAAGCTTATGCGGCATAGATCACATTAATGCTAGTCACCCATCAAAATGAGATTTTCAAAAATGTATGGGAGGTGAAAATGACTGAACGGAAACTTAGCTCCCTTAGAAGCGTGGAGTGGCTTATGGGGAGGCTTATGGCTCATGCTTTTGAGCCAGGAAGAATTTGACAATAGGAGATGTGAGCTTTCTCTCATCATGACATACATAGTCCTGAGAGCTCAGGCTCTGAGGGGGTTTATGGGAAGATGCTCCTGAAGATCAAGGGTCATTGCTCCAGCTAAAAAGTATTTCATTAATTCATTTGGTAAACATTTATTAAGTCCCTACTGTGTGCTGGCCACTTTGCTAATTGGTGAAGACACAAAAAGAGGCAAAAGAGAGTCTCCACCCACAAGATGCTTACAAGCTAATGATTTGTGATACTCCACCTAGTTAGAGAAGAGCACTGCCTAGCAGCCTGAGTGGCTGATGTAACTGCCCCTCAGAAAGCAAGCCCAAGAGACCAGTGAATCAACCAGAGATGCCATATCCTGAAAAGATACCAGCAGCCAAGCTTGACGCTGAGCCAATGCTCACTAGCTGCCCAGCCAAGTCCATCAGCAGTAGAGCATTGTGGGAGCTGGCACAGCCCCCAAGTGACCCATCTGACACACCCCAGCAGGAACAAGCCCAGATGAGCTTATATTATAATTATAATTATAAATAATTATAGCAGAGACAGCCAGCATAACCAGCTTAACAGATGAAGAAGTTGAAGTAAACTCCTCAAGAACCCTCTGTAGAGAAAAAAAGGACATTGAGGAACTGCCATTCTGCACGTGTGAGTTACCTTGTCTGTATATGTTCCTTACTATAAGTTTGTGCCCTTTCTCCCTTCTTCCCTTATTATGGGTAAATATGTCACTGGTGTTGGAGAAGTGTGTTTATTGGCTGATTGTTAAAGAGAAGCATACTGGTGGGGGCTTATGAGCTGGTGTTTAGGAACATAGCTACCCACAGGATCACTCCTTGAATGCTGGGGTTAGTAACAGCCACCTTTCTGGGAATGCAGCCTGCCAGGGGCAGTGTGGGTTAGGTCCTGGAGGCATCACACCATTACTATCTCTCAGTTCAGTTTGAACAAGCATTTATTAGGTGCTAGACCCTTTTCTAGGGGACACAAAAACGGATGCAAGAGTTAAGAGGTGTTTCTGACCTTATTTCTAGCATCACTGTTTGGTAGATGCTTTTGCACCTCTCTCTATGAGACCGTGTATTACTTAAGCAAAAAGACTGTGTCTTATTCCTTCCTAGGAAAGATTGGAGAGAACAGGACGGACTTGGGAGACGTTACTGAGCTAGGGTCAATAAGTGCAAGTTCTAATTAATAGCTAGTTTGCTAATTAACCAAAATGCATTTATCGAGTCCTCTGTGCTTAGCCCTATGTATACATAGAGAAAAGCAAGGTGTAGCCCTGCTCTCAGGGAGCTTATAACCCAGCTTGAGAGGGAAAATTGGGACATAAAACAAGATTTCTTTTTATTGTTCATCAAGCAAATGGCACGTAAGTCACAAAGGATGGGGAGATGAGGGAGACCTAGAACAAGGGTCTGCAGGTCTGCAAGGGGGCTGTGGACACAGCAGTACTTGAGTTTGGTCTTGGCAGAATTATATAAGAATTATTATGATAATTATGAAAGAATTATAATGATAATCATGATGCAGAATTATCACAGGCAGAAGGGAGTAGGATAGAGTTCCAGTCAGATGAAATCCAAGTGCATGGAGGCTGTTGGAATAAGCCTGGGGGTAGGACAGGATGAGAGATCTTCTGACTATCACAGGGGGTGCCTGTTGGAGAATAGTGGGAGAGGCATTTGGGTGGATAAGACAGAACCAGGGTCTAGAAGACTTCAGAAGCTCAGTGGAGGTTGAGGCTTCTGTCCGAGGTTCGGGTGTGACATTGGTGTCCTTTGATTGGGCCTGAGGGTGTTAGGGCAGAGAGACTCCTCCTGATGCTTGTGGGCTTCTCTTGGATTCTTATGATCCCTCAGGAAGTACTAGGGTCTAAAGCTCCCTCTGTTTACTAGTCACAGTCATAATTGCTGGCATTTATGTAGCGCTGTGAGCTCTTTACCAATAGCTTCTTGTCTTCTCTGGACAACAACCCTGCGAGGCAGCTACTGCTGTTATCCCCTTTTTACAGGTGGGGAAACAGAGGCAGACAGAGTTCAAGTGATGTTCCCAGGGTCCCACGACTGATAAGTGCCTGAGGCTGGATTTGAACTCAAAGCTTTGACTCCCAGTCTGGCATTTTATCTGCTGCAGCACCTTTCTGTTCTAAGTGAGATGGAAGACAGTGAAGGGAAAAGGAATAAGTATTTAAATAGATGCAAATGCATGCTGGGGATTGAGTAAAATACTTCATAAATATTATCCCATTTGATCCTTATTACAAACCTGTGAGATTTTACCATTAGGAAAACTGAGGCAAATAAGGTTAAGTGACTTGCGCTGGGGGTTGCGCAGCTAGTAAGTGTCTGAGGCAGGATTTGAACTCAGATCTTTCTGACTCCAGACTCAGCGTTCTATCCACTGTGCTACTCTGTAGGCTGAAGATTGGAGTTTCATAGATTTATAACTGGAAGGGAACTCGGAGGATACCTGGTCCTGTTTTTACACATGAGGAAACCAAGGCAAACAAGGTTAAGTGACTTACCCAGGGTTACAGCTAGGAAGTGTCCAAGGAGGGACTTGAATCCTGTTCTTTCTGACTCTGAGACCAACATTTTATCCACTGTACCACACTGACTCTCGAGGCCATCTTTGATGCTGGGAGGACGCGTAGCACCCAAAGTACCAGTTTATCCCTCTGATCAGTTTTTTCAGAAGCAGCATCATGAGCCCCAGAATGCACCAGGGTGTCTCAGGACGATGAAAGCTGGAGGCTCAGCTCAAGGACTTTATACCTGTGCCCAGTGGTTGGCTGAGCATTCTAGGAAAATAAAGCGTCTTCTGTAACTGGCAGGAGGTGGCAGGGGGTTAGTGTTGGGGATCTTAGAAAACAGCGATGATTGCCCAGAAGAAACCCATCTGTTCATGCGTCCTAAGCCCACACGCTCAGTACCCGAGTGACGTTAGCAGCGGCTCGAGTGAAGCGAACCAGGAGCAGAGGCTGCTCGGAATTTCCCCTGAAATGCTCTGAGTGGCCCCGCTCGGAGCTTGCGGGCTGCTTAAATGGGCCAGTCAGTTCAGCTGTGGGGCCAGGATGTTTGTCTCTGATTATCATTTTGTTAACTTCTTGAAAGCAGACCGTGGGGATAGCTGGGCTTCCGAGCATCTGCTGCGTATGATTATCCGAACTCTCGAGTCGTCTCTGGTGCCGAGTCTTTGTTGTTTACTGTCCTTCTTGGCCATTCATCCGACAGTCTTGATTGCTCCTTGAAGCAGAGGCTGTCTAACTTTTGTCTTTGTTTTCCAAGTACCTAGCCTGCCGTGGTCACTCATCGTCATCATCAAGCCAACGTTTCTATAGTACTTTAATATTTGTGGGGTGTTGTACTCGCATCAACCATGTGAAGTAGACGCCATTGTTATTCCCACTGTATAGGTGAGAAAACAGTCTGATTAAAGGTTAAGTGACTTGCCCAGGGTTACCCAGCTAGTTTAGTGTCTGAGGAAGGATTTGAATCCAAGTCCAGCTGACTTTATGTTCGGCCCTCCCTCCCACTCTGCCTCCCTTGACTAAACTATCCTATAGGTCTGAACAGAAAAGGAAAGAAGGAAAATGGCCCTGACTCTGGCTTCAGAAGACCTGTGTTCAAATCATGCTTTTAATTCTATGTCAGACAATTCAATAAACTCCGTGGGCCTCAGTTTCCTTCCCTAGAAGATGAGGGGCTGGATGGTCTTTAGTGGTTAAGATTAAGGTTAAGGTTAAGGTTGTATTCTCCTTTAGGGGTTCTATCCATTACTGGTATTAACTAAAGGCAGAGTCTCTCTGCTTAAGGCTGATTAGGACAGAATGGTAATGAGAAGAGGCCAGAGACACTAAGGGCAAATATGGGGCTATCACAATAATAGGAACATGAGTCCATAATGCAGGGATCGAAGGAGAGGAATGGAGGAATGGAGAGCAAGGGATATGAGAGATATTGCAAAGAAAGTTTGCCATGAAATATGACTAGATTTAAAAGATAAAAGAAAGAGCGAGTGCAATATGGCTTTAAGTCTGAAAGCTGAGAACATTGTAGTGCCATCGACAGTAACTAGGAAGTTGGGAGGTAGCTGTAATTTGGATGGAAGAGTGTCAATTCTGAGTGACTCTAACATCCAAGCAAAAATGTCCAGCGGGTACTCAGAGAGATGGATTATTGTCTGATGTGTGTAATGTGAAATATTCCATTCTCACAATTTTTTTGGATTTTTAATATGAACTTTTTTGTTATGATTTCTGATGACACTGGATTTTGAAAACTCTCGGAACACAGGACTTCATAACAGTTCATCTCTAGGTTTCCTCCATGAGATTATCCATTTCTTTGTTTTTAATACCATCTTGCATGGTTACCCATCAATTTCACACAGAGATGAGATGAGATCACCAGGACTGGGGTGCTCCTGCTTATTTATCTTTAGGGGAAAAATCTGTAGTTTACATCTGAAATTAGGAGAGAGAGAGAGAAAGATCACAAATTAAACCAACTTCTAAGGAACTTTCATCTCCATAAACTTTAAGTATTACTATATTCAGCAAATTACTGACTTAATGGGTGAAGCCTATTCACACTTTTGCAGGAACTGAAAAGTATAAAGGTTCGCATCCTGTCAATTCTGTAGCAATCTGATTGCTGGACATAGATTTAGGAAGACCTGGTTTGGGATCTCACTTTCAGACACTTGGTGTCTATGTGACTGAGTCGTTCACTTAAATTTTCCAAGATTCAGTTAATAGGGATAAAGAGCCATTGCAAGATTCCAGTGAGAGAATATATGCAAAGCACTTTGTAAATCTGCTATTAAAATGTGAGTTATTAGAAAAGAGCAAGCTTCATTTATTAAGTACCGACGTTGTGCCCAGCACTGTGCTAGGTATTCATCCAAGCTTTCAAGCTGTTTTAAGTCTTTTATCATTTTTTAGTCATTTTCTGACTTTATTCACAACAGAACTAAATGTACTTCAGGTCCCGGGAACAAATTTATTAGTCAAAAGTACCTGAATGTTTCAGTTAAAAATCAACAGAGGGAAATAAATGGAGAAACCTTTCATTCTGCTCTAAGACGATCTCTTGTATTATACAATCAACCCTTTAAATATCTTCTGCAGAATTTTAAAGCATAAGCTTCTCTGAAAAACTTCTATAATCTGCATAATTAAACTCGTCCCCATGGCCAATTCTCTGCCATATTGCTAAACTAAGAAAATGCAATAAGAAAAAACAAAAACTAGCAGGTGCCCTGGACTTAGTTCAAAACATATTTATGAAGTGCCTACTATGTGTCCAACACCATGCTAGATATTACGAGTATAAAGAATGAAATAATCCCTCCCCTCAATAACTTACATTCTACAAGAGTGGGGATAAACAGAAAGCATACGCAAATTCATACTGAACTAGTATGTGTTCAATTAGAAAATTAATTACTGTTAATTGCTGTTTTTGATTAACTGTATATCTTGTAACTTTCCTTGACCTGTAACTGTGTTGTTTTTCTTATATTCTAAATCTGGCACAAGAAGATGGGCTAGAAAAAAACTGTAAAGACTTCACTTTAATGACTCTAATCTGAAGATTCCTCGTTTGGGGAATATCCCCTTGGCTTCTCTGTCTTTGGATTCTTTTAACAGAGAAATCACAGGGCTGGGAAAGGAAGTCAAATAACAGGCTCCGGCATGCTCTCACCAAATTGCTGCCCGCTCTGTGACGGAGGTTTCCAGCATAGGTGTCATTGGTGTTAGTAATGTGGATGTCTCCTAGCTCTCAAACCACAGTCGGTCTGGGAAGGGGTTAGGCTTTTCCAAATTGAAGGCAGCTTGCTCTCTGACCTGCTTTTTAGTTCTCATTGCTTCTTTCAGAGCCCAAGTACCTGCCACTGAACAATGTTAGTCTTAAAAGACAGGTAGTAAGAAATTTTCCTTAAACCCTATTTGAAACTCCAGAACACGATCAACCAAATGCTTCCAGAAAGAGGTTTTGATGAAGACGGCCCTGACCGTGTATTGTAAGGAGGCTCTGACTTACTCAGCCGGTGCAACTCCTCCATGTGGAGCGTACTGGAGAGCGTGTCTCTGAGACAGTTATGGTAGCGTAGAAGGGAAACGCAGGAAAATGCGAGTAGACATTTTGAAACTGGTTCCAGTTGACTTAGCAAGTGGTAAAAGAGAAGCTCCTTGATTAGCTAAAGAGGCATTTGTTAAGAGGTCCTGGCCAGTTTTCTCCATCCTCTTGCCAATCTCTCTTTTGTTGGGTGACTACACTTACAGCACCTGGTCAGAATCCATGGTGTAAAGGGAGAGATGAGGACACTGAGGCTCATGGGGGTGTCACACAGGTAGAAAGTGACTGAAATTTGGATCCCAAATTTGACTCCAGATTCGAGACTTTCCTCCATATCTATCTCTTTCTCACTTCACCATTTAATCCACTTGGTATTAGTTACCAAAAATGAATAGGCTTTTAAACCTTGTCCAATGTATTGCGTGGGAGGCAGTGTTGGTAGTGGGCAGACCACTCGATTTAGAGTCTGAAAGATCTGATCCAAGTCCCACTTCAGACACTTACTAGCTATTCACCTGAATAAGTCATGTTTCTTCTGTATTCCCTCACCTATAAAATGAGGCATTTGGACTTGACGGCATCCAGGGGTGCTTTCAGTTTTAAAATTTTCATCTGGGATTTATTTTTTTAAACTAACTGATAATAGTTTTGTCTGTTTTCTTATCTAATGTAGTAAAGTCTATGGCTTATAGCTGTCTGTCATCTGTCTGTAAGCTTTCTGCTCTCCCTGGGACTGTAAAGGTTTTTGAAGCCCAGGATGGAGCAGCCAACCTTTTCTGTGACCTCCAGAGCTTTTTTTTCTGATCCTGAATGTAGGAAATGTTTCTTAATCACAAAGGTGAATCAGGCACTTGAGCTGTGGTGAGAAAATAAGGCTTTGGGAGAAAGCATATGGCTTTTGAAAACATCTGACCTTTAAGAGTGACTGGGATGAAAAACAGTGCAAAATGACAGAGGAGAAAGAAGATGCATGGAGAGGAGAACTGGGTGGAGAGATCTGAACAGAGGAGCTGCTGTTAGTCCTGAATGTTTGAATTAAACTGTTGGAAGAAAATACAACATAATTCTGTTGGACTTGTTTCCATTTTAAAGCTAGACATGAGACCCGGATCCCAGATTTCTAATAATAGTGATATTTTTAAGGCAATAACTAGATGTATGTGAATAGTGTGAGGGGTCTTTATATTGAATAAATGTGTTCAGTGTAGCTGATGTGTATTATGTACTTACTGACAAAGAAATGGATGGACAGATGGACAAACGATTAGGTAGATGGAGGGATGGACAGATAGATGATAGATGGAAATCTAGATACACAGATATGATAAAGTAGCTTTTGTGCTGGCTGAAGCAGACAGACAAGGCTTGGAGACGATCCAGTTCACTTTCATATCAACGATTTGTGGATGGTAGCTATTGATTAAGAACCTCAGCGACCTGGGTGATGGGATTTTAGGATCTGTGGTTCTCTTGTCCTTTCTTCACCTTTGACTGAGGTTGCATGAAAGCAACATTTCTTGAGTTCTAGAAGGCGCCCTCTATGCCCCATTGCTGAGTGCCTTGCCTGCCATGCCCAACCATGTTTTACTTCACTCCTGGGCCATCTTCTCATCAAGTGCCTTACAGACCCATGATTACTCTTTATCCCACTTCCCTTCTGGAATTGGGACCATAAGCAAATCCATTGACTTCTGGGTCCACCACTCCTTTATGTGGGCTGTAGCTTCTTTTTAGAATATAAACTCCTTCAGTACCGAGACTGACATCCCTTTTGTATTTATCTTTTTCATCTAGCATAGTGTTTTGTATCTCAAAATGCTTTTTAAAAAATATTCATTCAGTTATTTAAAGTTGGGGCAAAATAAATGTAACCTTTTTTTTTTGTACTGTGAACCTCTTTGGCAAACTGATGAAACCTATGGACCATTTATCAGAACAATATATTTACATACATAAAATATAATACCTAGAATTACAAGGGTAATAAATTATACTAAAATACAGTTATTTTAAAAAATATAATTTCAAGACATCAAGTTGAAAACTCTTGATTTTAAAGATTAAATTCTTACTGTTAAGAAAACCCAGTTTGCTTTTGTGGACAGCTGAATGCTCTTGAGTCCAAAGTTCACAATGTGCATCACTTTGGCAGCCAAAGTGAATATGTATCTCCCTGTTCTCTGCTGTAGCTGTCTTAGGCTGTGGCTAATCTGCCCTGTTCTATTCACAATCCAGCTTTCTGTAAAGTAGGTGCATGTTTAAAGCTTTATACCATTTATGAAACTCACAGACCAAGAAATTATTCCTAGCCTGCTAGCAGGAGCCGTCTGACACCACACAACCCTCCCATATGGAAGAGAGGAGGGGAAAAGGGAGCTCTGTTGATCTCAGAACAAAATGCAACGGGGAGAAGCCAATACATTAACTATAAAGAATGAATTATTATTGGAGGAACAGAGGACAATGAAGAAGGCAGCCCCCAAAGCTTCTATTGGGTGTTCATTTTTCATTAAGAGAAAAGCCAACCCTAAGAATATCTTTACTTGTCCCCACTCTGCTTTTGAAGCTTCAGTCTTCATGAGTCCTTACCCATGTAAATGAGATGTTTACTTTTCTATTTTATTAAGTATTTGCATTGCTCTCTATAAAACAAATTAGTGATTGGAACTTGGGTTTTTATTGCACTTATGGAGAGACAGCATCAAGGGTATTGGAGAAGTAGCCCCTTACTGAAATATCTGAGTACTTTCATTAAAGAAAAAACTCTCTGAGATAACTTAAAGTCATTTGTTGTAGGTGAAGAGCCCTAGAAATCTATGTAGCTCCATTAGCATTAAGAATTAAGGATGCTTTGAAAAGGGATAGAATTTATTTGTATTTTGCAAATAGATGCTGAGGGGGTCTTGGGGAGGCCACTCTGACCCTTAGGAAGTCTACATTTCAAAGCTAATCATAGAAGAAAACATGCCAGTGCAGAATTGGTGTGCTTGTCTGTGCTTTGTTGGAGAATGTGTGAGAAATGATGATGTTCTGATTCCTTCCACTCCCAGCAGCACCATTGATTAAGGCCAGACATTGCTTTTAAACTGTATACTGTGTAAATTCTTCCTTCCTTTCTTTCCTTGAATACCCATAGGCCAAGAATACTATTGTGTATTTGGGGAAAAAAATAGATTCATGCATTTTCTGGTAGTGTCAAATAAACTGCAAAAGAAAATTTGAGATGCACAGAGGAAGAAATTGTTAAAAAAAAAAACTAGGGAGATAATGGATTCTTTCAGAATGACACCCAAAAAGATGAAAACTGAATGAAAAAAAAATAGAAAGTTAAGAAAGCGCTTTCAGTTAACAGTCCAGAACAATATAATGCAGCCATGTTTAAAAAATAATTAACAGGAAAATTGCCGTGGTAAATTGAAGATAAATTATCATTCCTTTCAGCATCTCCTGGTACAAAGCAGGTATTTATCTAAAGTAACACAAGTTTAGCTCTGTCAAAGCATTAAAGGGGAGATGGTTTTAAAAGGCAGTTTTCCTTTGCTGAATTTCTTAAAACCTGAAGCCTAGACAAGCTAATGGATATATCAAAGACTATTTTAAGCTGTGGAGAAATGTGATGATATTGTTTTGCTGAAGGGTCTCTAAAGGAGGTGGGTGCTGGGTGCAGTCTGTGTCCCAGACTGAAGTGAGTAGCTATCTGAGAGTGGTCCCTTCTCTAAAGGAGGCTGCCCTCTCCCATACCCATTCCACCATCAACCCAAATGGCCAGCAAGGGAGAAAACTTTTTACACCGAAAATAAAAGGAAGCATTGGTTAAATACACACCAGTAGAAAGTTCAGTTTGTGGCCTTTTTGAAAAGAACTTTATAGAGCTCCTTTCAGATTCGCTGTCAGTTAAGATTTGAAAGAGATAATATTGATCGTGTAAATACCGAGAGAGAAAAGGTGTGAGGGGACTGTGAAGGATCCGGGAAGAGAAATCTGGGTAGTAATAAGGCAAATGCATGCAGCATCTCGACTGGAGATGAGCCAGAAGGCAGCCTGCTTCAAAAACATGTGCTTATGAATTCTTTGTGCAGCCTTCTCCAGTTTTCTTCAGCTAACTTTTCTTTTCCCTTTAACCTTCAAATACAGAAAGCATATGGGTGGCATAGTGATGCTAGTAGGTGGTAGAAATTAAAGTGGCTGATCATTCACTTTAGTGACATGTTAATTTTTTCCTGTCACTGAAATCTACCAGTCATAGAATTATATGCCATATCAGGTAGAAGGCATTGTTTCTTGAGATACTGTGACCCATCACAAACATCTTGCTGAAGAAAGGAAAAGAATCTATTTTTATGAAGAGAGACCAAGGCCAGTGTTCTTCTGCAACCATTATCAGGACATAACTGTCACCTCCATTCTTCCCAAGCCTTAGTGTTAGAACAGTGGTTCTCAACCTTCCTAATGCCATGACCCTTTAATACTTGTATGTGTGTGGACGTGTAGGCCTGGAGACAGATAGAGGAGCAGTGTCTCAGTTCCTAAGACCATCGGAAATATATGTTTTCTTATGGTCTTATGCGACCCCTGTGATCCCTGTGAAAGGGTCGTTCAACCCCCAAAGGGGTTGCAACCCACAGGTTGAAAACCACTGTGTTAGAAGAAAAAAAAATCACCTTTTTTTAAAGCACATTTTCCCCATTCTCTATTTAAATTTTTTAAAATTGATTTGTCATTTATCAGTTCATTTCAAAATACATTGCCCATTCACCCAAAGAGCTTCCCCGTGTCCCATCTTATTTTAAAAATCTCAGCAAAAGCAATACCTGGCCACTTTTGGTGGCATGGGCAGCATCCCACACCCATATTCCTCCACCTCCTTAAAGAAAGGAAGGAATTGTAGTCACTAGTTTGACCAAGACTGTACCTCCTACTTTTGTTCTTTCCTAACCATGCAATCTTGAGCAGATCACTGGGGACTCAGTTTCCTAATTTGTAAAATGTGAAAGTTGGATAAAATTTCCTCCAACTGCCTTAAATAAATGTGCTATATAGGAATAGTGTATGTGAGAGGTAGCCTGGTGGAATAGATCTGCAGAGTCAACCTCAGAGTCAGGAAAAACCTGGATTCAAGGCTATCTGATATGTACTAGCTTGGAAAAGTTGCCTAAGTGGCATGGGAGATAACCCTAGATCTGGTGTCTGTCAGACATGGGTTCAAATCCTGTGTGAACCTAGATGAGTCATTTAATTTATCGAAGCCTCAGTCTTCTTCTCTGTAAACTGGGAGTATTTAAAGCACCTACCATGTAATGATTACACATATGAAGCACTTTGCAAACCTTAAAATGCTGCATAAATGCTTTCTATTATTATTTTATTGTCATTGCTGTTAATTAACCCATCAGCACCCTTAGGCAGCACCCTGTGTCAATCAGGTGATAGTTTGCATCTGTACATTGGTCTCTTGAGAAGTTATGTCTGTGTAAGGGAGTTCACCAGTATTTGTCTAACTTAACCTTGGGACTATGACTGGTAGGGCAGCCCCTGCTCTCCCTGAGAGAGAAGGAAAATCTGGAGATAAGTGAAAGTGGGGCGGGGGGCAGGGGGATGGGTCCTGAGTGGGCTCGCAGTATGGTTCCTGCATCAGGGAGAGCCCCGACAGCATCTGAAGGTAAGGAGGCTGCTACAAGTCGCTGCTGCTGCAGCCTCTGAACCCAAGAATACTTAGATGTGTTGACATGAGCAGAGGGAATGAGAGGTGAAGGAAGTTCAGCATTACTGTTGTTCAGATCAAGGGTGTGGGAGAGGCATCAAGAGAGGGAAAGACCAATAGATTTGGAGTCAGGGACCCCATCGTCAAATTTTATTTCTATCACTTATTACCTTGTAGAACCTTCAGTTTCCTCGTCTGCAAAATGACAGGGCTGGACTAGTCTCCAGCTCCAGATCTATAATCAGAAAAGAAAGTAGCTGAATGATACAGGCCCGCAGAAGCCAGTGTGGAATTTCACTGTGGCTGTCCTTCCCCTCTCCCCTTTCCCTCTTACAAGACTGAGTATCCATCTTAAAGCTTGTAACCTTTTCCTTTAAATTCTTTTTGCATTCTGCCTGCCCAGTCTGTAAGTCATATTAAAATGAAACCAGTTCAAGACGTGAGTGTGCCAGTAAATATTTAACAACTGTCTCTCCAAACACAGCCCAGTGCACTTGTAAGTTGGAATGACATTGTTAACATTTTCTCCATCGCTTTCTTAAGTCTAGGTGATCAACAAAACAGCCGGTCAAGCCTTGATTTGTAGTGTTTGCCAGTTTCTGAGATGGAAATGCTCCATTGAAGTTTTAATAATGCTTTAACTCAATTCATTACTGGTCTGCATTTATTTAATTCATTCAAAGGCAGTCCTGGGTGAAATGATAATTAGCTACCTAAAAGAGGGTGGTAGGGGTGGGGAGTGGAAGAGGGACAGGAATGGTGAAAGGGAGAAAGACAGAGACAGCGACAGAGACAGAGAGACACTAAAGACAGACAGACAGACACACACACACATACACATATTCTTTCTTTAGTAGATGCTACTTCTTCCATCTAGGGACTCAAGCCCTAGCCAAAGAGGGCTTTTAAAAAAATATTTTAACATTTTAAAAACATTATTAAACTCCTATAAAATCAAGCATCAAAATAAACATGGACTGTTCTGAATTCTCTTTAGGATTAGTAAATCTACTGTGTGGTGAAAGGAGCAGATGTGGTTACAGGGAGGAAGGGGAAGTTCCCCTTGGAGACAGTGGTCTCTAGGAGCTCATTTTGGCATTGTTCTCATATTAAGCAATTCTAAGAACCCCAAACCCCAATCTCTCTATTGCCTGGGAGAATTAGAGGCTGGTAACTAAAGTGAATGCGATAAGACCGGGACCACTTGAGGAGAGAACTTGGGAAAGAAAGATTCCATCCCTGATGGAGTCAGCATCTGTGAAAACAGCTAGTTTTCCTCTTCAGCCATAGTTCTCAATTGTTAGAGTCCTATGAAATTTGATTTATTGGTCATCTCAATCTGGACCTGTATTCTCATCGCTGTGGAAACTTGCTTTGCCGAATTAGCAACCCTGGCACGTTGAGCTTTGAGATTTGTTCAGGATCACTCAGCAGGAATTTGTCATAAGCAGGATTTGAATTTAGGGCTTCCTAACTCCCAAACCTGACCTCTTTCATCTCATACAGAGAGTAAGGATTGATGTTTGTAACATTCAAATAGTGAATTTACAAAGAATCCTAAGTGCCTTGTCTTGTCTGAGCCTCATCACTGCCTGGTAAGTAGATATTACAGCTAGAATTGTCTTCTTTTTACAGAGGAAGAAACCATAGTGCCAATGAGGTCAATCATTTGCTCAGTCCACAAAGCTAGTACATATTAGAGGTGAGATTCAAACAAGAGTTTTCTTAGCCCAAGTCCAGCATACCAGTTTGTCCTTGTGCAAAGAAAAGGATCAGGCAGGTGCATATTAATTGTAGTATAAACAATAACAATAGAGATGATTCTGGTCCCTTTTTCCTTTTCCTCGATGACTTATTTACCCATCCTCTCTCCCCTTGGTTCTCCAGTTAGTACTTTCTTCAGTTCACTAACGTAGTTCATGAATATGAAGTAACAGCATGGTTCACGTGTGTCGTTAGTAGCCAGGTTAGTAGCCAGAGTTATGAGTAAAGGAAGCATGAATTGTCCGACAAGTTTCCTAATGGAATCCAACCAATCCAGGTAAAAGCTTAAGGTCATCAAGGATTCCCCTACCATACTCGAAACCAAGATAAAAGTACATCCAGGAAATGGAAACATAAAAAAGCAAATTAAGTTTGTGTTATGTGCAGACTATAATGATCAGGAGACACTCAATTAGGAAGATAAAAAGCAGCATTTTTAGCTTTTGTGATTTATTGGGTAAAATAAAAATAGCATCCTGGAAAGACAGCTTGAGACAATCACAACCTCATCCCCAAGACATAGGAAATTAGGAATCAGAGCGTTAGACTTTTGGGGTATGATATAAAGGATTTAGACATCTAAGAAAGAAAGAAATGTAAGAAGAAAGCATCAAGAAAAAAAAGGAAATTAAATGTAGAATTATTATGTGGTATAGCAGCGGAACAGATATTTCTTTCTGTTGGGCGTAGTACGTCTGACAGCTTGCCAACCCTTCAGTGGAGCTGAGATCCATTGTGGGTATCTCTCCAGGATTTGTGCTAGTTGTTGGAAGTACAAATATGAAAGTTCAACAGTTGCTTTTCCTTTCCGTAAAGAATTCACATTCCAGCAGGGAAAGCAACATTTATAAAGCAGTGGTGGCCAGAGAGTTTGGGTCTCAGAAATCATTGTCTCACTTTTCTCAGTAGCATTGATCTTATTGATTGGATTACCGTTCCTGTGCAAGAGATTGGTTTTTGTTGTTATTGTTTGCCCTTTGTTCTTAAAGAGGATCATGACATCATGGAGGTGATGCCATGATGTGCAAGTGATGGACCAAGATAGGAGTGTGGTTGGCAAGGAAGATGACAAGAGCTCCGGGTCAGCCCTGAGCCCCGTAGATTGTAGTTGAATGGAATCCAAAGTGTAGTCTGGGGCCAGTTGGATGTAGCTTCACAGCTCAGTTTATCTACCCTTGCTCAAGACATCTTAGCCCCAGGAAAGAGTTATAGAACTGAATAGATTAACTGCCCAGAGAGGCATTGGGGGAAAGGGCTCTAGGGATCCTCTCTGAAAGGTGGCAGTTCAAGATGAGGAGAAGGAAGGGGAGTCAGGCAGACAGCAGGATTTTAGAGGGCATTAGGAGTTAGAGCACAACGAGAAGCAGCTATGTGAGAGAGTGGATGGAGAAATGCATTTGCTGTCAGGATGACCTCAGTTTGAATTTTACCTCAGAAATTTATTGTTTGTGTAGCCCTGGATAGGTCACTTTATTACCCTCTCCTCATTTTTTAAAAAATCTGTAAAATGGGGATAACAATACATTGTGAGCATCAGAAAGATAATGTGTGTAAAGTACTTTATAAAACTTAAAATACTTTATCAATCTAGCTATTATTATAGTTACAATTGCAAAACAAGCAGCCTCGAGGGGATGGATAGATTGAGGGGAGTTATCTCACTGATGAGACCACAGATTTGTTTTGGGATCAAAGATCCAGAGGGGGAAGGATCTTTAGAGGCCAACTCCATCATTGTCATCCCGTCCCATGGCACCATTGCTTCAGTGGTGGTCTACACTAGAGTACATAAGGACCCTCAGTGTTCTCTCCATTATGCCTTTGGTCCTTAGACCAGCTCCTTCCCAGGTGCTGCATGCTTGTCCTCTCTGATTAGGATCAGGCTGACTTTCCACTTGTGTCTCAGCTCATCTTGATCTTAGAGTCCATGAAAACCCTCAGATCTTTTGGGTGTTTTTTTTTTTCATTTGGACCATTTGTTGCCTAACCCTGCAGGCTTCCTGTATCCTGCACTTGTGCATTTAGCAGATCTTGCTAACTCAAAATGTTTTATGTTTCTATAACTCTTAACTCAAGTATCGATCAGCACATATTAGCTTGCAGGGCTCCCATCCCAGCATCGCTGATTTTTAAGTTTATGATTGATGAAAGGAGTCGATAGGAGCCTTTTCAGACACTTAGAGCAAAGGATTAGACAATTTGTTGTAACTAATCCCTCCTGGCTGAGTCATCATCGTAAACAAGACCAGTAATGTACTTTTAAACATATTCTTTGCATATGGAATCAAGTAGGAGCCCAATACTTGGAACACTCAAACACAATAATAAGCTCAGCTCCTAAGAGACACTTATCAACCGTGATGAATAATATGGACTCAAGAAAAAACATAGTTTGGAGTCTGCCTGCCATTTATCTCAGAAAGTTTGGCTCTACAAGAAGGATATTTGCCTTTTTAAATGGATTGACTGAAAGAATTCAAGCATAATTCATTAAGTTTTCCCACCCTTCTGTTAACAAAGAATGGAATGACTATGACATTGTGGATGGGGTACCAGGTATGGAGCTAGAAAGATTTGGGTTCAAATCTCACCTCAGAAAGAAACTCATGAGCCATGTGGCTATGGACAAGTCATGTCTCGTTCCTGACCTTTTGATTCCTCTTCTGTGAAATAGGAATGAAATAGCACTTGTAACTTATCTCCAAAAGTCACTGAAGGATCACATGTACTGAAGCACGTCACACAATTAAGATGCTGTCGTGTATGACATTTGTGATGATTTTCCTATGGGTTGATGGGGCAAGGTAATACAATGGGAAGGTCACTGGTGTTGTAGGTTGAGTCTGAATCCCACCTAATATGCCGGTCATTTAACCTTCTTGGGTCTCAATTTCTTCAACTATGAATAGGGCTCAGAGGGTCAGTCAGCAAGCATATATCAAGCATGTATTATGTACCAGGCACTGAGGTAATACAGTGGGGGTAAAAAAGAGGCAAAAAAAATGGTCTCTGCCCTCAGGTAGTTCCCAATCTAATGGGAAGAAAGCAACAACAAAAGTACATACAAATACTCCATCTGCAGAATAAAATAGCAAATAATTAAAAGAGGGAAGGTTATTAGAATTAAGAGGGATTTAGAAGTCCCTCTCAGTTATGGCTCTTTGATATTGTGTGTATGACCTTGGGCAAGTCATTTAACTCCTCATGTCCTCAGTTTCTCCATTTGTAAAATGAGGAGCATGGACTAGGACTAGGTGGACTCTGAGGTTCTGTCCAGCTCTAGCTCTTTGGTCCTGATGACATGGTCAGCTGAATGAAGTCATACAATGCTTTCACATTTCCTGTGGAAATACTACAACTAGAATTTTTTTTAATTAAGTTAACTTAAATTCACATTTATTATGTATACTACTATGCATCAGGCATGCTGGGAATTAAAAGGCAAGAAAGTAAAAGTCCCTGCCTTGAAGAAATAGATGTTCTACTTGAGTGTATATTAATTTCTTAAAGATTTAACATGTGCCTTGTGGTCTGGGATGGTCTGGGCTGGGGTGGGATGGTATGAGATTGTATGGGGTAAATGCTCTTGGAGTCCAAAGAATTGAGGAATGAGTGTGGGCATGCATTATTGAGGAAGGGATTATGGAGGCAGTGCGAATTGGGCTGAAGGATGAGACCATGGCAGGGACGCAGGCAGAAGAAGAAAAGGCATTCCAGGTGGTGAGGAGGATGGGGAACAGCCTGGGCAAAGACTTGGGGCTGGGAAAGAGCACAGAACAGCTTGTTTGTTATATCAGTACCAGATGAATTCAGAGACACGTATAAACAAAGCAGTGAATTGAGGAACAAAACTCTTGAAATTTTAAAGGCAAACTGTGATGAACCAAAGTAAGAGAAAGCCCAGGGTAGTCAGAGTTGGAAGAGCTGAGTTCAGATCTTGACTGCCATTTGCTAGCTGTGTAACTTTGGGTGAGGGTCCTAGCCTCTCTGGGGCTCAGTTTCCCCATTATGAAAATGAGGGGGTGAGACCAGATGACTTGTAACATCTCTTCCAGTCCTAAAGATGAGATCCAGCAGTCATTTCTTCCCCCCAAATACTGCCTTACATGAAGTAGAGGTAAAAATGCTGACTGACAAGGTGAATTTCTTGAGAATTACTTTGCGGTTTACAAATCAGTTAGATAATAATAATAATAATAATAACAATAATAAGTAGAATTAATTGGTATTCAGGTTGGCAAAGAGCTCTCCAATATTACCTTGTTTGATCTTCACAACCTCCTGGTAGGTGGGTGCTATTATCACCCCATTTTACAGATGGGAAAACTTAGGCAAACAGGGTTGACTTGCCTGGGGTCACACAGCTAAGGACACTTAACTAGCTGTGTGACCCTGGACAGATCATTTGACTTGCTCCTGCCTCAGTTTCCTCATATGTAAATTGAAAATAATAATAGCTCCTCCTTTGTAGGGTAATCTTAAAGAGTAAATGGAGTGTACGTAAGATGCTTTGCAAACCTTAATGTGCCGTATTAATGCTAGCTACCATTGTTATTAGAAGATCTGGTGTACATCCAGTCTTGTTACCATATATTAAGCAATTGTGGATAGCCAAGGATTCACATCCATCCTTCTCGGGTTTTTTTAAGTCCATAACTATCAGCAAGCACCCTAGCATATGCAGGGCAGCACAGGTTCTTAGATCTGCTTTTCTAAAGGAAAGCAACTCAAAATGGGTTAACAGTCTTTCTTTAATCAAACAAACATATCATTTACCTAGTTCAGGGGGGAAAGTTAGCACCCCGAACTCCAGAGAATACAAACCCAAGTTACAGGCACAAGTTACAAACACAAGTTACAAGCAGATCAAGAAACAGATCAGCAGATGGGCTTCCAGCCATCTGACCATCACATCTATTACCTATTCAAGTTACCAGAGAGGGAAGCACCAACATCTGGGTTTTTCAAAGTTGGGGGGCTCAACGGCTTCGGGAGTCTCATCTGGTCAAATCACACAAGTCTTCTCAAAGTGATCCCCAAAGCAAAGCCTCACATCAGGGCTTATATATAGGTTTCTCCTGGGTCAGCCCTTTTGATCCACTGTCCAATTACAAAGTAACAAGGTGTGGCCATTCCCCCCAAAACAAGCGTCTGGCCACAGGCTCCATGTTACCAGCAAATCAGGGAACATTCTCGGAGCCACTTAAGCAAAGGGGCCAGGGGCAGGAAAGAGCTTCAGATTCCCATTACAATAACTATGATTTTATTGTATGGGAATTTCCAGTGTGTAAATTCCCTCCTGCCTATGCAGATGGACAACTCGCCTGCAATTAATTGTCTGAGAGAACTGTCTCAAACATTGCTGGGCTAAGTGAATTGCCCAGTGCCAGACCATCTCGCTGCATAATGATATTCAGAATAATAGTGACTGACATTCATCTAGCTCTTTAAAGTGTATAAAGTGCCTTTCATATTTGATGCACTTTATACACTTTAAATGCACTCATTTGATCTTGGCAACAGCCAGGTCAGGTGGGTACCGTGGGCATTATATATTATTATATAAGTATATATTGTTATTTAATGTGTTATATTAATAATGGTTTTATTACATAAATTATATAATGATTATATATAATTATGTTATATAATTACTTCATTATATATTATTATTACATTATATAATGATGCTATTATGTAGATGTATCACCTGACTGAGGTTAAGCTCTCTGAGGACAGGGAATCTGGCATGTAGTAGGTACTGAATAAATGTTTGTTGATCAAGTGATCATTATCCATATTTTATATATTAAGAAACTGGCTTTTGTGGCTTGACCCAGTCACCCAGCCATGGAAAGGGGAACTAACCTTAAACTAACATATCTCTTGACTCTAATGTCATTGTTCCTTCCACTACTGGACCACACTGCTTTTCTTTTTTAATTTTTTTTTCTTTTTGGAGGGGGGAGGGCAGGGCAACTGGGGTTAAGTGACTTGCCCAAGGTCACATGGCTAGTTAAGTATCTGAGATTGGGATTTGAACTCAGGTCCTCCTAACTTCAGGGCAAGTGCTCTATTCGCTGAGACCCCAGCCGCCCCTCACACTGCTTTTCTAATCCAATTGATTCAAACACCAGTGTTGTGTTATTGTTTATTTGTTACCTTCAGTAAAAAATCTTTTTAAAGTAATTTTATCACCAGGATTCTACTAAAATGATTTCTCAAATGAAGGGTTCTGCCATTGCTGTCAGTCAGATAACCAATTGTTTATATGGTTCATTTAGGACTTAATCATAGAATCATCAGCTTTGAGCTAAGAAGGGCCTTACAGGTGATTGAATCCAGCTTCCTGATTTATTATTTTGGAGGGATGCAATTGGGGATGAAGTGACTTGCTCAGAGCCACATAGTGGGCAAGTGTCTGAACCAGATTCAAACTCAGGTTCTCCTAACTCCAGGGCCAGTGCTCTATCCACTACCTGCCCAGAACTCCCCCAGTTTAGAGAAGAGAAGATCGTAGCCCCGAGAAATTAAGGTATTTACCCAAGGTCGTATAAGTACTGACCAGGAAATAATTTGAGCCCATGTCCCTGAGTACTACCTTGGGGCATCCTTTGCATTGTTCCTTTAGACCTCCTTGATATCAAGAACTCTAACTTTTGTCTTTGTGTCACAGTGCCTAGTACATAGTAAGGCTTGTTGATTGATTAAATTGTACTTCATAATTTGCATCTAACTTTTTACATATCTATATTTTAATTTCTTGACTATATTGTAAGCTCCTTGGGGACAGGAACCAAGGAGCCTCCATTCTACAGTAGGAAACAATGTCTAAAGTGATAAATGTACATGTTGTGGAGGTGGTGATTTGTCCTTCATTCTCAAACAATAACATCAGGGAGGTGATCTCATGTGGTGCAAGTGAATTGCATTTAAGTGAGGAAGGATTGTGCAAAGTGACCAGCCTCACTCTCTCCTCAGGAAACATCTGGGTCCAATGACTAGATACATGTCAGGAGTTTACATACAAGATAAGGCAATAACCCACCTGAAATCACTTTGAAATAAATCACGGGTGATATTAGGAAAAACTTTGGATTAGGGGGTAGTATCTGAGTGCTGTCTTGAGAGAAACTTAATCCTTAAGGCAGATGTGAGGAAAGAGAGCATTCCAGACTTGGAAGACAACTGTGGCGAAGCTAGAGATGGTCCATCGATGGGAGGCAGGCATTTTGGCTAAAGAGTGCTTGCGGGGGAGGGGGGGGAGCAATGTACAATAAGCCTGGAAAGGCAGGTCCAGGAGTCAGATTGTGGAGGGACTTAAATGCCAAATCCTCCCGGCTTCTAGATTCAGCCAGCCAGCCTTTCCCTCATTCATGCCTTAAATATTTGAGCTTATCACTGTTCTATTACAGCTAGTGATATAATGCTTAATCTGTGATCTCTCTTGGAGAAGTTTGCAGAGTTAAAGTGGCATGTATGCTCTGTAATGGATATGGCAGCTTGCTGAAAACCGCTTCCAGGACGCGGAAAGAGACATTTGTGAGGCTGCTTTATAGGTCATACTTAAATCTTAGACTAGAGGAAAGGTAGAGATTTAGCAACGTGCTGTTAAATTGATGTTACTAAACAATGCATGATTGGACAGCGGCCATTCATCTGCTCCGACGGAATGGCTTCTGCCTTCGGTTTCTGCGTCGCCGATATTTTTTATGTTGGGGGGGGGAAACTCGCAGTTGCATATTTTTGGTGCCAGTTACTGTTCATAATTTAGCTGTAGCCATTCGTATGCCATTGCCTCCCCCGGCATTCCCCTTTATTTCAGGACCACAGCTCCCAATTCATTCCCATCAGGCAGCTACTCAGATAGAGACCACCTTGTCTCGGAGAGGACAGGCTATGAATATTTTGCATTCATCTCACTTCATTGATCCATGGTCCTTTCGTGGCCGTGCTTCAACCTCCTGGACAGCTGAGTTCAGTTAGAGTTGTCCCCATCTGCCCAATAGCTTCTGAGAAATGGTTTTAATTTACCCCTTGCCTATCAAGTGTTTCCAAATTATTTGCTTCACTATTAGGCAAAGGTAGGGCTAGAATGCCTTTTTGATTTATTCATATGTGAAGGGGGAGGGAAGGAGAAAAAGAGAGACAGCAGGAGAGGGAGGGAGAGGGAAAGGGAGAAAGAAAGAAAGGAAGAGAAGGGGGGAAGAAAGAGTAAAAGAAAAGGAAACAAAGAAAAGGAAAAAAAAAGAAAAGATTGAGGATAAACAATTTCAGAACCAAGGACCCCTTATATTGTGAGATTTGATCACCTGAAAAAGCAATTAGGGAAGTAAATTAACCTCGTGGTTGTTGGCCATGGAGCTTGCTGGGTGGTGGTTTTCTTGCTTTCTTTCTTTCTGGACTACCCAGTTTCTCTTAAGTATTCTTCTTGAAAGGTCTAGTATATAAAATAAGCACAAAGATACTTCTCCCCTGCTGCTTCTGTAACTACCTTGATGAATGAAGGAGAGTGCGCCTAGATGATCATCTCCCTACCCCCCCCCTCCCACCAAGGGACTACTACTTGGTGGTGGGTGTTTTCTTTCACAGTTTCTTTTTGTTTTTCTTGTTTATATTCTTGGGGGTCATTCACATTGAAAATGTAACCAAAAATAGAAATACATTAGCAACCAGATATCTTCAGTTCAAGGAGTAAACCAAAACAGAAACAGAACAACAAAAACAACCCAACACAAAACAGCTCTTTGTCTTCTAGTCCTATTTTGCCTTTGCTCCTTGGTAGTCTATGCTGATGGAATTAGAGGAATATAGATTAAGGCTGGAAGGGACCTTAGAGGCCATCAAGTCCAGCTGCTCCATTTTACAGATGAGGAAACAGGCACCAGCAGGTAATGTCTCCCCAAGGGAACCACAGCTACTTAAGTATTGGAGGGAGTTTTGATCCCAAGTCTTACTGATCCCAAACCCGTCTCCCTGACCTCTGTGCCACCCCACCTCTGTGTCCCACTGCCCCTCACCGTGGCTCATTTATTATTAGCCAGCTTTTACCTTCTTTGGCAAACCTTCACTGAGGGTATACATATACCTATGGACTTCTCTCAAGCAATTCAATTCCACGTTACACACATTGATTAAGCTCCTATTGTTGTGGAAGGCAGGGAAGACACAAAGACACAAAACAACGTCTTCTTTAAACTTTCCGATGTTGCTATTGGAGGGACAAACTCTTTTGTTTCCAGTGCCTTCCCTCTTTAGGTAGTTTGTTCATATTTGTTTATTTGCATGTTATACCCTTCATTAGATTGTGACCTCCTTGAGGGCAGGGACTGTCTTTTGCCTCTTTTTGAGTCCTCAGGTTTAGCATAGTGCCTAGCACATAGTAGTAGGCACTTAATAAAAGTTTGATTGATTGATTGACCCAACAACTACCCAGATTTTTTTTTTAAAGCTTACAATGCTTATACAAAATAATACAAAGCAACCTGAAAAGGTCTGAACGGTGATTATGACTGGGGAATCAGGAAAAGCCTTTTGTAGGGAGTAACTGTGCTTTGGAGGGAACTAGAAATTCCAAGAGCCCTAGGTGGGAAGCAAGTGCATTTCAGGTAAGGGGGGACCAACTGCATAAAACCATGGAGGCAGAAGAGGTGCGGTTATATGCAGGTAAAAGCTAGGGGGACAACTTAATGAGAGTGAAGGGTATGAGAGGTTCTGATCATTAAGGGCTGCTACTGACCATTTCTCTGACCCTTTTCAACAATAAGTACCCAGTCCTAGGAAAACTGTGCTCACCCCTGAAGTTGTGAGTTAGATCCATACTATGAGAGACTTTGGGAAATTCTAAGTTCTTTATGGTTCTTCCAAAGCTGACTACTTCTCTATAACTTAGGTATGTCCCTTTTGTGGATGGCAGTCCTCATATGGTTAGTGTAAGAGTGAGGATTGCATGGATTTATCTGATTTAACTCTTGGTTTAGCACCAATGCTTCAGAAACATACAAAAATGCTACCATTCTCTCTTCTTGCTGAATTTCATATGTGTGTAGCAGGGGCTCAAGCCTCTTCACATAATAGTGTCCTCATTGGTGGATATCAGTTATTCAGTTCCCCATGCCTGTGGGTGAGAGCTGGAGAGAAGAGAAATCCTGGACTTCGGGCTTCCAGCTTTGAGAGCACATGAGATCCTGAAGGAGAGAAAGATTCTGGGAAGAAGTCCCCATTTAACATCATAGAGACTTCAGGGAATCTGTCTGGAATCATCTCTTGGTTTGAGCTGATATCCTACATCTGAGGGGGGAGACTCATTCACTTAGTGGATTTTCTGGTACATTCTCATCCATGTATCTTCTGTGGTTTATGTTTATTGTTGCCTTAGATAAATAGGTTTATTGGTTATTTGCTATGGGCGGTATTTGTATAACTGGCATTTGGTGGGAAGGGAATAAACCTTAAATACTTATTGGAGTACTCATTTCCCATTAAGGAATAGTGATTGGGATCATAGCTTGAACCTAAAATTTATTTCCCCTAGATTAACAATACTTGGGAGGGTGTGTTTCTCCAAATAGATGTAATTCTAGCCCAACTCTTTCTCTCCTCTCTCTCTTCTCTCTCCTCTCCTCTCCTCTCCTCTCCTCTCCTCTCCTCTCCTCTCCTCTCCTCTCCTCT